>OENT01000106.1:0-65437 GCA_900239685.1 Rotaria macrura
GTAGGCGATCATTTTAATTTAATTATCAAAGCTTCATGTGTTATACAAGTACAGGGAATACAAAAACAAGAAAAAAGAAATGAGAACGAATTTACTATCATAAAAACTATTATTTAAACAATACCATCATAAATAAGATAACATCAAGGACAGAAATGATATAACCGCATGCGTCGACTTGATTGATTGAGCTTATTCAGTATAGAAGCTTCATAGAAAATTAAAAATTTCTTACATTTGTTCTTCAAAGTTTAGATTATTTTAATGAAATCTCATGTACTTTTATTTTCACATTGTTTGACGTTAAGAAAAACTAGTTAAATTTTCGAGTGTTGATATTTTTCTCTTGCTTTTTTTCGTTAGTTTTATCAAATTAATCAAAACAATTCAAAGTTTCATTCTCCTCTTCTTCAGCTAATGTCTATTTTAGATGAAAATAATATAAAATTTAGATATTTTACGCAAGCAAAACCGCCTGCTCATGTTTTTTTTCTTTTTTAATATTGAGAACGCAGATAACATCAAGTGAAAATATCGTGCAGTATTAACAGTGTGTCACCACGTTGCATTTACTAGAGGAAAGAAAAAACATGAATAGGCAATGTGATCGATACAAAAGATATAAATATTACTTTATTTTCATCAACAAGAATTAAGTGATCATGGAAACAGTAGCTCTTCGAGATATTATTTAATAATTTAGTCAAATGAATTTTAAAAGAGACAGAGAAAAATTCTTACCTGCTATAATTAGAATGGAGTTTCTTCAAGTCGAAAATTACAAAAATCCTCCATTAAGAGAGGAGAACATGGTGAGTGAAACATCTAGAATAACTAACTAGAAACAAAGGGAAATAAAAGACCATAAGAAGTTCTCAACATGCGTAAAGCTCACAACATAATGCGAAAATATTTTTTATCAGGCATGCATCATACAAACTATTGTAAGAATAACTTAGTCTTAGTAAAAACTACGATACAAATAGAAAAGTACAAAATTTGATTGCAAAAATAAACCACTGTGATTACATAATAGCAAAATAAATACTAAAAAAAACTTTTCTAAACACCAATATTTGGGATATACAACCTAGTGAATGTCAATAACTATATATCTGACGAATACACCATAGGGAGATTTCTACGAAAAACTTAGCACAATAAGTACAATACAATAAGACAGCTAATAACTGAATTAATGACCAAAACAAACCACCTCTATCAACGAGAAAAACCTTAAATAAGATTAATAATAAGGATCGAAATAAAAGAATGAAAGATTTTGATGTCATGAATATATTATCTATAAGTTTTAATGAACATCAAAATAAAAGTACGAGAAAAAAAGATCTGATACTCATTTCAACACCGAAAACCTTGAATACTCTTAAATGCATAGACAATGCCAAAAATTCATTATTCGAGAAGCCTGCGTTCACACAAAAAGAGCAGCTATAAGTAAAATAACTGCTATAGCACAATATACTTTGGCCGGTCAGATTGTGTAAAACAAAGAGCAGTAAGTTTCATTATCTCAGTAGTTTCAATGGGAATTTCAGCAATCGAGGATGCAGGTAGAGGAGCTAAGACCTTTGTGGCAGCCGTTGGAGACGAAGAACTTGAACAACTTAGCACAAAACTAGTGACAAGTGGAAAAATAACAGGTCAAATCTTAGTTGAGACTGGAAACAAATTTGGAGCAAAATCTTTTAAAATTGCACTAACACAAGGCTTGGTTAAATTAGCAGATGAAAGTTCCCATTTGACACTGCGAAGATTGAAACCACGAATTTCTAACTCAATTGAAGACAAAGTAATAAATATTTCCTTGATCTCGACGTACTGGTAATAATGCGTAAATTGTACACAGGCGACATAATCAATAAAAACCAAGAATACAAGGGCAGAATTAATAAAATTTTAAAAGAGATAATTAATTTTGAGGATTGTTTCTGGCTCGAACAGTGGGATTCCATCGGTAAGTCCATTGCGCAATGGTACTTTATCAAGTTTGACTAGTACAAACAGAAAAGGAGATAAAAAATCGATGGACCTCATACTAGTTGGTATACTCTCAGGGAATGTATGAACTAACGTTTATTGTTGAGAAATCGTATGACCTATTTCAAAAGAAACTCTGAGAAATACATCGAGATAAGTTGACAATACAAAATATTGTTAAGAGTTATTGTATAGTCAGTAAAGACAATTTGAAAGAAATCGTAAGGCTTCTTAAGAGATAAGACGTCATAAAACTAAATAACGAATTAGTAAATCCAAATTTGCCGATTCAATTAAATAAAATTGAATTTTCTGAATATGAAATACATGGATATAATATTGTAAAATTTCTAAAGTCATAATTTGAAAATCAGCGATTTTAGTGAACACAGTCACAGTTAATTTCTTCGTGGAGAGATATGATATTGGTGTATCTAAAAATGCTATTTCAGAAAAAAAGTACAGCATTAGTTGACTGACGGTGAAAACCAAAACGCAGATAGTCTTAATTAAAAAAATCCAGCAAAGGAAGAGAACATATATAATACCACTGCTAAAAATAGCTTCAGTAGAATGTTAGAGCATACACTAGAGCATAATGTCAATGTGAAACGATTCACGACACTCAATGAAAAGGTAAAACTAATCATCGGAAAGTAGATGGCAGTTTAAAAGAATACACTAACAGCGCTAGAAAGGATTTGCCAGCAAACATGTCTGACATACTTACATTAGCAATAATGAATATAGTTTAGATCTAAAAATAGTTGCCGATTCTAAGTATCGACTAAGAAATGAAGACAAGACAAGACAAGATGTAACAGCATTGTGCTACATGTAAAAGGAGTCAGAGAGACCTGAGCTGGGCGAAATACTCGTACTCGAGTACCATTTTGGTCGTACTCGTACTCGAAGAATTTGTACTGGTACTCGAACGGTTGGTACTCGTACTCGAGGGTAAAATACTCGACATCCTCATAGGCATTTCTTACATCAAAATGATGCTCGATAAAATCGCAGAATATATTTTTCGAGGATTACATGAACAGTTGATTTCTTTCTGTTGTTTTTTTTTACATATAGTCATTCAGATAAATACATAGACGCCATCAGACCTGGACAAAATACTCAAAGTACTGGTACTCGACCCAAGGAAAACTTTTCGCTGATTTCAATCGAATTATTCTGTAAGAAAATCAAAATTGAAATCGATTGATAATTTTGATTATCGTAGATCACTAATTAACCATTACTTCATATTGCAACTTATTCATAGTGTTAAATTTTCGGATTAAAATTGATTATTTTGCAACAAAATCGAAATAATCAATCGATTTTAAATCTTGATTTTCCTGCATAATAATCAATTTTAATCCGAAAATTTCATACTGAATAGGTAACAATATGTAGTGGTAAGTCGTGATCTACGATTTACAAAATTATCAATCTATTTCAATTTTGATTTTGTTGCAGAATAATTCGATTGAAATCAGCGAAAATTTTTCACTGGGGAGTACCATTTCGGTTGTACTCCTACTCGTACTCGAAGGTTTGGTACTCGTACTCGAATAAGTGCATACTTGCCCAGCTCTGAGAGAGACTAAGGAAATTTTTATCATAGAACACTTTGAGTTCGTGTTCAACGTTGGAAAAGGAGCAGGTTCTAAAAGTAAAAAGTATTGTTGTGATTACAGTGTTATTCAGAAAATATTATACGATATAAACATTGATAAGTCTACTGACAATCTTCATAATGTTAGCGTCCAAATCATAGAAAATAATGCTTAACAATTTTCTATGGCGCAACCAGCAAAAAACTGGATTGAAACTAGTCATCTTGAAAAAGCAAATATTTTATTGATGCTATCAACAGACCAGAAATCAAGAATATCTGAGAATAAAAATCCTGAGTTAACACGGAATTCTAAAACCGCTATTACAATACACATGCTTAAGAGACGTTCCGTCAGATCACTGAACATCACGACCGAGGAAATTTTTCATTTCTATATTTTGACAATTGGGTTAAAAAGAGTATTCGTTTTTCCCAACAAATCCAATTTTCGTCGATTTGAAGCCCTTCTAAAAATTTTTTTAGCCCGAAGAGATGATCGATCAATTCGTCGCAAAAATTGCATATGCATTTGCGAATATACATTTATGTATGTACGTAGAATGAATCGTGTCAAAATGATGAAGTTCACATTTTTCTATCGATGTTCAGTAAAGCTGTCAATGCATTATGGGTTTTTTTATTTACAAAAAAGACATGTACAGAAGGCAACCTTCTACTGAATTATTCGAGCGTGGAAGATTGCCGATGACTCTATCGTAAATATTCCAAAGCTTAGGATCGAATAAAGGTTTCTTTCTCCCGAAGCCTAAAGGTTAGGAATAATTTTACAAAAAAAATGACTAATGTAGGAATATTTTTACTTACTTCGCTTCTTCGGTTCCGCTACCCAGGTTTCTCGGATAGTTCAAGAATTCTTCGGCCTCATCTTCTACGTCACCAGCCACCAGATTGAATGTCGTCGTGATGTCAGCCAATCAGACAAAAGCAAGAGCAGTTCATTTCTTCACGTTAAGACGAAAAAGTTCATCTTTTCTGTACACTGTTGGTAAACTGTTGCTTCGAATGTTCCATCAAACAGCTTGAGAGAAATGAAACAGACAACCCAGAGAGAAGTAGAGAAATGAAACAGACAACCCAGAGAGAAGTAGAGAGATGAGAAGAGACAAAACTCATATATAGTTCATGTATTACCGTTCTGTAATACATTAGGCAAAATTCCTTCTACGGATCTCCTTGTGCCCATTTCAAAATCAGTCAGGATTAATTTTGGTTAGAAGTTATCTTTTTCGCGAATTTTTTCAAAGAATTCGCTGTAATCGGCAGCGCTCTTCCAAAGTAACGTACCGTAGACGAATGGAATCACACTATGTACTAATAATGCATGTACTGTGAAAAATTGATGGAAGTCATCGAGGTATACTTAAATCAGCTTGAATAAGCACAGCTGATTTGTTGATAGGCTACTCAGCCTAAATGTTCCATCAGGAAACCATTGTTTACAACGCTTGAGAAAAGATAGATTATAGTTTTGGTAGTGAAGATAAATAATTCTTCGTATTCATATAAGATAAAATCTTCCATAAGATCAGTTTTTCTAAAGTGTTATAGTAGATGAATAACTGAATTAAGAGGAAACGCACGTATAGCAGATTGCAGTATTGCACTTGACTGTTCATCTGTTGTTGCAGCAACGGTTTTGATTTGGTTCTTTACTCCAATGACATCCACCCTCACAAAAAATGCGCTATTTTGACGACAGTGCTTTCTGAAAAGAAAAATATCTCAATAACAAAGAAATCTTTTTTCAAATGGTTTCCGTCAGAATCGATATAACTTCTTGTTCTGCAACATATCTTAAATTGAGAAAAATCTGAAGATCTCAGCTGAATAGAGTCACTGTGTGTTCGATATGGACTGATTCATATGACTGATATAAGGTCTTCAGCGTAACGCATATCTCAAGGTGTTGGCAGTATTTTTAGAGGTTGAATTCAGCATGGTTAGATACAGCTTGAACATTCCAACAAAAAAAGATGATAAAATTTTTGATTTAGTAACAATAGAAGCTGCAACAGGGTTAAAATTAGAAAATATTTACTTGTTTAGCGTATATTTTCAAGAATTTTGACTGTGCGTATCACACAACTCGACATCTCAAGGACAATTACATTCCTTAATTGGTTTCGTCTGGTGGAGCATCTTAGTGACTGTAAAATGAAAGTTGAACGAAGTCTGCTGACTTAATTGTTTTCGAGAAAATATCAAAGTACGAAGAACAGTAAAAATTATTAAAAAGAATTTGATGTTCAGAACTTGTAGAAAGTCTCTCCGAGCTAAAGCGTTTTCAGAAAGGCTTCAGATTGGAAAGGTTTGGATTTGTTGGTAAAAATGAATACTCTTTCTAACCTAATTGTCAAAATCAAGAAAACAAATTTTCCCTCGTCGGATCAGGTAGCAAGTGTACTGTTTTTCAAATAAGCTGCCTTAAACAGAAATTATCGTGAACTATGCAGGTTGCCATAAGTGGTCGCATCTCGTTATGCAGTCTTGTTTACCTGTTTCGTGAATACCATGTAAATTAAAGATGACCATTTTTTATTATTGAATGATCAATGTTTAGTTGAAAATTCCTTGCCTTTTTGAAAAAATAGAAGTCTCTTATAAGATACACACTGCAACAAAAAAAGCATTTACCAATGATTGTAATTGGTAGAAAATCTTAAATTCTTAAATGAATTTTAATTTTTTAGAATTCTAAAGTTCATTTATACTACGTCGATTTTAAGCTCGGTCATAGGAGCTACTTTATCAATGAAAGTTTTATATGTAAATATGGTGGTCTACAATTGATTTGGTCGACATGTTATGAGTGACCAATCAACGAACAAGCATGAGATATAGAGAAAATAATCTGTTAGTTCTGTATTCGTTTACTATTGAGTAACATATTCAGAGATTGTCCATGTAGCATGTATAAATGATGATTTTGTCAGTCCATTCCGTGCATGTTTCATCGATTAATGAAGGTGTGCCTGATTCATCTAAACAAGTGTTGTTTGGAAAACCATATGACATACGAAATGAATCTTTGGAAATCGTAGCTCTTGAGAGAACAAAATGATGACAAACAATGATTCATCATTTTCTCAAAACACTTCTTTGTTTGTATCAATTTTTCCTGTAAACGACTATTGAATAAATATTGTTTATAAATATTTTATCCATTGAGAAATTTTGACTATATCACTGGATCATTGTTATATGAACTTCTTAGAAAATACACTCATTGATGAATTCGAAAAATTATACAACGAGCAAACAAACATATTCGAAGAAGGCTGTAAATGAAGTTGAATTATTTTGAAGTATTTTTCTTATTGTGTTTAAACGTGAGATATTAGCGAACATCTTCAAGACTGAGAAGTTCATCGAGAACAATTTTTTAAAATGTAAATTAAATTTGAAACATCCAATACCTTATCAATACAAGTATTTCAATTTTTTTGAGATGCAAACACTTGTTAATAAAAGTAAAATTTAGTTCAGCAACGATTTGACAACAGACAAGAGAAAATTTTATTTGTCGAACTGATTTGTAGGTGAACCACTTTGCCTGAACTACTCTTGTAACCACATTAATTGAAAAATAATACTACATTGGAAAATTGTCATCACTATTCGCAGCTTCAGCACATATAACAGTCATTTTAAAACTTGTTGATATTTAACTAGAAAATTGGCTATTATTGAATAGCCGATTTCGTTTTTTTGTTTTTGAGAAAGCAATTAGACGTCTCTTATGTGCAAGTCAAGGATTTGAATGTGAAAACTGTTCATCTACGATAGACAAAATAGAATTAATATTTTGATGATTGATAAATCAATATCAATCTGTTAAACTTAACATAGTTTCACTTTAGTATGAGTTTAATTGAATATTCTGATTTAAATTCTCATGAATCACTCACGTGTCAAAGTCAAGCAAACGTTGTTATATTGAAATATGATGTGTATCTTAATCAATAAAAAAAATATAAAAAGCTAAATCTCAAAAATATATCAGCATGATGAAAAAATTCATGGAACTCAATACTATATGACTGTTGATTATCTAAAACTTTTCGTTGATAAATACAAAAAAAAATGTCAACAAATTAAAATATAATATAGAGTTACACTCACATTAAAGATGAACTGAACTCAGTTTGACAGCATGATGTTTATTATTCTTCATTGAACAAAATATAGATTCGCTTTCTTATTTAATAAAATTAAAAGTTGAAGGATTCAAAGCAATTTCTCTGCACTAAGCTTAAATTTCTTGGCAAAGTGTAGGATATAAATTTTCACTGCCTTTTTTCCATGGTACAGCTTGTCCAAACGTAACATTGTGACGTTTTTCAACACAATGTTTTCAATTGTTTCTAAATGATTGAGAGCTAAAAAGGTCGATCCAACATCATTCGACACAGTTTATTATACTCTATTGATGCTGCAAGAATGACCTAGCTTAGGTAAAATATCGGAGTTATAGCAAGGTTTTATCATCGGGTAACGCTGTGACAAAAAACAACAGCCTTTTTCTTTAGTGACGTTTATATCACTCCAATGTTTTTAAATAGTGTTTCGCTAGATGAAACGCTTACAGAACTAGTTTTTTAGGACATCGAATGGATGTTCAAGCAGTAAAAAAGATTTATTCTAAATGATTTGTTGCCTCTTTTCGTACGTATTGGCTACTGCTGTACATATAACTTTCTATCCAAAAGACAAGTTGCTCCATCGGAAACCGGAGTTCATTTACTGTACGCAACCTTAAAACTTGCCCTTATGAATGAGGAAAAAAGTAAATAGATCATTTTACGGAGAATCGAATTCTGCATGGGACATTGAGTCATTCAGCAGTATTTTAAAACTATTCTTTATTCCTAAGTTTAAAACCCGATTTCTGCTGCTTAAATTCTTTTTAAAGAAAAAAATGTCGAATACATAATTAGTGCAAAAAACTGTATTCTGATCCGTTCATCTAGAAAAATGTTTTTAAAAATTTTAATAACCGAAGCGTCGTGTTATATAGACAAGCCATAACTATCGTGAAATCCAGTTTGTATGCTTTGATAGTGCACATTATATGTCAAGATGGTCGTTTAAATACATGACGTTTGAATTGAATACATCTTGTAGTCAACGTGAAAAATTGCTTTCATCTTCTTTCGATCTGTATATCAATCGTAGATCGATGCTCTTGTAGTTGACTATTCATGTGTCAATAAATACGTCTGTTATGAAAAAGTGCAAGGTGCTTTCCCACATTTTCTATGTATCTCATAATAGATGTAAACAGTTAAATATAATATTATTAGTTCTGATATAAAATATGTTGGTTTCCTACGTGTATAGAAATTCGGACAAATTGAAACTATAACGGCAAAAATGACATCTAGGTTCGCCGACAGGTCGTCAGTAAGATTTAACTAGATGGTGAATTTTCAGGTTGCCTGACTTTCACCCCTGGAATTCAGCACCATAGAATCAAAATACAATTTCATTTTATCAAGTTTCTCATAAAGAAAAATTGTCTCCATCTGCTGTAAGTTGAAATAAAAGAATTGATGTCATCCTTTCTTGTATCATTTGGGTAAAACTAGGTTTTCTTCTGTAAATAAATTTTGTTGACGAAAACCTGTAGTGCTAATTCAATAATCTCAAAACGCACTACTGACGTTTGTTTTTCGAAGCCACATGGTTAAACAACAAATTTCAACCATGCCAACCACGCTTGATATTGATAAGAAATTGAAAATAGAAATTATGTTCAGTAGTGAATTGTTCTTGTTCAAGTACTTTTATTTTTTTCTCTCGTCATATCATGTGTTTTTTTTCTTGATGTGCCAGAAAAATGCAGATTGAACAATGCAAAAAAAAAAGACGAAGAAAATCGATGACAAAATTGACACATAAAACCGATGATGAATATTCAAAAACGATAACGAATTATTATTTATTTTTCTTTGATTTAACCGAATATATCAAGACCGCCCATATCGTCGTCATCAGATTCGGGTTCAGCTGGTTTAGACGGTTTTTGTGCTGTTTGTGCACTAGCAGCCGGAGCTGGTGCAGCGGTTGTTGGTGCAGGCGCTGATGCGGCAGCGAATTTCGATGGATCTTTTAAGTATTCTTTCAACTAGAGAAGATAGCATTTCAATCAAAATTACTATAAAATGATGATAACTAGAATGGAGAAAAAGAATTCGGCAAAAAATATAACTCAACGGACTTCAGAACGCTGTTGGATAAGGTTATTATTCATCAGTTGCTATATCAGTAGCAGAACTGGATAAAACATTCATCATTTGCCCGTTTGCTCAAAGGTAGGACCGAACCGAGGGTAACTATCGTTTTAGACTACTAAACTATTTTATTCCACTTACGGTTGTAGCTTGTTCAAAGTCAACATCAGTTTCAGCAGCTAAAGCAAGCAGACGTTTAAATCCATTTAGTATAAGATGTGGTGCTGATGCTTGATTTGGATAACTGATACCAAGTGAAAATGCTGCTAATCGCTGAACACCTTGCAAAAATTTGGCACGTAAATCAGCTGGCTTAATATCAAGAATAGCTGGTTCGAAACAGGAGCCAGAATCATAAACTATAATTCAAAAAATAAAATAATTTAAAAGATAAATAAATAAATAATATGGAAAAAGAAATGTTTACCTTGACGAATAATAAGACCATAACTGAATGGTGAAATATTTAACATGTTAAGTAATGTTGCTTCACTAGCACCGACTTTTTCACCGATTTTTATCAAATGTACGTCATTCTAGAAAACGAATACGATCATATTATCATGTGTGCATGCATATTCATTAGCAACTATGTTCTCCGGTCAAACATGTTTTTTTTTCATTTACGTCAGTCAGACATGAATAACATCGTTGAAATTTGAGAAAAAAAATATGAATGATTCCACTCAGTTCCACACTTTTTCATTGTTGAAGCTTTTTTCAGCGAATTTTAGATACAGTGGAACGGCAATGTATCTCATTTCAAAAAACAATTGGTACCATAAGTTCTATCCATTTTTGTGTTCAATACTCCACACCCAATCACAAGTTGGAGAATACGCACTCTTTGTTACTAACTCATGAGACTCAAATCAACAACCGATGATCAGAGGAATGATAAGGGTATCTTATACTTGTTTTTTTTTGAAATCCAAGGAATTAGAAATGTGATGATCATTCTAACTGGCAGCCAATGATGAACGAAATCAAATGCTAGACGTTCCGTTCATACTAAGCGCTTTTATAATACAACGTGAATAAACTAGGCTATCCTTGAACACTCCAAACAATCATTTCTTATGTGAACCTTTTGCTTTGAGACTATGCGTCATAGTTCTACTTACGTCTACAAAATGAAACAAAAATTAATGGAGATAGCCATCGTTTACAGTCTACTCGTGCAGCCCATCGGTGCGTTTTATAATACAGAGCAAATAATTTTCCTAAATCTTATAATTCTCTTCATGACAACTGATCATTAAAACCATAGTATGAAGTCAAGTAGTACTCAGCAGTTGCAGATAAATAGTGACCTATGTTCAAAATAACGAATGACTTACAATAATTTCAATAGTACCACGTGTAATTTTTGTCGGGATTTGAAGTGCTTGAAAAAAGCTTGTTTTTTCCGGACCTAAGCCAGTTACTTGAGCCGGAATAGAAACATCGACGGGTGCAATAGCACCAGCACGAGCTGGAGCAGCAACCTAAACAAATAAAAATAAAAATTTCTCAATAAATGCAGCACAAATCTTCTTTACCTTATTTTCTAAGATTTTCTCACGAATTACGCTCAAATCTTCTTTTGTGAAAACAAAGCCAACGTTTTCATAAACATGTGGTAATAATTTCTCCAAACTCGAGTTTTTCGATGTTTGTCCACGAATTGTTTTTCTCATCATAGTGTTTTTACCCATAAGTATCACTAGCAGGAAAAAATGAACATTTAAATTTCCTTTGTTTCTTTTCTAGAAAAAAAATTAGTTCTCGAGATTTACCTCCATGGCCACGGAGTGAAAGACGAATTTTTTGCATTTGTCGTGAACCAACATTATCAGCACCAACAACAAATACTTTCGGATATTCGTCCAAATATTGCTAAAAAGAAAAAAAAAGAAAACAAACGATTAAGAAGCTCTCAGACAAGCATTATTCTCAATGTTTCCGAAGAAACTCAGAATTGCAGAACACATTATTAAAGAAATCATCATCATTGAGCTTACCGTTAAACGCATGGTGTATTTAGCTTTCCAAGTTGACCGATCTTCTTTCACCATTTTTCAATTCTTCTTTTTTTTCTATATCTGAAAGCAAAAAACAATTGAAGTTATTTAGTAATTTCTTCAGAATGATATGACGAACATTCGTCGATCTATCGTGGTCCTCCATACAAATAAATAAACACAAACAACTAACGATGGACATGAATATTAGTTTCAAACAAAACTAATAAATTCTTTTTTCAAAGATTTTTATTAGAAAAATGCTAAGGAAAATATTTTTTCAGAGTTCACTTTTCTTGTTTTCGATGAAGAAAATAAAATGAATAGAGGACATGAGCATATCTACATGGTAGATAAACCAATGAGAATTGTTTTGTTTTCTATTGAATGTCGTGTGCCAAATAAAATGAATGGATGACAAACTATGGCACAAGTTGAAACTGTCATGTTTGAACCTGTGACAACTAAAACAAAGAATTTACCATCGTTTAACAAACATGAACGTCCTAAAAGAGAATGTCGTTCAAGAAAACGCCCATATGATATAGAGCAATATACAACAAAACGTCTTAAATACGATCAAATTGATGTCGATGAACAACCTGATAGTCCTTGTACATTTGGTTTAGTACTATCGGATACAGATGATAATGATGATACGGAATCAAAATGTTCGACAAGTGATGATACAGAACAGTCATCACTAAAGCAATGCGATAATAATAGTGATATAGAAGAAATCGAAGATGACACAACAAACGTTTACTTTTCAAAAATCTCATCTGATCAACATCGACATATACCAGTTGTTTTAAATCAGACAATCCTACAACAACAACCACAACAAACATTAAGTCGTTACTCAAAACGATTAATATCACAATTTAAATACTTATATGATCAAGGTTTAAGAAAAACTGTTCAACCAACAAATTCTTCAGATACATTCAATGGTTCTACTAATGAAATTTATACTGAAAAACTACGTTGGGAATTACGAAATACATTTAACAGGATTGATCTGTTTAAAGAAGGTTACTGTGTTTTATCGAATGAACCATTTCCATTTTATTCCCTTTGTTACATGGTAAGAATATCTTATTCTTTTTATGTTCTTGAATTATATTTCAGAATTCATCAATAACAAAAAGAAAACGTAACTCTAATTGTAGAGTTACTTTTATTTTTCGAGAACCTGTAGATTCAAATGAGTTGTACCTAATCTGAAAAGAACAAACCTTTGATGTTTGTCGAATTTATGAATATGCCTAAATGTATGTATTTTACAAAGATATCTTTCATTTCTCTTATAATGCGTCTTATATTCTTGATATGAGCTACTATAACTCGATGCGAGTTTTGATTTATATTCTTTACAAAGATTCGTATCAAAGTTTAAAAATTAGTCTTTTCGACACTAAACTACTGATTAGGCAAAGATGTTTCAGAGTGTTGATCTACATAGTCTAAATGCAAAAGAAAACTATCGTCGAGCATCCATTATTCTGATATTACAAAAATAATAATTTTACAGATATTGCTACATATTTTTGAGTACATGATATTTTTTTCTTTACTGTATTAGATCGTAGAAAGTCAAATCTGTATTACTTAATGAGATTAGTGAAACTATAGTACGAAATTCATTTGAACGATGATGTCGTTAAATTGGTTTTGATAATTAGAACATAGTAGATAGGCAGTTGTTTTGTTTTTCTGACATTGATTGTAACTAAAGTTATGATTAGGATCTTGTATGCATATAATATATGTTTAAAAATGTTTACACATATACATATTGCTTGTGCTAAAAATTGAAAATTCATCAGAAATGTAATATGGAAATACATAAAATATAAAAGCTATATTAATGCTCCAGTTACTTTCTCATGTATTCCATTCCGAGAATAGTATTGATTTTATACCGAAATCTATCCCGTATTCATCAACACTGAAACAATTTGTCTACATTTCATTTTAATTAGATTTTTTCCTAGTCAACAACAGTGTATAACTTTTAAACAAATGTTAATTCATAATTATGTTGCATACGATAACGAGTTCCGACTAATAGATTTATGATTTGACATTCAAATCTCCGTGTGGTTAGAGAAAGTCTATTATCTTTTGACAAACCCATCGGGGAGATAGCTTGCTATTGCATATGTCACAAACAACATAGTTTTTTGATTTGGTATTCCATTGGTGTGTTTTCAAAAGCAGAAACCGAAAATTCTTGTTTCGCTTTCTTTTAAGCAATTTTCTACGGTGAGTTATCATGTTACTTCAGAAAATTCATCTTGTTTCACCGACTTATTTCGTATTTAAAAAGATGTCTATTGCTCGAGATTTTAATCTTATCGATTTGTTACGCTAGGTAAAAAAATGGACTGCATGAAGCATGCTGCTTATTGAATCTTTGTAGAATATTCCGGTGTGATTCAAAGTCACTTTGCGCAAGATAGACGTTTTTTCGTCAGAAAAGTCAGACGTTCGGTCTGGTCTTCAATGTCTCTCATTTATACTCGAAAAATATTTTCTGCATACAATGGTGCCCAACAGTGTGTACTTTCATCAAAAGCAATGTGCATAATTACCACGAGTGAGAATATAAATGCACACGTACTGATCACATCCATTGATATACATCGAAATTCTTTGAAGTGTTCACTGGAACATCATGCGATCTCTATACACAACACTAGCACTGAGCTCAGTAGGGAATGTCTGTTAACATTCTATTTTACGCCATTCGAAGTAAATCCGATGTTTAAAGAATTTCAGAGTACCTTATAAGTGAAGTTTATTTTCCACTTCAGAGCTTACCTATAACTTTCTGATCAGGCGGATAAATGATTGAAACCTTGTGCTCAATACGAATTCATCCTATTCATTCGTTGCAGCTAACGTTTTTTTTCCTCATTTCTTGTAGTGTGGTTCGATGGGTTCCGATTTGATTTATTGTAATTGTTGTTGCGAAGCATATCATCTGAATTGTTTGAATACTTATGAACGTCCGCGGTTAAACTCATTATCAGAATTATGGTTATGTCCAAATTGTAATGTATGTAGTATATGTGGTTTGTTGACTCATCGAAACTTTTTATCACGAATGACAAACGAACAAAATTTAACAGCACAATTAATATCTTGTTCTGATTGTAAGAGAAATTTTCATCCAAGATGTATAAAGAAATTAAAAGATGATCAACTAAATGAATTGAATACTCTTAATAATACTAATACAATTAATACAGCTGTATCTTCATCACGTTTATCGAATAGTTATTTAATAAATCAAACATGGTTTTGTCCATCGTGTGTTAAATGTGATTGTGGACAAGCATTGATATCCAACGAACGCAATAAATTATCATTAACAAAAACATTTTCATCGCAACAATCACTTATGTGTTATGATTGTTTGAATAATATGAAAGTTATTCGTTTACAAAAAAATGATAATATTGAAAAATGTCATCTATGTGAAAAATATATTGAACAAATATTTTCCAAACAACAACAAAAACAATCCAGTTGTTTTCTGCAATGTATAAAATGTAAAAATCGTTTTCATCCAAAATGTGATGGATATTTGAATGAAGATTCTGAAATAGTACCACACATCAAACATTTATGTTTAAATATAATTTGTTCTAAATGTGATGCAGATGAAAAAGACAAAGCAAAGAAAATTTTAATGGATTACAAACTACAATGTAAGCGAAAAAACATTTTAATGGAAATCTCTAGTAAAATTTTATTTAATACAATACTTGAATCTACTAGAGTTGATTTTGAGATTGGTAAAGTATTTGAATTTAGTTACAATTCTCGATCAGAAGCAATCGATGAGTAATGAAAATTTGCATTGTGCATCGATCCATCTCGAAAACCTAATGTTCATCGTATAATTTAGACATTTCTCTTATTATACCATAACAGATAGATAATTAGAATATGGCTATCAGACAAACGTCTTCCAAGTCGATCATACGTGCGAGTAAAAGAGTTATTTTTTTTTAATTGGGAAGTAAAATTTAAATAATTTCTTCAACAACACTCGGTAATTTTTTCAGGCAGTAACTAATCAGAATGAAACTGAAGTCTGATTTCTTCTACATATAACATGTTTACGCAGGTAAGTTCTTTTTTTCCTACGAATGTTTTTCTAGTTATATCAGTAGTGGGAAGACTAACTTAGCGATTTCGTTTCGGTAATTTGAAAAACTGTAACCTAATAGTGTTCAGATTAATATTGCTCGTTCAAACCTGAAGTTCTCATGTGGGTGAATTATCATGCTAGCAAAAAGTCTTAATAACATCATAGAATGGGCACTTTAATTTTGCGGCAAAATCATTTTTTTAAAACAATCAAAATTTGTAGCACAATCCATACATTCACATCAACAATGATATAGCGGCATAAGTAATTTATTGGTAGATATGCATAGCCCTCTATGCCAGTATTGGTGTAGGAGTATGAATGTCATTATGAGTTTTTTTGTTCGCAAAAAAATGTGATTTTACTGCAAAATCAAATTACTCATCAATGCCTAATATTCACATAGGAATTACGTCTTATTATTAACCATCAACTTCTTTCTATTGGATTGATGAAATATTAAATGAAAATAAGACATAGATTCGGAAATTTTTCTTCAAGCATTGTACCAATACTCTTTTCTTTTCATATGAACGTGTCGAATTTACTCTAAGTATGAAAATATAACGAGAATCTTTGTTATTGTCATTTTAGCTGTTCGAACTATTTTATCAAGTATGTTGTCAACATTACAATTGATAATACCGGATGAAAATCGTCTATATACAGTTCAATCTTATACATCGAATCTACGTCGATTGCATGAATCTTGTGATCAATCATTGTATCTTCATAGATTTCTTAATGATTTACTTCTAGTTATTCGACGTCTACTAACTCATATAGATATTCATCGTTGGCAATCAGCTATTGATGGTTGTATTATTCGTCAATGTCCATGGTTTAAATCTACGTTACTGTTATCAAATAATAAGACATCAATTCATTCATCTGCAACAATCAATCATTATTTTCAACCACCACCATCTATTGATCATACTTATGCATCAAATAATGAATATAATCTCCATGAAAAATCGACAAGTTCATTATTAAATTATCTTGATAAAATTCAAGTAGACAATGAATGTCAATTCACAAATTTTCATCAACCTGACACAAGAAAATGTCAAATATGTGAAATATTCTCCGATCATAAAACTTCAACTATAGGTCGTCTAATATCATTCGGTATTAATCAATGGGTACATATTGGTTGTATACTTCCAGCCTATGCGAAAAATCTCGATCAACCACCATATATTTTACGTAATATACGTGAAACAGTTCAACGTTGTCAAACAAAATATATTTGTGCAATATGTTCAAAATTAGGTGCTAGTGTACATTGTAATGAAAATGAATGTTATCAACGTTTCCATTGTGAATGTATACTAAAGTATTATTTTAATATTGATCAGAATACGCAAGAACAATTAAATCTTAAAAATGGTTATTTACCTAATTTAACAACATTATGTTTAAAACACAATCGATTGAAGACGATGAATCATATTCAACGTGATAGCATCGATGGAACTAAAGATGATGAATTCAAAGAACTATCAAACACTAGTATGTTATTTCTTCGTTATATAAAATAGATAAGAACGAAATGAGAAAAGAAAAAGAAAATTTATTTATCTCAATGCTACAAATAGTGGTACATTTCTAGAGTTATAGATTGTAGTGAATTAGAACGTATGAACAGAATTCTTGTATCTATAATCATGATGGATAGTATAAGTTTTAAATTTTTCTACAAAAGCCAATGAATACGTTTTGAAGTTGGTTAGTAGATTTACGATTATGAAATAAAACAGGCAGATTTGAAAAATCTGTTGTAACACGATGTAAAATGATACATGAGTCTACCTTTGTCATTCATTTGTGTTTTAGTAAAATCAACGATTGATTACTAGTAATTGAGTAACAAGTTGAGCGCGATACAATGTTACCAAATACATTGCGTTGAATGTGTAAATTTCATGACAAGCAAAAAGGAATTCAAGGGTGGGTGGATTTGCAGGTGTTTTTGCTATTTTATTTTGTTGATCACAGCACAAGTTTTATTTTGAAAATTTCTCTTTTAGACATTGTTTTCACTTGTAAATAGTTGTTCTGCATTTGTTCTTGAAGATTTTCTCTAGTTGATGATAGTTATAAAAAATTTCGAAGACAGAAAATGAAGCTCTTTGCAATTTTTTCCTATATCTATTTAGTTGGCACAAATCTTCCGAAGATCAAAACTGTAAATACATTATCAACTGTTTATGGTGACTTATCAAATAATTTAGTTGAATTTGCAATAAATCAGGCTCGTCTTTGTATTGGTTCATTACAAATTGAATCGTTGGGTAATTTTGATTATCAAATCGATCGACGAAATGAAAACTTTTTTTCTAACAAAAACTATCCGAATAACTATCGTGCATCACGCTTATTTTGGAGTATGAGAAATCCTCGTCAAAAAACTGTTTATCATTTGCATATTAATATTGAACAAACATATCATGATGATGAATCCAATCATAAGATAATCGAATATCCGATGACAATCAAACAAATGCATATTGACGAATTATACGAATCATGTCGAAAATATTTCGATCGATTTCAAAAGAAAATCGATCAACATTCAAATAATATTGAAGAATTTTGTCAAAAAACTTCAATTAATAAAAAAACTCTACCAACTCAAACGACTTATAGGAAGAAAACGACTAATGGTATAAAAGAAAAACACTTCATTGTCTCTATTCATCGTTAATTTAATTATTGTATGTTTTATTTCTTCTAGCTGGTACTTGTCTAACCAAAAGACTAACAAAAGAAACTCCTTCGTGTGTTAAACGCCAGACGCCTAAAGCTGCCTTGAAAAACGTTTCACGACCACGTAATCGATTTGCCAATGATAAACGAGCACAAATAACAGTAGCAACAAAACAAACTTCTTCGAAAGATAATGCAATGTCAATGAAAGATGTCAAACCTAATGACATACAAAATTTATTTAATGATGAATTTTTAAAATCAGCCAATGTTTCACAATTTGCATTAGCATTGGTACAAGCACTTCGACATGTTGGACAATCAACTAAAATGTATAAATCGAAAAAAGAAATCAACCATCTACGACTTGTCTTACAAATTATTGTTCTTTCTTACATTTTAGACAACAACAACAACAACAACAACAAGACTCTAATTTAACTTATAGTTTACTAAATCCATTAGGCCTTTCTTCGAACGGCATAACAACGGATAAAAACAATGATTTTCTTTTAAAACAATTATTGAAAAATATTACCGTACCACAACAATTGAATGGTAATAATTTCAGTTTTTTCTTTATTTTATCCAACAAGTGACTATAGGATATTGTCGATAGTTTTGATTTGAGGGACACGTCCAGATGCTTACTGTTTTCCATTTTCGATTGTGTATAGTTGACAATCGAATATCCAGTGCTATATGTCAACACATCACCAACGTGCTGCATACATTATTAGATTATCATTCTCTAGAAGCCATAATCGTATTTAAAAGTTGATTTTAAGAAGATTTCATACTTCATCCACACTACAATCACGAGAGAGTTATGCCCCTATCAAATTTTCTACTCATAATAATCTGTTATTTATGTCTATAATAGACATACATGAATGTGACCAGTCGTTTCATATCATTTAGATCATATTTTCTAAAAATAGGTATTCCCATCCTTAGAGCTTTAAAGTTCCGGTCCGGAAGAGGAATTACGATTAGGAAACTTCGTTTTCATTCGTACGAATTTCGATTAAATATAATAAAATGCATAGAAAATTTTATTTGACGGATGGTTTGAATCGAAAAATTTCTTCGAAATCATGAATGTCTAATTATTCTATGAAGTCATTTGATTCTATAGTTGTCATGTTCACTAGTAAAACAAAGCCATGAATAGATAAAAAATTTAGAACATCTATATTTCTATCATGTTGTTTGACGTTTCTTTTATTATACAATGTTGAACACTCACACACACGGAATAATATTTAGAACATTCATCGTTCTCAAAAGTTTTATTATAGGAATATCAATGATTGAACATGACGATCGCGTAAATGTTTAATTGAATAACGAACTACTACAACTCTCTCTAAAAAATAGATTCTATTTACTACACTTGTAGAATATCATAGAAAATGTTCTAGCTTAGTTTCAATATTCGCAGAATTGCAAGTCTTTTGAAAATATTCTATCAATCATTTCAGTGTAAGAATAATGTTTAAAAATTTTTCATTAACAAAAAGGTATTCATCCGCGAAAAATAATATAGTTTAATAATTCGAAACATATTAGATGTTTTGCTCATTAAATCAATACTATGAAGGAATGTATTCGTGTGTAATTTTAGTATAACATCTCAAAGACAAATGGGCAGTTTGATTCATCGATAAAAGTTTCATTAACATAATTTACATGATATCTCAAACGGCTTAGAATGTTAATACAAATCTCTTTTCAAAGTAGAAAACGTCTTCTCCATATTAAACGACATATATTGTCGAAAGTCATGAAGTGTCAAAAGCAATAGCAAGACTTCCTGTTAATTAATGAGTTTTTAGCATAAATTATAATATTTATATCGAATTACTTTTAAATTTAAGACTGTTGACCCGAAAATCCTTCTTTGAATGATGTCAGCGCTATTTTTGATTTACAGAACCGAATAAAAAGGACTCCTTATGTTATGTCATGAATATCAACGAAATACTTATAGAATAGATCCAGGGGTCTGCTCTATTACTATTTGAGAGCAATTAAGAGACTTTGCTTTGATGTGCATAAGAATAAACGAAATTCGAAGCCAAGTATCATATTCAAAAATAAAGAATCTATTGAATGTTTACGTTTACGAGAAAGTAAAAAGTATTAATGATATTCATCGTTTGTCATGAAAAGTATGAAATTCATTGATCAATATCGAATATGATTTAGATGATTCCCAATTACCAGTCATAAATTCTTCGCCAATACCAATGCATACATCTGAGAGACGTTCTAGTACATCTACTCAAACTGAAACAATACCTCTATCGAAATCATATGATGATCTGCAATGTAAAAAAAACCGAGAAGTCATTTCAAAACTTTATGTATTGTCAATCATTTGTTTTTTGTTTCGATTCAAGATTCCTATACATCATTAAATGGTACAATACCTTTAGTTCATACAACCGATAATCATTCGAATTTATTTCCAAAGCCGACATGTATACCACAAGTTGATGGTTCAATCGATGATAATAATGATGATGATGATAATCATAATTTTCATGTATCATCTATTGTCATGAATTCTCTTATCGAACAGATTGTTGATATGACAAATTCTGAACGTCATCGTACGAACAGTGAATATTCGGTAGATTTATCTAATTATGTTAAGTCACCATCGTTAACTAATTTGACGCCAATATCACCTACGTATCGTTGTCAACAAACACAAAATTCAGAAAAGAAAGAATCAATTTCATCTGATGATCTTGTTCAAACATATAAACAATGGTCGAAATCAAACTTTTCTCGTGTGAAATTTACCATAACCAATGAGGAAGGATATAAAATAATAGCCGATGATTTAGATTCCGCATGGTCTAACATTATTAATTTAATACGTAATAATCGTGATGATATGAATTTACAACACTTATCAATGACAAATGAAGAATTAAATGGACATAAAATATTTGGTTTAACAAAATCAATCATTCAAATCATGCTCAATCAGATTTATACAAATCAACAACAAAGTGGCAATATTATATTACCATTATCATCATCCTCGATTAACCATAATAATAATAATAATAATAATAATAATTCTACTTATTCAATAGAAAATTTAACTAAAAAGAAAATTTTGTCATCATGTTCAAGATCAAATGTGTACGAAAGAAAAACTCGTGAACGTCAAAGATTTGGTTGGTTATTAAATCAAAGTAGAAAAATAGAATATGCACTGAAATCGTTTGAAATTGATAATGCGCTGATATATGCACGGTAAATTTGTTTATTATTTATTCCATGAATTAATAAAAAGCTTAGCTTTGCCCTCATTCATCGTAATGGACGCTACTGATGGAGTTTGACAGATTTTTTAATATAAGTTCTATTGCCATCTTATATTTGAGTATGTGAAATTCAAAAATGTGTGAACCCATCCGAATGGTGCTCTATGCACCTTGCAATATAGTTTTGTAGTCGGAACTGAACAGTCGCTTGGAAAATACGATATATTACTTTTAAAAATTTCGATGACTAATAAAACATACACATGGTTATATCGCAAGCTTTTAGAGCTAGATCCATAATGTAGTACTGTCTCAAATGAACCGCTTCCGTATTATATTTCTAATCGTTCAACAAAAGAGATGTATCATAAAACATAAAAAATAAAATTGTCCTCAGTGATTACTCAGAATAACTCGAACGTATTTCACATTTAAGTTCCATCGAAATTGACTCTAACGGCTGTTCGTATTAAATTTTCATACTTACATTTGTCTATACTTTTCTTTTTCTTTTTCTAGACGAATAATTCTCGAAGAAGCATCTGTTAGTTTACGTCTTTATCATTTACATTATTTTTCTGAACGTGCCTTACTTGTTGGCTCTTCACCTATACATGGTTGTGGTCTATTTACGTTAGTTGATTTAATCGAAGGACAAATGATAATTGAATATACGGGTGAAGTTGTTCGGCCATGTCTTACAGATAAACGTGAACGTGAAAATGAAGGCAAAGTAAGAGGAGAAAAACATGAAAAAGAAAAAGAAAAACACATTTGACGAATATCTATTAGGGTTTTGGTTGTTACATGTTTACGGTTGATTCAATGAATGTTATTGATGCTACGCATCGTGGAAATAAAGCACGATTTATTAATCATAATTGTGAAGTTAGTATAGTAGAAGAAGGCAAATCGAATCAATGTTATCAAAATGTTTATTTTGTTTTATAGCCAAATTGTTTTGCTAAAACTGTTCTATCAGGTGGTATTAAGCATATTGTTATTTATGCATTGATGGACATACCTCGCGGATCCGAATTAACATACGATTATTCATTTCCTGAAGAAGATGTTAAAATTCCTTGTCATTGTGGTACAAGTAAATGTCGAATTTATTTAAACTGATGCGATCTATTTGTATATACATTTATGTTTATTGTTACTAGTCAATGTTTTTTTTTTCTTTTCTTTTTGTCTATCTCTATCTCTCTTGTTCGTCACTCAGATTTGATTTCTTTGTACTATGGTTTACATTATGTAAGAGTGTATTTTTTTTTGATATATGTATTATAGAAATAGATAAACAAATAAGAGGTTATTAATTAAAAATGATGTTTTGACTGTGCCAATGTCTCTACGTAAGATCTTGAGGTATGAAAAGATATTCACGATGATTATCATCGAGATATAAGAAGTAATTGATTTAGGTAGCAGAGACGAACGTCTTGCTTTGACAACTGCTCTCACCTCGATGAGAGCAACGAGGGCAAATAAAAATATCTTGTGTATTGAAATACTACGGCTATCAAGCCAAGTATTGTATAATAGAAGCCCTTAACTGGGGTCGATGGCTATTACTGTCAATAAATAAAAATAAATCTTCATGATCCTTACATAAAACTCTCATCGAAAAAATCTATAATTAGATCTCATGTGCTCGAGAATAAAGTAGTACTTGTCAACCCTTTTGTTGCGATCTATAGTGAGACTTCCATTCAACTTTATAAATATAATGAACAACTAATTGAGGTATTATGCATTGATAATTTCTTTCAATGAGAGTTTAAAATACAACAATACTGTGAGGTCAGCATGTTTTTATACAATGATTACAAATTGATGAATTTATATTTAATATTCATTTCGAATATGTTGCATATATTTATTTACTAAAAGAATAATTTAATGGAAGTCGAATATAAAATCCCGGTAACTTTAATCTGTTGATAAATTATCAATTAAAACATCTTAGATGTGCTATAACTGTTGCCTATGGTTTCGCAAGGTAGGCTGTTCATTTGAGAATAAAATATGAAAAAAGAATATATAATTAATATTCATTATCAAGTTCTAACAGAACCTTGGTAAAAAAAAAACAAGGATTCGACTAGCACATGCAATCATCTCTTTCTCTAAATTCTAATTAAGGAAGAAAACAAAAACTATTTCTTTCCCAATAGAATCGAATAATTTATGTTGATTTCAAACTCAATCTAGATAAAAAAAACAACGTATGCTAAAGGCGAAAAAAAATTGAGAACCAAATAAATGAAAAGTAGTGTGTTATGACGTAGACATATTTTTATTTTACTTTTGATTTCAGTGTTCTCGTTCGAAGAAACAGCTGGAAAGCTCAGTAGGTTGCACACCTATATTTTCACAGTATCGACAGACAGTCTTCAGTAAAATACAAAGAAACACTACCTAACAACTGAACTAAAATGACGTGTTTAACTACGTAAAAAGCTATTTTAACTTGAAAAACATAGATGAATAAGATTATCGATCCGTGAACAAAATTTAATGAACAACTTCTTTTTTTCATCTCGTTCATTTAAAATATTCTCGCCTGCTTTCACTTGACACCTCGTCTATTATACTTTGTTTTTAACTATCTTTATTCTCGTTTGCACGAATTATATGTTAAAATACATCAAACACATATAAAACATGAATTCATAACAAAAAGAAATTTTTTTTTTTCTAATTTTCACAGACTGATTAACAATCTTGTTATGAACAATATTTTAAGGTACGATTTTTCCACATAAATAAGTTAACTGTCAAATTTAACCATGAATATGTATCAATATTTAAACTATGCCATTAAATATCAAACATCAAATGAAATCATAAGGACCAAAACTTATTCTAGTTGATAAGAATTCATTTTTGAAATCGTATCTTCCCATTAGGAAATACACAACTTTTTTTTCTTCAAAATTGTTATGTATACAGTTGAGTTATCATGATTGAATTACTAAAACAAAGAGATTCTTCAGTTGTGCTGCTCAATACTTCCTTTTGATAAATCAATCATTCGCCAAACTCGATGTCATTGATATTTCTCTATCTAATAATATGTGACATAATTCTATCTGTAGAATGAAGATGTTAGTTGAAAATAAGAATTTCTATGAAAACTTATGATAAATAAAAATCTAGGTTTCATTTATAAATTTTTCATTGAGAATAAAAGAGAAATTTAATCTTTTCGTGATACATATAATAAATATGCATAGATCTTATTTACATGTATATGAGTTAAACTAGACGAAAACAATCTATAATGAATAGTTATTCAAATATGTCTATATCAAATGCATCATAAGATTGACAATTTTATTAACAACATTCATGTACTATTTTAACTTTGGTATTTGAAAATCTTATTTGAAAAATAAATGATTGCCCTTTTCTCATGTTTCGAAAATCACTCATTCATAAATGTTCGACTTATGCCTATGAAATATCTCACGATGCATATAATATCATTTCAGATAAATTAAATTATTAATTGAATAAATAATTATCGAATTATAATGTATGTTATAATGAGTGTATGAAAATGTGATCGATGTTTTTGGAAAGCCTCTTTGTCTATTTTTTCAAAAAGTTCTATCAATAAATTAAATTAACTGAACAGATGGAACATAAAAAAAACACAATACAATGAATAAATAACTTTGTTTAAGTACATTAAACGAATTTTATGGCATATGTCAAATAACTCTTGAACAATGTCGTAGTCTTGGATATTATTATAGTAGAATTACATATGATTCTTTTTTTGTTTTCCTAGTTTTTAACAAATAAAGAACATTCGATAGTTGTCTTAGATGATTTGCTTCGAGTGATGATCACACTGATGAGAAGAAGAATGAGTATGAACGTTTTTTTCCAAGCTGAGAATCGAACTGAAAGAAAAGGAAAAACCATCACCCCATTATAGCCAACCTATATTCATCCCACTATGCTATGCATTTATTCAGAGTTTTTTTTATATTCTTTACATATAGACAGAGTTTCTCACTCGCCTGGAAACATTTTTTTCCTTGAAGACGGACTAAAAAGAAAAGGAAAAAATAGTGCTATTCTATATGAATGCTCAAAAGAAAACGATAACAACAACAATGTTGAGCGTAATACGAAGAAAAAAAAAACTTATGCTGGTTTGACTCGACTATACTTTGATAATGACAGCAGGCAGCATTAAAGAATTCTCTCGTTTTTTTTCCGTCATTTCTCTTTTCACTCTCATACTCTATAGATATAAATAAATAAATATATATATGCATCTCTCTCTATATATATAGACATCTTCTTTTTTTTTTATTCCGAACTCATTTCCATATTCGAGTTTTGTAGAAACGATCATAATCAACGTAGAACAATATAACAAACATAATTGAGATATTTTTCAGATGGCATCTCACGTATCTTTCATAAGTTTAGGATTGTTATTAGTCATCGTTACTATTGTTGTTCAATCTATTCCAATTGAAAAAGACAAAGAAAGTAAGAACTCTACTAATAAATAGTTATTTAACTAAAATCTTTCTATAATCATTTTGTTAATAGCCATAGGTCTTCAAACACCATCTGTAGAAAATAAACCGGATACAAATAAAAACCTTCACAAAATTGTCGATGCAGTGAAATCGACAACAATCGCAACAACAAATACAGCGGCTACCGTTTCTCAAAGCTCATTGTCAACATCGACACAAGCACAAGAAAAAACTGATAACAAGAAGAAACGTTATATTGATGATGATGATGATGATGATGAAATTGATGGATATTTAGATGATGGAAATAATGAATCAGATTTTTCACAATTACCCGATTTCGCAGATGACAGTAATATTAGCCATAAATTGCATACTAAAATGCACGAAACTACGGCCCAAACTCATGATGATACAGACAGTAAATTTTTGTTTTTGAACACTGCATTTATGTTTTTCTTCTTTTGTTTTTAGAATTAATCAATGGAGATGATTCAAAAACATTTTCTGATATTATCATGACTCCCAATCAATTAACCGATATTGTACGTCGACGTCGTAATGTTAAATTTAACGATGAAGAAGCAAATACAAGACGTAAACGAGCTTTGACACCATATGAATTTTATGATACTGACTCGGTATAGTACGACTTATTGAGAACTCTATTTCTCTATTTTTCTACTCAGTATACTAAATAATAGAGTTCCTATTACTTCTAATTGGCATCATCGGAAATAAATCATCTTCTTGCTTTTCTTTAGCAGTTGTTCATAACATGGATTATTATAAAAGAAAAAAGCATTATTCTGCACACATATAATCATCTATATGCATAATCTTCATCGGATGATGCGTATTTGAATGTATTATATGCTAAATTAACGCATGATATACAGAAACAAAATTTTCATTTATTTTCCAAGGTGTCAAAGTTCACAATAGATTTTCTTATTCATTTTAGTTTTATGATCCTTATATGAATTTTTTCGATGGCTATCGATATGTTCGTCCAACTCGTTCATTTGCGTAAAGATTTTAAATATCATTCGATTGAATATTTGGCTATAACTATTATTTTTTCTTCTCTTTCTTCTTAGTCCACTCTATTGGTATCCACGTACATTTCAACGAAATATACGTTCAGCTCTTGCACCATCTTACTATGATTCAGTCGAATATCCGACACTATATTCAGATACCATTGACAACAATGACATCGATGATAGTCCTAGTAAATAATGGAATCATTTGTAATAGTATCTTTGCATTTTGTTTATTTAGTTCCAATGTTTCACGATGAAATTGAAGATGACGATGAATTCAATCAACATCCTATTTTAGTGCAAGTGTCTAATAATCCATTTGATAATATACGATTAGACGAAAAATATGATCGTGATGATGATTTACCGATTGATGAAGATGTAGAAGAAATTTTAAATGAAAATAATGATGACGCTAGTGATGAAGAAAATATCGACGACGACAACGACGATGATGATGAAAATGAAGCAGAATATCGTTTACTTTATCAAACACAACACCCGAATAGTGTAATGTTTAACGAGTTAGATTTTTTTCAATAGATAATAATGTCAATGATTTCTAGGCTCGTTATGGACCTCTTGGGACATACTTTTGATTGAGACCTACAGATAGAGTACGTCAATGTTTTTTCTGTGATTCAATTTTTAAGTAAAGAAAATTTGTTTGCTTTTTCTTTTCAGGATCATGCATGGTGAATTGGATCAAGGAGACTTTGACAAGAAAAATAAAGCACATTATGAAAAACAAGAGAAAAAAAAGATATATATGAAACTAATTTATTTTCTCTCTGACAGTATTTTGATGATAGGACATCTAATCATACTCTTTTTCATGCCACAAAAAAAAACAATTATGAATTACTTCGTTGTTGCTTCATTTCTTTTTTTCAATTGCTTTATCACAATTCATATTGCAGCGATATTGATCGTTATTGATGCATATTTATTACGAGAAAACGAAAATTGAGAAGTTTGCTAATTTTGTACATAATATTTTGCCTTAGGCTTTTCTCGGTTATTATATGAGAAAGACGAGCAAAAATCAAAATTAATTATTCGAATAACAATGAATAGGACAGTTGGCAACGTTGCAATTCCAGTTCTATGCGATATTTGTCAGACAAGTCATGGTTTTAGTTCAGCAGATCGACGGGCTATCACTGTTATGGTTGTTCTTGTTGGCGTGATATTGATTTCATGTTATGTAGGCGTATTGTTGTTTGCTATCTGGACACGTTTTATTCCAGTGAGAAAACCATTGAGTACTCCGGAAACTACCCATAAAAATCCGACATTCGATGATGACGAAATAGAATTTGAGGGTAAAGAGACAAATGTGGTTTATACAACAGCATCAACAACAGAATCACAACCAGCTGTATTTGTATTAGAAAATGAAAATCGATTCTGAAAAAATTCAGTTCAACTTTTTTTCTCTTTTCGTTTTTTTAATGCTCATACTTTAAATAAATGTGTAATCATTCTGTAAATCCAGACAGGATTCCCTTTAAGATTACTGTTCATAGCATCATTTTTCACTGGAATTACTACTAAATCTCAAATTTCGATGTGTAAAATTTAGAGTATCATATGTTAGAGATAAATGAAAAACATCAGGACCTATTTTATGTTAGTTTTGAAAACCAACAAATAGATTTCATTGCAAACGTTAAATTTTGTTGTCATTCATTTGTACTGATAGAAACTTCGGAATACACACATTGTTTCTAAAAGTAAACCAGTATTTGTTTCAAGTCAAAAGAACATCATGCTTTCCTGGTTGTCAAATATAGACTATGGATCTTCATCATTTCTGCTAATCAAACTCATGATTGTCGATTGTGTATTGTTCTTTTTTTCTTAAGGACGAAGAAGATATTCATGGTTTGATTTTCAATAAGAAAAACACATAAATTTACTTTTAGGGTGCATACCTGGTTGTTTATTCATTGGTAAACGAATAAATAGTTTTTGTTTGCAATTTTTACATAATAATTAAGATTATTAAAATCTTTGATGTCAAATATAGACATGATCGATTTCTATCTTATGAATCAGGAAAAACAAACCTCATTTGAAGTGATTCAACGTATTGAATCGGATGTTGTTAACGTATAAATGTGACATTAAGACTAGAATCAAATTTGAAAAAGACGAATCATCTTTGGATGATATTGTCTACAAAGAGATATGATCTTCATGGACTATTTTTCACTATGAAATGATTTCATGGTTGGCAAATTCAAAAACGAGCGTTAGATGTAAGTATTCAGTTCCGTTGTAAGTTTCATTATATTTAAAGTACTGTGAAATTTTCTATTGATGAATAAATGCTATTGTACGGTATAGATTATTTAGAGATAAACATTTTAGAAAAGTAAGATCTCCGTCTAGACAAAGTATGTCGTCGTAGTTTTCATCCTACGAATAAAATTTATATAACAATTTACGTCAAACAAATATACCCGAACTATTTTATTCTTTCAATCACCATGTTCTAAGTTTTTATGCAAATAATATGAGGTCAAATAGGATTAATGACTTGCGGGGTTTCTCTCGTCAATATACACGCGAAACTATTTTTCAGTCGTCAAATAAAAGAAGAATAAATAATAATAATTGAAAGCACAAGTTTTTAGTTTGTTCTGTAATCATTTTCAACTATGCATTAATAACAAAGGGTTCATCAAGTTTTTCTCTTATATTGACAATCGATCTTGACAAATGCAATATTTTTCTATTTATATGTTGCCGATGATCAACTTCTAATCGACGTATTTCTCTATTGTCGCCATTATTGGCACAATAGTAATATAGAACACCTACGCACAAGAATGCAACTACGAACAAGAATGCACTAGTAATTACAATAATTAATATGAGTTCCTGTGCAACATCGTTATCATTAATATTAGCAAGACCACTTTGGTTTATATTTGACATACAAAAGAAAAATGTTTACTTTTTTCTCCTTTTTTGGAGTGCGCCAATATTATTGATTATAATCATTAGTCATACTAACAATTCAAATGTTGATTAAATAATAATAAATATTTATAATAACAAAACGAATATTACTTTATTTTCAATTAAAAATTCAAGTGAAAACTTATTCAATTTGTGCATAGAAAAAAGTAAGAATGAAATAAAAACAGAAAATTCATGCATAAAAACTTATTGTAACATGATTTTTTCATACCCTTCGATGTTATATAATACGATGATAGTTCGATACGTGATGTTGACGTTGTTCCAGTATTTGCACATAGTACCAAGGTTGTCGGTGTATTTGCTTGATAACCACAATTTTCTAAATAGCCATAAATAATTACTGTACGATTTAATAATTTTGTTTCAGCTGTTTCACTACGACGTGCTGAATTAATTGTTGGTTGTAAACCAAATAGTGTGAAAAATGTAACAATTAAAGCAAGCAAAAGTAGACCGAACAGTATTAATCCCCACAATGGACAACCATAGAACCATTCACAACAACTACATGAACTATTTGGTAGATCATAACGTCCTTTACACCAATTACAATAATAATAATGACGATATTTATAATCAGATTTATAAACTTTTCGTTTTCCAAAATCAAGATCCGATGAATAATAGCCACTGTGAGCACGTGTACGACGAACATGATGAATAAAACGACGTTCAGGTACGATAGTTGTTGGTGGATCATTAATAATGGTTGTTTGAATAGGTGGACGAGGTGGTAATATCATGTGTTGTTTAATTATTGGATGTGGAGGTGTCATTGTAGAATTCGTTGTATAGGAACTAGTTGTGTATGAACTTAGTGAACTAGTAGTGTAATTTGAAAGTGTCGCTGTTGAATTTTGTTTTCGACGCCGATGACGACGAATGTTATAAGTTGGTCTTTCACGAATCATTGTTGTTTCAACAGGTGGTACAACTGCTGTTGTTGTTACTTGTGGTACGGTTGTAACTGTCGATGTAACTAATGCCGGTGCAACAGATGGCATTTCTATAGGTTTTATGATTGTTGTTGTAGTTTTCGTTTCTTCTACAAACGAATCATCAGAAAGCGTTGATAATGTTTTGGCATCAAGAGTTCGAGTCGATGTTTTCGTTGTTGTTGTTGTCGATGCAGTTTTTTGAGGTTTTTTTTGAACAATAAATTCTGATGTTCCTGTAGCACGGGTGATTGGGGATGGTGTTCGATGAACGACAGGAGATACGGTCTGTGGAGCTCTCATTTCATACAGTGTCTGATGCTTAGGAACAGTATCGAAAAAAGAAGCTGGTGGAGGTGTTGTTCCACGACTTGTCATATCTTTAACAATGACACTTTTTGTCGTTACTTCTTTTTCAGGAGAATTGATAGGCAATGGGGATGAAACTTGAGGTGCACGTGAAATTCGTTTAACTCGTAGTATACGTGGACTACGACGATTAATGATTGGTGATGAAGCATCACGATGAATCGTAGGACTTTCAATGATTGAATAAGTGTTCTCAAAAGAAAAATAAACGTACGAAAAAAATATAAATCAATGCAATTGTTTTGTTCATTCTACATATATTTTAAATGTTATTCCGTTCACAAATATTCTAGTTCCTTATGAATAGGACTCAATTGGATTTAGTTGTCTATTTACCGTGTGAGATTGATTATCATTATTATTATTGGATGTAATTGAGGTCGGTTGTACGGTTTGAATTACTGGTCGTCGTAGAGTTTGATTTGTATTCGTACGCATTGTTGTTTTAGTCATACGATTTTCACTAGATAGATTTGATATTGGCATTCTGATGAATGTCTTGCGTATGAATCGCTTTTTTTATAAATGACATTTGAATCAAATATGAAAAAAAAACATAATCGTTGCTCAACACTTCTTAATCAGTGGGTGGTCTTCTGTTGATCATTATCGTGTAGAAGAAAAAATCAAATTATTTTTTTCTACTTGTTTACTAGTAAAGTTGTCCTTCAGCCAACAACCTTATTCAATGTAATGTTATATTTATGACAACATCCATCTGGGATCCGTTCGATTTAAACGATGAAGAAAATGCATTGTCTGAACAAAGGACAAATTCTCATGGAGTCCCTTTGAAAAATACTTTTATAATATGCGGATGCTGCTGTATTATATTATTAATAGTACTTATTTGTTCATTGTATACAACAAGAGAACGTATTCAACATGAGAATAGAGTAATTCATATAACAAGTAATTCATCGATGGTAAGTGATACTAAGTCATCACAAAGTTCAAATAAATCAAAAGATTAAAATGTCAACTATTTTTTCCTGCTACGAGATCATTGTCTTGCAGTATTATATATTCGTTAGTTTAATCAAGTAGACGTAACTTATTGAGATTGTGTTAATAAAATATCAATTGTCATAGTGTCTATTTCGGTTTGTTATTGCAAAGTCAAGTCAATAATTGATTCTTGTATGTTGGTAAAAGATCTTACTCATTCATACGAGTTCGTACAGAAAACTACTATCTCTACGAAATTAATATAAAAATGAGTATCAACTCCCATAACATGTTCTCATCTCTTTATGTCATAGAAGATCACACTGTTGGATTGTATTCAATAATCAGGTCACGAATATTTATATCGACGTGATTAATGCTCGGTTATGGTATCGTATGATTCTATATAATCAGACGTTCACATAACCTTGAATTTACATCAACAGTATTAGAAAGGAATTCTATTGCAAAAGTTTATTATAAATATTTGTATGAGTGTAAATTCACCTTTATTTCTCTAGTCATTATAGCTCAAGTTCAATCGAATAATTATATTCAGTAGAAAAAAATAATCATCTGATTATATTTTCATAATATAACTTGGTTTTTGTGTTTTTAGATTGATTTTATTGGAAAGGTATTTTGTTAATATTTGTATCTCACGCGATATAGGTGTAATATGTGACACTATTTTCGTCTTGCATCATTCATCTGTTCTTAGTGAGACTAAGCGAATGCATTTTTAGAGATGATACTAAACATAAAAATTCATTCTACACTTTCCAATGTGCGATGTTGAAGTTGTTTTGTGCGAATCTTACACGTTCGTGATAAATCTATTTCACATTATATAGGTCGGTACACAAAAGATCGTAGGTGTTTATTTCATGATCAGAAAAATACGTACGTTTTTACCAATAATCTGACCAAAATATCAACTATATTTCATCTAGATTACTATGAGCTATCGGAGGCTCATCTATGGATTGTAGGTTTCGGAAATAAGACGATAAACTCGGCTTGATTTATCTCATTTCGCAATCTATGCATATGAGGTATTCATACTGAGAAAATAGATCGATTATACTTAGTCTGAAGCTCGAACGTCATCTTGTTATTTTGCACAGCTCATCTCATGAATTGGTCAATATCATATGTGACAATATTTAAGCTTATGAGTTACATGTTGACCTATCTATTCTATTCGAGTCTGATTCGAATAGCTTCAAATACCCTCGGAGTTGGTTCAAAATGATTAGAGTATGTTTTTCTTAATTGTCATGGGTGCTTTTCACCAGTATGGTTGATTTTCATAGAATTTTCATCGATTGATGAAAAATAAATTATTTAGAGATTTTTTCAATGAGTTCATCGGTATGGATGAATATTGAATTCATATATATATATATGGAACTTTTCAATTGATCCGATGTGAGAACGATTCGACGTGTCATACACGTCAATAATCGAGAAGTAATGATGTTTCGACACGTTGGAAAACATTGCCTAATTTATCCAAGGGATGCGTATGATATCATTAGTAGACGAATATCTGGGTTTGATAAAGAAAAAAAAAACGATTAAAATCAGTTAATAATTTAATTTTTATAATAAGAATGATTGATGTACATTATCTCAAATTTTATTCAGCAGTCTGTCAATGTTAATATAAATTTCACCCAGTCAATGATTTATCTGAATTCGTATTTTATTTAAATATTCGTCTACATTTTAGAAAATCAATTCTATTTATTCTAATCAACAAACAAATGAAAAATACATGTTAACTGTACATAAAAAGTAGTCTAATTGATCCATGATTAAAATATATCATCTAACTTGTCTTTGTCCCACGACCAATATAATCTAACATAGCTGTACGTAAAAAGTACAATCGTCTTTCTTCATCATGCCTTAATCGACCAATTTCTTGTTCACTTAAATTTAATTTAATTTGTAAATCAGCTAAACGTGCTTCAAGTTCACGTATTGCATTTCTATCATTGAAATGTTGATCTACGATGCATAAGAAACAAAAGAAAAATACTTAAACCAACGGAATAATTTCAATAATACCTTTTAAATTGTTTTCTAATTTTTTCACTTGATCCTTTAATTCTTCGTTCATTTCAATATCTTTTTGAATGGAACGTAATTTTTTTTCATACTCTGTTTTAAGTTTTTCTCGAGTCTCCAACATTTCCGTATCTTTACTTAGGTTTGCCTATGGAAAAAAAATAATCATCAATATCCTATGGATGAGCTCGTAACAAAGAAAAAGATACCGTTTGAACTGATTCAATCTGCCGTTTTAATGTTTCGATTTCTACTGATTGAAAGTTAACTTTTTGTTGAAGATCTCGATTAGATATTAATAGTTGATTATAATGAGACTAAAATTAAATCAAAAGAAACAGAAACAAGTTCGAATGTAACTATAGTTAGATATGTATTAACTTCAAGTTCTTCTTTTGTTGTTGTTATCGAACGTAAACGATCTTCAAGTTGATGTTGTTTTTTTTCTTCTTCATTTTTTATGCGAAGTTTTTCTTGTTGTTGCATTTCTTCATGATTTAATTTTTGTGTCGACATAGCTGATTTCAAAGAATTGATTTCCTTATTTTTCAACATAAAACGAGTATTAATTAAAATATAATCAATATTCTTACTCGTTCGAGATTAGTACGAATATTTTCAAGTTTTGATATTTGTTCTTTCAGACTTTGTTCAGTTGTTACATACGATTCTTTTAAACGTTGAAAATCTCGTGTACTTGTGAGTTCATGATCTTTTAATTCTTCTTTATGTTTTAATTTTAAACGTTGATTTTCATCGTCTAGTGATACCATTTTCAAATGATGATCACGATCATTGATTGTTATCTATTGAAATTTCGTTTTCAAAATGCATTCATTGAATATAGTGTCGATTCGAACTTACGGCTTCTCGAAGTTCATGTATAGTTGCTTGAAGAGTTTCGTTTTTTCGTTCGAGATCATGAACATTTTCGCTGAAACGACGTTGTGCTTCTAGACTTTCATTTAAATCTCGTTGAAATTTTTCTTGTATATTGAATAATCCCTAGCGAATGGAAAGTATATTATGTTCATGAAATTTGTCTATTCAAGGTTACATCTTTTTCTTGTTGATATTCTCGTCGAATATGATGTATTGCATGGTCTTGTTCCATTTTCATTTTTTTTATTTCGTTCTGTGCATCGTTGTATTGTTGTGCTAATACGGTTAAATCTGCTTCAAGTAATGCGTTTTTTGCTGTCACAGCGTTTAGAGCTAATTTTCGATCATCTAATGCTTCATGTAGTTTTCTAATCTTCTCAGCTAGAGATCTATAAAATACGAATGAAAATTTCTTGTATAACTACAATAGAAAAAAAACCGTTTATATTTATTTACTTATTTGCTTTAAGCATAGCTTGTTCTTGAAGTGATACACGATTTAATACACTTGCTATTTGTCGATCTTTTTCTGTATGTACATTTTGTAGCTGTCTTGCAATTATGGCCATATTTTGTGAATGTCCGAAATGTATTTGACGTTTTTCAGCATTTTTCGCTAGTGCATTATCTAAAGTTTGCAATGCATATTAGCAAGATGAGTATTCTTGAAAGAAACATGAAGACATGATTACATACTAATGTTTTCCATAATATCATCAGGTACATTATTACCCGTTAAATGTAATTCATTGAGAGTTGAATTCGATTGACATGATGCTAATAAAGCTCGACTACCAACTAATCCAATATTATTCCAACGAAGATCTGTCAATGAAGATGATATGGAAATTTTTCAGTAGCTATAATATATAGATCCTATGTTATACCTAATATACGTAATGTTACATTTCGTTTTAATGCTGCTGCTAATTCCGAACCGCCAACATGGCTGATATCATTATTACGTAAGTCAAGCTCAATTAAACTTTTATTAACACTAAGCGCATCGCAAAGACCAGTAAAAGCAGGAGAATCCATGGCACCGATTTGATTCCATTCAAGTCTTAAACTAGACAAGATTCAAAAGTTATCAAGGAGAAAACTACTAAAATATATTGGACAACAAACGGCACTATTAGACATACTTGATTCTCAATATACGCTCAGTTTTCCTATGCTTCTTAGATGAAAAATTTTTCACATTAAAAATACGTGAAAAATCTAACTATGGTCTCGTTGTATCAACAATAGCCTTCTAGATTTTCTTGCGAAGAGCATCTCTATATCCGTGAAACGATGAGCATTTGTGTTGTGGTATGCTGTTTTTCTTTGATGCTAGAGTAATGACATGATAGTCTAGTGTCGCATGTTGTACACATGGTATAGAAAATGGGTACTCAAATGTGACTAACCGTTTTCTACCGTATACGACTTGATACGTAATGAGCACTGAATTTGTAAGATCATATGTAGAAAAATTTGAGTTAATAGAAAGATTGACTATGAAAGTTTTTGTGATGTCGCTCGTTGAGAATACTAATTGTTACAGATCAGTGTTTGAAGAAACCATCGGGACAAATATTTTTTTGATCTGTTGTAAACTTTCAGTTTATGCATTACAAGGTCAGGATTTTTTCTATACCGAACTATGACCAGTATGAACTCTTTTTCTCCAGCTACCTCGTCAATGATGTGTAGTATCTGTATATTCATAGAATGAACATAAAGGACCAGTGGCGATAAGGCCACTTTTCGGCCCAAAATATTTTTAAAAAATAACTATCTGGTGATAACCAGGTTCATATGGGCTATCCATCCGGCAGGGTCATTTTGTTTGAAATCACTTACGAATTTTCGACCCATGTACCCCCCTACAGGATTATGAAAAAAATTTTTTTTTAAATTTAGTTTTTCAAATTAACTAGCATTATCAAGTTGAGTATACTGATCATGAATATTGCTATTAAAAATTTCAAATATATAGTACTGCAGTACTATATATTTGAAATTTTTAATAGCAATATTCATGATCAGTATACTCAACTTGATAATGCTAGTTAATTTGAAAAACTAAATTTAAAAAAAAATTTTTTTCATAATCCTGTAGGGGGGTACATGGGTCGAAAATTCGTAAGTGATTTCAAACAAAATGACCCTGCCGGATGGATAGCCCATATGAACCTGGTTATCACCAGATAGTTATTTTTTAAAAATATTTTGGGCCGAAAAGTGGCCTTATCGCCACTGGTCCTTTGATAAGCACATGATAAACCTAGTACTACTTGATAGTAATGTGATCACTTATTGAACAGCAAGACTTTGCTCAGTTAGAAATTTGAAAACTTGTACTGGGTGAGTGATTAACTCATGATTAACAACAATTTTCATATGATTTCATCACAGAAAACTGATTTAAAAAGTAGTAATCTTTTGGTGAATCATAATTTATATCATGTCATTATCACAAAACAGAAACTCATGATTTCCCAGTTGACTATTACCAATCAAAAGTTACTGATTAACGACTCACATCAATCTCAAAAGTTTTACAAGAGACAGCGGTCACAGTCGAGGTGGGAAGTTTCTTGTTTGTCCAATGATCTGAGTCGATTTGAAGTATCTATATTTATCTACCTATCATGATTGATTAGTTACTTTTAAAGCATCACAATGTGTTTGTAAATTAGTATAATCAACCAGAAGATGGCTTTGATCAACTAACTATGGTTTACATGTTGTAGATCACTTATTGTTGAGCATTCTGACTCAGCCGTCATCTACAAATACTCTGTTCGTTTTTCAATGTTTGCGAATAGTTCTTGAGCTTTATACCTAATTAGTATTCTGTTCAAATCTACTTCTACAAGAGATTTTACGATGAAAATAGTTTGCACTACTGTTTCCTTTGCTACTTGACAATAAGCTTCAGTAAAATACTGGCATATTCTTTATTCTCTATGTTGATCATAGTTGAACTCACTGTCGTAAAGTTTGATTTCTTCGTAGTACATCTGATAATGCTTCCGTACCAGCTCCATGAATACTATTTCCCTAAAAAAGTATGAAACAAACAATACATAATTATAACATTTATCTTTTATCATTTACCTTCAATTCTAATGTTCTACACGTTGTATTCTTGACAAGACCATGAAGAAAAGCTCGTAAGGCTTATCGAAAAACAAAATACAAGCATACAATGAAATTCTTTTTTTACAACAAATCTCGTACCATCACTTGATAAATTACAATCATTGAGTAGAATACTGGAATATACAGAATCATGCGCAAAAAATTTTCCTAATACTGTATATTGTCCATCTGGAATAGTTAATGATGATAAATTAAAAATTTTTGTTTGATTATCACTATTGGAAATCCTTCGAAGAAAAATATTTCAAAATCTATTTTTACAAAATAAATAGATTCTTTCCACTGTCATCACTACTTTTGAATTTCGCCTAGAACAGTTTCATTGGGTTCAACATGATAATTTTGACACAGATCATAGTAAAGTGTATTGAATTGATCCATTTATTAATCCGAAAGAAATGTCTAAAAGAAAACTTTTATGATTAGATTATTAGTCAACCATTGAAGTATTCATTCTTCTTTTGGTGTCATTGCAACCACACTATATATTCATTGTTTCATCCGATAGATGTCTCTAAAAATAAATGCGGCCTATTTAAAAACCTGAACGCACAAAAAATTTGTCTGTACGGATATAAATTCTCTTATTAGAAAAAGAAACTCGAATGACATCATTCAACGATTTACCCATTGAAATAATTCGACTTTTATTTGAATATTTCACATCGGCAGACCTAGTTAGTGAACGATCGTATAGTTCGTTTGGTTAAATTTATAAAAGTGACTTTATCTATCGATTTTTTCTAGGTTTACTCATTCACGTCAATAAATACTAAAATGGAAGTTATCGTTTCGAAACATATTATTGATAATTCGAACCGTTTGATATTAAAATTTTTTGAAAATACATAAAAATTTTCTGTTATTGTTTTATTACTATGTTGATAATGTTGAAATAGAAAGAAAAGTGAAAAAGTTAATTTGTTTGATTTTCATTCGTAGATTATGTTTTTAAATATTGATTATGCGAAACGAGTAAGTCCGATAGTATTTTTTTCTTCATTACTACTAATTGTATTCTTTAATAAAAAACAAAACATGAATTAGGCTGCTGCTCGTGAGAAAACTTCAACTGATGGTCAATCTCTTGCTCGAAAGTCAATAGAAGAAGATGATGACATCGATTATGAACAATTGTTCGATGAGCAGGATATCATCACAAATAATTTCAAATCTCAAGCAAAGAAACCCGTTAAACGTGTTCGTTTTGCTCCAAACCCTCATGAAAATTCGTTGACACCAACATTGCCACGTTCATCATCTGTACGTCCAACATTCGATGTCGAATTTGATTTCGATTCACTTTTATCACCGTCAAATGAATTGAATAAGGATGTCTCATATACAACACCGAAAACAACTGAAGACATCAACTGGAAAGATGCTTTTCTCAGTGATTTAAAGATAGCAAAAAAACATAAGCCAACTATTGTTTGTTCACCATCGCTTGTGCAAACCGATAATAAAACAAATCAAGATACACTATGGGATTTTATGAAAGAATCCAATCCTGAACTATTTGAAAAACTTGAAAAAACATATAATGACAAACAAAAACGTATCGATCGATTTTCTAAGCAACAACCAACGTCAACGAATACATTAGATACGAAAGTGAACAAATCTATACCTGTCTCAAATAATGAAGGTATGCAGTGGACAAACTTTGAAAGAGACAAATGTTTATGCAAGTTGAAATAAATATGAAGAAATAACTGGCTATTTGTTTCATAGACATATCATATTCTTACAACGAATCTCTTAGTTCCAGTATCACAATCGGTGCCATTAAATGACCAGACATGCAAACAATATGAACCATTAAATATATCTATTATCGAAATTCGACTTGATAATGGTATTTATATTCTAGAAGAAAATTTTCTCAATGTTTCTTCTTCATCGAATATTCTACTAGATGATTTTAATCAAGTTCATGAAGAACTATTACAATTCTTATTGCCATATCACAAACGTTTAGTTAACGAAAATATTTGGCCACAAGAACATAGTTTTACATCACCGAATATATCTTTTCAATTGATAGAAAATATTTGTGAAAATGACAAATATTGTAATCAAACTTCAAATCGTAGTGATATACTAAAATATTTAATGTTTATCTATACAATAACATCATTTCTTTATGTATTCGCCTATTGTTCATTACAAACGGCAATACGTCATGTTGAAAATATCATTGTACAAAATATGAAAAATGTTTGCATTGGTTCGTTAAAATTAAATATTGATGTCATTGATTGACTTGGAAAAATTTAGATCAAGAATGTGGCAAGCCATTGTTTGACTTGTTAACAAAAACTCATCAAAAATTCGAAAATGTTCTTCATCCTAAAATTTTACATATTAAACAAATGTTTATTGAATTTTTCGATAAACGACGACAATTGATTGGTACTGTCAGACAAGTATCCGAACCAAAGGTAAAAATTAGATATAAAATGATTACAGTTTGTTTTGTATTTGTAAATTGTAATCAAAATAAAAATTTCCTGTTTTTTTTTCTACAGTTTCTTCTTCTTGTTCAATATGAACCAATTGAATTATTACATGATATTGATCGTGGTCTATCATCGATTATTGAACTTCGTTCTTATGTTCATGATAAACAGACTAATATGAATCGTGATGAATTTAATAATTTGTAAGTTACTAACTATTGGATTTTGTTGAATCAATACTTTTTTTGTTTCTTTTTTACATTGTTTCAAAAATACATTGTGAAAATACACAGACTAATGTATAATAATATGATTATTATTCGTACACGTCAAATATCATCTACAATCATAACTCGACCAAAACGACTCACATTAATTATTGAATATGAATTTGGAGAGCAAACACAGCAATGGTATCGATTTTGTCAACAACAAATCATTTCTTATCTGGCCTTTAAAACTATTTTACCTTCATTCATACCTCCAGGTGAAGTGAATATGTTTCGTAACACAATCTGAAAACAATTCTGATTTATACGAGATGAATATCAAGATGTTTGCCATCACGTATCGTGTATATTTGATAACACATGATTACAAACTAAAGACTCGATAACCTCTTAGTTTTCTAATGAATTAAATTAAAGCATAGCTGAATAAATATGTATTCCGAGTAGATAAAATGAAGAAAATTGCCTTTGATCGATATCCATAATTCTATTTTATTCACACATATTTTTGCTATTCCTAATTTATATTCGACATCGTTCTATTTTTATCTAGACGACGTATTCATCAACATTGTAGAGAAGACATCTTCGCCAATACTGAAAGATGAAGCGTCCATTGCATCGACAATAATTTTAGCTCGACCATTAGTTGATAATTTTAAATTATTACGAACACTTGAATGTCGGTAAGAGACAAAAGAATAATGAATGATTTATTGCAAGTATGTGGAGAATTTCAGACATGATCTTTCGATTATTACACGAGATTATCATTTGCTTAATATTCCAATGGATCAACAACCTGATATTTTAATTGATTGGATGACGTCAATGTTAATCTTTGATTTAAATACAAAGCTCGATATTAATTTAGTACGACGCAAGGTATGCAATGGACATTCTTTTAGTAAGAATACTGGATTTCTGTTTTACAATTCACGATATGATTAAGAAAGCTAGAAGAGAAAGGAAAAGTACTATATCTTAACTTTACATTTTTCATTGCCACATAGTAAATTATTAGCTTGAAGTCAAAATTTTTCTACTCAGTTATCTGTTATACAACGTGTTTAATGAACTCGAAAACAGTTGGTTATGAACTCAAGTCTATTAACCGAAGAAACGATATATGTTGTCATGCGTAGCCTATACAAAAAAATAGATAATACTAAGAAGACTAATAGTCATAAAATCTATTAATGTTAGCTCAAGAAGAACTTTGTGTGTCATGTAATGGGTATAATCTACATTCTACAGCTTGACTACAACATAGGGTAGAAAACACTCTCAAAACTTGGATATACGATAAACGAAAGCCCTAAAACTCAAACTATTCTCAAATTTTTCCATTACTTTCTTTCATTCACTCATTATGTGAATATCATTTCACAGGTAGACCGGCTTTTATGCGTTTCTCTGTTATGTATTTTACAGTTTGTTTTTTATTTCAATATTTGATAAAGTCAACACTTCGGATAATATTGAATTGAATACTATCAACATTTACACATGTTCTCTATTTCGTGATTAGATTCAATCGATGACTCTTCATTCATGTCATATTCATGTATCTATACTGACTAGTGGGTATGTTTAATTACATGTTATTATTTTCTGATATATCTCTGTTTTTCTTACAGATCAACGCCTGACTTTATTCTTTCAACGTATATTACTCCAATTAGTCATTTAGCCAAACAAATTCAAGCATATGAAACTAATATTCATATTCAAGTATTTAAACTTCAAATTTGTACAGCAATAGTTTCAAGTTTCGTTTTCTATCGATTAGATTAATTCATTTAGTAGTCTTGATGACTTTGCTAATTATGTAGCTAAACTAGTGCAACAAAATTCTACAGTAAGATATAGTTTGACTCCAACGCCATCATGGGTAAAACCAATACTTTTTTGAAAAATTTTCATTAAACTATTTCAACGTGAATTTTAGAATGAAAAAATGTTACTTCGTCGATGCTCGTCTCTAAATAGTATTAGGTGAATGTTATTTGATTCTATATCTATTTTAATTATCGATGATTGTTTTTCGATGTTCTTTAGTGCACAATTAATTTTAGAACGTTTGAAAAATGTTGATCTATCGGCAGTAAATCTCGATGTATTAATAAGCCATTGTCCAGAAATACCAATAATCTTTTTGGAAGTATGAATTTTCTTTTATTTCGAAAGATAGGATTGTCTAATGAATGAATGAATTCTTTTTTCTTTTAGACATTCCTTTTAGATATGCACAAAAGTACTTGAAATAGTTTACTGTATATATTTTGTAATACTTTTATATCTTGTTGTTTTATTTTGACGAAAATAGAAGCAGATTACGAAATAGATAAATAAATTTCACTTTTTGATGCAGAGAAGACAGAGAAACATGATAATCAATTGAAAGCATTCAATGTTTAGTCAAGCAAGTCAATGTTTAATGCATGTGATATTTCGAACTTTCCTATCTAGTTTTATTGCTGTAAACTTCTGAGAAAGTCACAATATCCATTTTTAAGTGTTAGTTGAAAAGGTTCTTTTGCATTGATGATTGTTAGTAAGTCTGTTGTTACATACATATTAGGTTTCTGTAATGCGCTAAATGTTTGATTCCATTTTACATAGGTCTCATTTATTTCAAATGAGAATATCAAGTATAGTGTTAGAGACAATTGCTGAATGCTGCTGTCATTTTTGGTTTGCAGCAGCAAAATAAGTACAAATGAAATCTTTTGATAGTAGTTATCTGTTACGAAAATTCAGGAAGGGGAAAGTGACGAACCGTGCGACACTTGTGTAATTATTTCATATTTCAAGAACGCATCAAATTTCAATATTAGATAGGTCAAAAAGCATTTTTAAAAGTGCTCGCATTCCAGGTTGTCCACTTTCGATACGTTCTATGAATGATGACAAATAAGAAATCGTTTGGAATGGCATTCAATAACAAGTTCAAGATGAATGAAACTGAAACAGCTGATCGATATTTGAATGCCAATGTAATCGATTTAGAAGCAAAGAAAACGCACATCATTTACTTTGTTTCGTCAGCACACTTTCAATAGCAATCGCGTTGTTTTGTGCTAAAACTAGACTTCGTTTTTCATGACTACATTATCCATGTCAAGAAAAAATCAATCCCATATAATTACTTGAAAGAAAAATGTATCTATTACCATAAACTCTGTATTGAATAGAATTTATTTCAAATAAATTTATTTGAACATTTTATAGATAGACGAGAAATTAAATAGACATACGTTTGATTACACATTCAACTGTTTCCTGAAGCTTTGAATACATTTCGTTAAAATTTCGAAATCATCTAAGACACTCAACACAATAATAAACAACTGATGCAGTAATCTTCAGATCCTTATGAACGGCGAATATTCTGAAAAAAAAACTCCTTTTCACACTTCCATTTAGAATTCCACGAGAGAAATGTTTTTGAAATAGTGATTCTAGATTGAATAAGTTTCATAATATGTCGTTGATATCACTAACGTGAAAATGAAAGTGTCAATGTCGAACTTCAAAAAACCATTCATGCCTATTTCTCTCGACGAAATAAGAACTATTGGGGTTTCAAAAATTCTCTATAATCAAGTGTCTTCCTAACGAAAATCGAATAGTCTGTACTTATCCAAAGATATTCATAGTTCATCTGACTCTGCACGATGAACTTATTTTCGACTTTTAAGTGGCTGATTGCATGTTGGACGCTCTGAATCAATTACGTATTACTTAAATATATTTTCCAACAGAATCGTGACGATAAATTCTAAATATAAAATAAACAAAGTCTTTTTTTACGTTCAAATATTGCATTTGGTTCTAGTTTACGAATGATTTCTGTGTTGAATATTTATCAGAAATATTTTTACAAAGACCTATAGGCATTTCTCAAGTTCACTTATCTCGATCAGACAGATCAAAATGGATCAGCATTAGATTTCTTTGCTAGTAGAATTCTCCTAATGATATTTATCAATGATAAGGGACATTTTCATCACAAAAAATTTAAACCACTTGCACAAATAGAGTTTTTATTGCATACTATCAAGCATATTATTATTTTTTAATTGAATTGTTTTCTTTTTCTGACAGAAATACCATAGAATATGTTTAGGGATTCAATATTATGTTTTGAGAAGAGAATGACTATACCAGAAATTTTCTATGTGGTACATGTGCTTGAGCTTATGAAGTATTGGATTTCTAAGTGTATTAAAAGCTCAGTTGATTGTTCAGCAAATATTTACATAATTCAAACAATGCAAGATCTTATTAGCCAGCAGGATAAGCAGTCAAAGCTAACTTTTCCGTTATCTACCATGGACTGAAAATTGACTTTTTTGAGTTTGTAAAACCAATCGGTAGGAAATATTTTGTACCACTTGCTTAGCCTATGCTATAATAAATATGATACTGTCTCGCACATGAATATCTCATGATTTCAATAATAGTTGAATAACAGTCATATTCTCGGATTATTATAACCTATAAGCAAGTACCATGAAGTTAATTAGAACCGGCGTGATAATTAGTGATCGAATATTGCTGCTCTAAATCTATACCGCTTTTTCATGTCATTAGCTATATATAAGTTGATGGTTTGTCTGAAACGCTAAAAGAATGATATACTTGCCAAAAATGAATCGGCAGCCCTCTTCGTGCGTCCGATTTATGTCCAGTTCAATCGTTTTGAGTATTTATTGAAATACTTTTAACCATTGGCATTATTCGATTAAACTTGAGTACAGTCGCTTGAGAAACTCGGAGTATTTTTCTTGAAATGTCAAAATCTACCTGACGATATCTTTTCATGAGAATAATTTACATTACTCATGTATCCGTAAAATAACCAGCACCCGCTATTATGCTCAGTCACGGTCTTCATAGGTACTAAGAAATTACATTCAAATAAACGTCAGATGAACACTAAAAAATATCTTCTACAGTTCATCGATTGGAGTCGAACAAGAGATCTGAAAAATTTTATAGCTTGCGAATTTGAAATGTCTATTGAAAAAAAATTTTTATTATCGATGTTTTTCTTTTTTACACATTCGTTAACTGATAGTTTATCTACATGTATATCCAATAACAGCTTGTTGAAAAATTATTCGTCATGCGAGAAAGAAAAAAAAATTCCTTTTTTTTCCTCATTCAATATTTATCATTATAACTGATGTCTACGCGAGTTGTAGTTGCACTTTTCTTTTGCTTTTTTCAGGCTTTAGAGGTACGTAAAACAAGACCAAAAGAAAAACAAGAAATATCTATTTATAAAGTTTTGTTTGTTTGATAAATCAAATGTCGGTTAGTATATAATATCCTGAGAAAAAATACTACGAAAATAATCATTTTTACTCATTCAAAGAAGTGTTATTCAGGAACGTTATCTAATCATCAAATAAAAGGTAAGTATTGTAGAATGTACTAATAAAATTTATATTCTTTTTTCCTCGTGTACAGAATTACGTGATGCATTCAATCTATTTGATCGAGATAGAAGTGGAGCTATATCACTGACGGAATTGAAACAAGTTTTAGTTGCTTTAAATTTCAGTCCAACAGATAGTTTACTTCGAAAAGTTATGAAAGAAATGGATTTAGATGGTAATGGCTCAGGTTAATATAATATGCGAACTTTTTATCTTTTCTTTCAAAACTTAAATTGATATGAAATTTTCTTTAGTTGAATTTAATGAGTTTGTTAAAGTCATGAAAAATGTTTATTCAAGAAAATTTACCGAAGATGAAATGCGACGAGCTTTTAAGTGTTTCGATGCAGATGCGTCAGGTAAGAAAAACATTTAAATAAGAGTATTATGAATTTTTTATAAGTGTCTTCTCATATATGTCTTATAGGTTATATAACTGCAAATGAACTACGTGAAGTTTTAAGACGATTAAACCGTGATGTTAGTGAAAAACAAATTGCTGAAGTTTTACGTGAAGTTGACGTGGATCATGACGGTAAAATCAGCTATGAAGAATTTGTTCTTATCATACAAAAAACTTAGAGGAACTTTTCTTAGAACTTGATTAATTTATCGAACGAAGTTTTATTTTATGTAAATATATGTATTGCTCATATTTAAAATAAATATTAAAAAGAAAAGAAAGAAATTGTCACGTGTACTTCGTAGCAACAAGTATATATGATTGATTATAAGGCAGTCATGATATATAAATATAAAGAATCGTGATATGAAAACTCATTTATCTTGCAATCAACATTATTATATGATGCTAGTTATATGTGTTATGGTCCATGCATTTTTTCCTGGTTACTCATAAAAAAATATAAACTTATAATATAATCGAGCAAGTTATTTATATTTTCTAATTTGAACATTCTAAGAGTTTTTTTCTTGAATATCAAATATAAATTTCAAACATAAGAATGAATCAGTCCTCGTTTCAAAGTTAATTCACACTGCTAAAAACAGTGGAAAAAATATTCCCTAATCAATAGAACGGAAAAGATTTTAGTAAATCGATAGTGAAAGATTTTGAGCAGTTTTACTAATAATAGAGATTATTCATTGCACACGAAGACTAATATCATGGTTTTGAAATTAGAACAATATAAATACATATTGTATCAATTGAGAAGAAAATATCAGTTGCGAAATTCTTTCTGTTTTTTTTTACAAATGTATAACATTATTTCTAATGTGTCACATGCATGGAAAATTTTATCAATGGTGAATGCAATTTTCAAAGTTCACAGTTAGTTGCCAAACACTTTTAAAACATTCTTTATTTATGGAGTAAGAAAATATGCTACGATGACAAATTCCTGTCAGTCTTTACGAGACATTTGTTGGTTAATTAGTTTTGAATATATAAACATTTTTTCAACTGTTAGTATTCAAGTAACTAGGAACATTTCTTGTTTTTTTGTTGACACGATATTTATGTTTACCAGGAGTGAGCTAAAAAGGTTGAAATGTTATAGTAACTGATTGCTAGTGTGGATTTTACGTTCACGAATTCGAAATAAGTATCTAAGAAGATAAAGACACGTACTTGAACAGGTTTTCTCAATATGTATTACAGTCTGACATAGTTATGACAATATTAACAGCGTCAAACTTTTAATTATAATTGATAGAGTTGTCTCAAGGTCACTCTGTTTCAAGAAATAATAATGAATTAGCAAATGAATAAGAAATTGCTTTTCTAGGCTCGGTTAGATTGAAGAAGATCGAAGTTGAGTAGTTTCGTTGAAAACTAGAAAGCTACCCATGTCACTCGAACCGATCAAAAACCGTCGGTTAATTTCGGTTATCTTTGTAACCGACGATTAACCGCGGTTATTTCCTTTGTTCTCAAGGTGTAACAGCGTAAAAACCGATGGTTAACCGCGGTTAACCTCCCGGTTGACTGAAAAAGTATCGTTCCGAATTGCTAACATCTCTGGTCAACCGGGAGGTTAACCGCCGTTAACCATCGGTTTTTACGCTGTAAAACCTTGAGAACAAAGGAAATAACCGCGGTTAATCGTCGGTTACAGAAATAACCGAAATTAACCGACGGTTTTTGATCGGTTCGAGTGACATGGGTAAATAAAATCAATTGAACTCGTCAAGTTGAATCATTTGTCAAGTTTATTTTCAGAAGTTATATGAAGGTACTAGAGAAATCAAAATATACTCGTAAGAATAGAAATCACATGGCATAGATTGCCAAAAAAGAATATTACATTACCGTTCCCAACCTCGAACACCAGACCAACATTGTACACAAAGGATAATAAATTCTTTTACGAAAAACGTTCGAAGCTAGTGAATAAAAAATAAATGTGATCTATAAAAGAAAAAAAACAAGAAGTATTGATTTCTAGTTTTAATAGTAAAAACATAGAAAAGTGGTACCGCGTTCGTCAACTCGAAAAACGATGAGAATAGTATTAAAATTGATGGGAACTTTCTAGCAAAAACGTGACTGGTAAAACGTGCTGACGGATTATAGCGATATAGTGTGAAAACTAATGCCGTTTCAAGCCACTGTCGATGGTCTTTCAGACGGTCGGAATGATCCTCCTGGATATTGTTACTGTATTTAGAATGTAAAATCATTTAGCGCAACGATGAAATAAGATTAAAAAATACACAAGGAATAGTTTGAAATACGAATAAATAAACAAAAATCATATTTACTCGTTTATTGACTAATATTTGCTTTTGACTCAATCGTGCCACATGAATAGTAGCAATAGGACTTATTTGACTTGGAGCCATACACCTTAATTGATTCACTTGTCGAAAACTTTTTTCGTATATTAATATTAATTAATATACTTAAAATGATGGGTAAAAAAATATTACACAGGATGTAATTATATTATAAATGATTAAAAAGAGCATATAACGTGATTAATGCGGAGGATAGCATACATATGTATTGAGTCCGTAGCCTATTCGTGCATGGATAAAAAATATGATCCAAACAATGAATGAACCATCAACGATCCAAGGAGTGTTAGCCAATGAACCTATATTACGGAGTCTAACATATGCTGATCTAACAAGCCAAAGGTCAATAGAACGACTGTAAGAGTAGTGAAATAAGCATGAACTTTACATAAAAATACAACTATTTTAAATCCATTGTGTTATAACCAAGCGGTGATAATATGTACAACACATGTAACATTAAGTAAAAGAATTTCCGGTAACGACAAACATATGTAATATCATGAACATCAATTATCACGAAGTTTACATCGACAAAATTATATGATATTTAATGAATTACTGATTGATCCGAAAATGTATGTTATTGGAATAACATCTGTCATAAATATTGTTTAAACTATTAATTAACGAGGTTACCATTGTTGATTTCTTTTATGCAAGAAATCTAAAAATTTAGAACAATAGATTTTCCTATATTGTGGTAAATTTGTGAATAAACAACGATTGACAACTATGAATTATTCAAACAAAGTTGAATACTTTACATATGTAAAATCTATTGGCTATTTATTCATAGATACGTACGACTTAACAAATGTCACGTTATCTGAACACAATGGTATTTATTAAACATGAGCGTTTTTATATGAGCAGACAATCCTTAGGTGATTGGTTGTCATGGTTCTTGAAGGCTAATTCAATCTTTAACTACACCTGTGTACTCAGCTTGAAAAACTCTCAGCATATATGCAGAAATGGATCGTTGCAATAGCTAGAGATTCGTTAGAGTATGATGTTTCCATGAAATGATCGATTGGTACTGTAATGGAGCCAATCAAGTGATTTTATTCATCAGATAGTGAGCAACCCAATCTTTTTGGCTGAGGCTTCTAACATTGTTGATTGTGAACAAAGTTTACTCAAGAAAAAAATCAGTAAAGTGCCCTGGTCAAAGTCGGATCACGATTTCAAAATTTTCATGTTGTTTTTGTTCCTTCTCTGCCATCCGACACTAGAGAGTGATGAGCTTTTTATCACCGATACTTCAAAGTGTCCTCTATCTATATGCGAAAGAATTACCGAAAAATGTTATAGTGGAAAAACGTATCAGCCAAAATGGCAAAAGCCCTGTGAAGCTGATCCGAATTACCCCAGATTAATTTTCAGGTGGGTGATAATAGGAGTATACTTGCTATGAATATTTTGTTTCGAGGGTTTGTTCATGGATCAAGATATTCTCAGGTCCCACGGAGGAGGCTTCAAGCTATCCAACGGTATATAGTTTTATTCTGAAAGCACTGATAAAACAGGAGCTAGGACATGGGAAAATATGGGTAGAGCTATTTTAGCTGGAATTATCCGAATTACCCCATCCAAACTAATAGAATGATCCGAATTACTCCATGTGGGTCGATGCGGATCAGCTTCACAGGGCTTTTGTCATTTTGGCTGATAATTTTTTCCACTATAACATTTTTCGGTAATTCTTTCGTACATAGATAGAGGACACTTTAAAGTATCAGTGATAAAAAGCTCATCACTCTATAGTATCGGATGGCAAAGAAAGAACAAAAGCAACATGAAAATTTTGAAATCGTGATCCGAATTTGACCAAGGCACTGTACTTATTTTTCTTTTCGATTCAAAATCGCCTGATAAATGTTCGAACCTTTTCAAGTCATGCCCTACTATAATATGTTGTGTATCTGTATTCTTATTCATTTCTCACAGCGTCCTAGAAGGTCGTATTTCTTTTCTTCATAGCTGCGCAAAACGAGGAATTCAAGTAACTAATTCGTAAATCATGCTCATTTCAACCTCAAATATATCATATATTTCTCCGCAATTTTTATTTGAAAAATTGTATAATATGATACTGTAAACCTTAGTTCTTTTTTTGTACTGCAAGTCAATCAGCAGGAAAATTTAAATAGCCATTGTCATCCCATGATTCCATAAGTTAAGATTAACTCAAGATTGAGAAACTAGGAATAGAAGTTTATGGAATGAATTTGCGGCATATACTCAATAAATAAGTATATATGTATAAACAGAGTTCATAAATCCGCACTCATAAACTACCATGATTTTCAAATAAATCAAACGATTCAATGAGAATTACAGGAATGGCAACTGTGAGATCCGTTCTCCATCTAAACACACGCTGCGTGGCAGAGAAAAAGATCATTTTCATCATTTATGTCGCATGATCACGGGATGCTTGTCATCATCTAGATCAACTCTTGCTTCACCAATAAATTTTTATTCTCTTCCTTTCTGCGCCATGTGAATTGGAATGAAATATAACCAATGTTATTCATATCACGTCTTGAAGTCGCTTGAGGATGGAGATGCAGCTGTGGCTTTCCTCTTTAGAAAAACTAACAGGCTCACTCTTCTTCAGTCAAGATTCAACATTTGCAAATCAACAGAGCATAGTCTTTGTCTAAATTCTGAATTATCTCTCGTGCAATCAGTTGTGTTACGTGCATTCATTATAAAACTTCTCTGTTCAATGATGTAACATGTTAGAAAAGAATGTGTGCAGATGATCAGAATTTGAAATCGATCAAATTAGTGTTGTTTTCCATTTGATATCTTAATGACTCCCTCGGGCCAACAACAGAAAAATAGTTTTTCCTGATTGATTTTTGAACCATTTGACAGATGTGTCTCATTAAAAAATTCTTCGACTTTGTATCATATGTTCGATACAAAAACAAACTCGCGTAGCTAGAGCACGCTGGTGCATTCGAATGATTGTGCTTTCAAGTCAGACTGTACCAGATAGTTTTATTCTTATGGGCGGCCATTAGTTTCATGTTCCCTTTCGACTGATGAAATATGTAAATCATCCAATATTTAAAAACTAAATTCGTCTTTTTTGTTTTGATCGGAAAAGTTCTACTTCTTTTAAGTAAATGATACTTTATATTGACTAAGCAGCTAAATAAATAAAATAACACACTACTTTGACGATTTACTGCGAGTCACCATATTGCTACTAATGAGATATTCCTTTGTTTTTCGCGTACAAAAGAAGATTATAGATTGATTCAAATTAAAATGTTACTATCCATGTTTTGTCGGTTTAGGTATACGAACGATTGGCAAAGCGATAAGTACAAACTATGGATCACATTCACTTATACTTAAAGCATTATCAACACCCATATCTGTTTTGACAATTGTTCAATAGATTTCGATTAGAGGAAACAAATAACTCATTTGGACTCAGCAAATCTACTAATACAGCAAATATTTCATTTTTTGTGTGCATATTACTGTTCATGTATTAGATATTACAACAGATAACTTGACAAACCTTATGCAAGTCTCTTATGGAATCCGATATGAGTTAATGTACGACAGTGTCTTGGAAATTTTACGAACTACAGATTGACTTTCAAGTATAGCTTTCGGCATTCATTGCAAACGAGGGCTGGCGAAATTTCTTATATAATTAGGATGATGTAAAATAACTGCGAAATTTTCCCGTATCATAAATTCATTTAACAGTAGCATAGCTAGCTCGTCTAAAAAGACTCTTAAGTCAAAATAAGACCCATTGAGAAAATAAAATTCTTCATCATGACATCGTACAATTCTCATAAAGAAAATTTTTCTATCTGATTCATGAAGAAAAAAGTGATTGGATGGCGTATGGGGATTCAAAGTACATGACAGAGTATCTGGTCATTCGACAGATGAGTTGTTACACACTCCTTAGCGGATAGCGACTTCCGTGCCCACCGACCTGGTTTCATCACAGCAATCAGACACCCATTTAGTCATCCCTCCAGTTTTCAGACGAAGTATCCCCACGTGAATCAAGCCAATCACTAAATATTCAGGCACCGCTTTTCACCTTCTTATTTTGTTTTTTGATTAATGTTGTGCAATTATTCTCGTTCTCTCTGTCACTCTGCAAACGACAAAAATAAAGGAAAAATAATATTCTTCGTTTTTATATGATGCATGTCGCCAACTGTCAATTTAGTTAAGCAAAATTAATTGTGAGATTTTTATTGTTCTAGTTCGACAAACTTTCGATCGTTAGGGGGTCCAAAACTGCGTTTATTTATTTGAAATAAGAATTAAAGTGTTTCACAAAGAAGCTTTTATTATTATTATTACGAGAAGTTTTTGTTCTTATTGCAAGAATCAAGGATTTGTGCCACCCAGGTCGTACAGAACGGTCCGTATACGGCGGTGAACGAATACTAAACGGCATGTTTACGGCATTCCGTAGAATTTCATTTACGAGCATCGGTTTACGGAACAAAAACGTATAAGTTACGGAACGCTTACGGAGCAGTTACCGAACAGCGCTAAGCGTAACGTAAACCAGACCGCTTACGGTCTTTTTTTCTGACCTTTTCGCCAAAAATATCTCCAAAGTATTAATGTACTTTCTCATATACGGGAATGAAGAACGCAAGCGACTCGGGATACCAAAGCATCAAAGAGCTAATTAAGGTGGTTCTTCACACTACTACGTAAACGGGGTGTAATCAATCGGTTTACGGGCCGTAATCGTTCTATGTTGTCCTTACACATTCTATGTGATATTTAGTTTAGTTGTGCAGGAATGTGTAAAGACAGAGAGGATATCCTGCTGTAGTTTTTACAATGTATTTTTGTTAACTTTCAACGTAACTTAATCTCTCCATCGGGAATTTTAATTAAGGGAACTTTATTACTACACAGTAGAGTACCCCTGAAGGGTTTTTCAACTGATCTTTGCAAGAAAACCCAGGTAGGCTTCGCTACACGTGAGTCATGCTAGCGATAATAAACTGGGGAGCGGGCACTGTTATCAGCCTTATTCCTTCGCTTTAAAATACAATGCCTTATAAAAGTCGCGTCTTTGTCGCAAAACTTTTTCTGCGGATACAGGACGGCCGTAACGCTTGACCTCCGTAATTGCTAATTTCGAATAATTTATCGTTGCAAAAACGGTCCGTTACCGGATACTCTGTAACGCATCGTTTTCTATCAATATACGGTCTAATTACGAGACGGATGCAAAACGGTGCGTATTTCTGCGCCAGATAATACGGTCTGTTACGGCCCGAAAATGAACCGTATTGACCCCGTTTGTTACCGTAAATACTGCGTTTTAACAACATTTTTCGTGCATATTCGGACCGTAAACGATACCGTTTTGATCGACCTGGGCAGTGAAAGAAAGAGACATCTATAGCGTACATGGTTCAATGTTTAACGGATGATTTTGCGGTGGCTTAAGAGTTTTGCACATATTTAGCTGCATAATTTCATGCAACCTTTTTATGGGATTACCGTTAATTTGGATTGATTTTTCCTCTTATGTAACGTATAGATACTTTGAAGAACGTGGGTCTTCTTTTGATTTCTAGACAGGCTGTTTTTCTATTAATCTATCGTCACTGAAGTAACTGGGTTTGACTATCCAATGTACATCCGTGCCAATTTGTGCGATCATCATATTCTTTTTTTTGATGAATCTGTCATGAGACTTATAGATAAGTGTCTAAAGAAAATGATCACCTTTGAATAAAACTTTCCAACAACTACAAAGAGTTCATTGAGCAGCCATGCTGTAACGCATTCACTTTGTATAGAACATGACGTGGATGTGAGATAAAATGGATGATATAAATCCTGTCGTCGCTAACTGCATCCCAACCTATGCTGACAACCTTCTATGTAACTTCGAAATATCGAAATTTGCCAATGTTGTTCACTGATGATAAAACATGATCATTGACTATGTTCACAGATTTATTTCTGCCTTAAAACTATTAGTTCAGTCTAATTAAATAGAAAGTTTGGTGACCAATAAATCAGTACTTTGAAAATTGATCGGTTGTATATGTGGCTTCTCCAACAACAATATTCACAAGACAGTAGTTAACAAGTAAGAAGACAATAGAAAAATTGGAGATTCTATACGTAAACCCATAGCAAACTTTAGAAATTCAACGGAATTTAAACAAACAGTTTTCAGCCTATTTTGAAAAAGAAAGTGTCTTTGTATGTCACTGACCAGTAAATCGTATTCATTTATGGCTTATTTACTCGATGCAAACGATTCCAGAACAGCAAAAACCTGAGTGTACTCCAAGCTACACGGTATTATCTTTGCATGACGTTGGCTCCGATAATATATATCGGCTTATAATTATAATGATCACTGAACGCAACGATTTCAACAAGTAGTCTTGCGCTTCAGAATAGATATAAACTACGTATATCTGTTCATGTGTCTATTATGAGGATTTGAGTGGTGCTCAACTGTAGACAATCGTTGATCATCATCAAAAGTGTAAATAAGTAAAAGAGTAGCAGAAAAATTGTATGATTTCCGTAAACAATCATATTTTAAACGGACTCACATCTCGATTGCTGATTCTGGAGAAAACGGATACTGTAGGAACCGACAAGAAAAAACGATAAAAGTTACCATGCCTTGCAGAGAAAATCACGGACAATCTCGGCAATGTGGAAGTAGTGTTCCGGTCGATATCTACTTGACAGTTCAGGAACTTGGTCAGAATCGACCAGAATATGTCAAGCAAGAAAGCTACTTTTGTGTTTCAATCATATTTGGTGTTTTCCTGCGTGAAACAGATCATACCTCTACTCTTGGCTCGATAATTAATAATGCACAAATGAACTTGAATGTAGTGTTCAAGTAGAAATAAAGCTAGATTATGTTTGTTAATTGCCCTTCGCATAAATATGTATAAATTGAAGTGAATAAGTTTTATACAACTTAAGATAAAAATGATTAAATAGTATAGTGAAAAGTAAAGTAAGAGGTGAACGTAAACCCAATGCTTTCATTTATTTGCTTAATACTGTCCTTGCTTTGTCGCTTTCGGTTGTTGAACAGTAGGCGATATATATTCTGATTGCCCACACGGTTCATACGCATAAGAGCCTATTGGTTGCATTAAAACTGGTGCTGCTCCTAAAATAATGAAGAACATATTCAATAAGTGTAAGCCACTGTTCTAAAAATATGTTCCTCTACTCTCAGCATTATCTTCTCGATACTTCAATTCTCGTGCTTCTTGACACATAGCACATGATGCACAAAATGTCGTTGCTAAACAATCATTACAATCTTCTCGAAGACCATACCGATTACGTAGAGCTTCTCGTTTCCCCATGTGTACTAGACAGCATAAACTGCATTGTGAAAGAAGACACCAAATACAACATGAAGCACAACAACTGCTGCCATCGATTTTCTCTGCATTTTCTCCATAGAGACACAATGGACAACACCAACCATAACAACAAATACCAACATCATCAAAACAATCAAAGAGACCACCTAGAATAAATAATTAATGGCATGTGCTCGGTTTTCGGATTCGTTACTTTCTATACTTACTACTCCAGTTAGCCATGTATAGGATAGTTGCAATATTGAAAAAACAAGATTGGTCTTTGACGTGGATCTTATACATGCATCCTTAAGATTAATTGACGTACACGAACTAGTTATCAGTTATTTTCTTCTGGTGTTTATTTGGACGTGACTGAAATAATAAAAACTAAATTATTCAACTACAAATGAGTGGTGCATTTTTACGACAGATATACCTTCTTTACGAAGTTTATTCTCAGAACAAGACGGTCTCACATTTTTCTGCTGTTATAAGTATTTCTTCGATATTCTAATTTCAATCGATGAGTCATAGTTTTAATGATTAATTATAAAAAAATAACTTGCGCCTACGATATTCACTGGTTACAGAAGCCTAATCTTATTCTGTGACTATGAGTCGCAGAATAGATATTCGGATCAATTCAAAATATGAAATAAAATAAATCTAACCATGATGTAATTTAGTTACTGTAGTGAACTGTTTTCACAGATATCAACATAGGTTGCAGAGATGTTTAAAATCGATTCCTTTTTTTCGATACTTTTTCTCTTCGTCATCACTTATCAGCTATAATCATTTATTTCTTAGAAAGACAATAGGAGAATGGTGCCTAAAATTCACTACCACCATTGCTTTTCTGATCTTGAAACCAGTAATTAAAACGTAAATTTAAAAAGACTTAGACTTTCATGCACTAGCTTTGTCTGGTAAAACGACACGTATTGCAATTCAAGATAAAAATATTCAAAGAATATGATCATATATATTATCTCGATTGCGTGAGAATTTATTTTCTCAGGGTTTTGTTTTTCGGATCGAAGAGCAACTTTCGATGTGCCTCGTCAAGAAGAGAGAAAGAAAACATCAGTCATTTAAGATGAAATCCGCACCCTATTTTGCATCGATATTGAATCACTCAAGCAAATATTTAAACAAGATAGTGATCATTATCATTGGTTTGATACAGTTCATGAAGATATGGAAGTCTTAACTCTCTTCCCTCACCATAAGTCAGTTTTTATGTAAAAAAAGTAAAGTTGTTATAAGCATATATGAAAACAGTTCAAAGACTTTTCTCTTAGAACCAGAATTAACATTTATTATGTATATCGTTTTTGGGAATGGGATTGCGTAGTTTCCGTCATTCTCTACTTGAAAAATAAATTGTTTTAAAGAAAAATTTACGAATTTTGTTCAAGTTTTAGTCGTTAGATTTGTCATTCTTTTTCTTCTTTGACAAATGAACCATTTAAAACAGCGAGCTTTATCCGTTCGTGCGTCGTCATATGGTATCTCTCCTAATATAAGAAAAGATCAAGTTCATGGAATAAAGACTCACACATTTTTATAAATTAATAAGTCAAGTATTTAAGGTTCTTGTCTGTTGAATACTTCCGTCGAAGATCAAGGTAATCAGGCTGAAGATTATCAAACAGTGTCTTCATATCAGTTTGGGCCTATCATGAAAAGTTACTGTTATTTTATATGTTCCTCACTCAAGATCGATCCTTGAGAAACAGTGAACTGAAAATGTGTATACGAAATCGAATGGATATGATAAAGAAACAACTTTTTTTGAGAAAATATTAAATTCCAAGGCAAAAGAATACGAGTAGATGAACTGAGAAAAGCGATCGTCATAAATTAAGGTCATATGAAGTAGAGTAGATAGCTATCTATCTTCTCAGGTATTAAATCTTTGACTTCACGTCATCAGCAAACTTGTAATCAAAAATATTTCTGTACCCAATCATTTATACAGTAAAGCGAACACGTATGCTGTTTGTGGACTTGAGACTTTATCTATCAAAGGTATTGATTCAGACGATATCAAGTGCCAGTTTTTATCATTTTTTTATTGAATTATTTTCAGTCTAAGAGTACCAACAGTTTTTCGTTTTCATCGATAGCCGGTTATATTGTACGTATAAATTCTATCGGTACATCAATATGTTCCAGAAAATCTGTTCAACGGCATTAAAAGTTTACATATAGGCAAACATAGCCGGATAGAAATCTCCGCGTGAACGGATGTTCAAAGAGAATTCCAAACGCTTGATTTTGTTGCTGAGATGAAACATGGGAAAAAAATATGTAAACACTTTCTGAACAACATCGATTCGCTCTGAGATGTTCAAAGCAGAGGATGATTTAATTTATTTTTCGAAAATTCAATAACAAACAAGAAGTGATGTAGTATAGATCGATGATACGACAAATGAAACTTCATCGATTGATGATAAAAGAAACATTGAATATTCGATTCTTTTGATCAAAGCAAAATAAGGATACACAAAATACGTTACATTCTTCTATAGTCTCTGTGACACACTAGTGTATTTTCTTTTTGTTACGATGACCATTGCTTAAGGCTACCCCCCCCCCCACCCAAAATTCTAAGTTTGGTCAAAAAAATTGAAACTTTTTGATAAATGTTTTAGTGGACACTATACACCCTGAACGTTAAGAATCAAAATGAATTTGACGTTTCTTCCGCTGAGAACACTGGATTTTCCACAAAAAAATCAAGCTACGTCACCTGAAACGCATTTTTACGAAAAATTATATTTTCGCGAAAAAATAGATTCTTTTTTAAAAGAAAGGTATTTTTCATCGGAAAATCACTTTTTAAGTAGATTAGATTATCATAGAATCTACAGTTTGTGCTAGAGGATGTGGGTGTGGGTGTAGTTCTTTATTAACATCCACACCCTTATAGAGAGGGTGTGGGTGTGGATTTGCGTGTGGGTGTGGGTTGGGATGTCGGTGCTGTATTTCTCGATTCGTGCTCCCGATAACCCACACCCACACCCACGTTACCTCTTTCTTTTAGTCAATTATTCCGACAGTTACTGGAGATATTACGGAAGCAACAAGATGAAAAACTACCTTCTTTTTCTTTTCTTTTACTTGCTTCTTGCGGGTGGTTCCCGTAATTTTTCTGAGAAAATCCTAACAGTAAAACGAAGTAAACTATTTTAGTTTACTTCTTTTTTATTCTACTTATTCCAATCGTTGCGGAAGATTTCACCGCAGCAACAGGATGAAAACTGACTTCTTTTTCTTTTCTTTTAGTTGCTTCTTGCGAGTGGTTCCCGTAATTTTTCTGAGAAAAACCCAACAGTAAAACGAAGAAAGCGAGTTTAGTCTACTTCTTTCTTTTTCTTTTTTCAGTCGGTTTTTCTGAGAAGTGCACGTCATTTTTCTGAGAGAAACGTATAAGGTTAGTTGTGTTTATTTTTATCTTCCATCATTAAGCTATTTGTAAAAAATAGCGTGCATTAATAATAGGAACAATTGAATAGTTTCTTGTTCTTTTTGTGTACTCAAAAAATGAGTACACTCTAGAATCGGTCAGTATGTCCGGCCGTCCAGCCGTTTACGCGATAACTTTTGAAAGGAGAGTGCGATCTTGATGAAATTTTATAGACGGTATCGTCCCAACAATGTCTCGACCGAGTTCGAAAGTGAGCATGACTCGTCGAGGCATTGATGAGTTATAGAGAAAATAGTGATTTTTCTATTTGATTACTAACCTATATCGGTTTTCGTAAAAGAAATTTTTCAATCATTATCAAACAAAATCCCACACTATTATATATCACTCGATTGAGAACTTCACGAGCTACAGAATGGTATATAAAACATTAGAAAACAAAGAGTCTCAGTCACCTATTACAAAGACACTTAAGCGAACAAGTAACGCTCATCGAGAGTCGATTTGCTTGACCGTAGACTGAGCTACTGGCGTAGAAATAGAATTTCAAGTGTCCCCAACTGTCTGAATAATCCAATAACCACATGGTAACTATGATCGAAATGACTACGGATAAAGTTTGAAGGATTACAGATTTACTTCAAAGAAGCAAACATTGAGAAAACGCCCATGAATATAGCACCAATGGTCACAACAATGACTTGATGCATAGGATGACAAATGTGATCAGTATACTCATATCTGTCATGTTTTTGACCTTATAGGAAGTCATTCACAGCACATCTAGTGCTGGAAGAAACATTATTATGATTATCTCGAGTACAGTCTAACTCATTTTAACCATATTATTATAATGTCACTGGTAGAGTGTGTCGCATTTGTGATCATTTAGAGTGTCTTTTTTGGTCACTTCAGATTATAATCTCTGCCACTTTGGCTATTATTATGATCGTTTCTCTCATATTTATCCTCATTTAGACCGAGTCCATGACCACTTCTAATGTTGCATAACTGCTGTCATCTCTGTGGCCAGCGACCACAGTGACGGCGTCAGCATAACAAATTCTGGCGTACATCCCCAATAACGTGTGTAAGGAGACTACACCAGGGGTCCCAAAACCATACATGTGGTTAATTATATTAACGAAACTGTGACTCGTACCATTGTAAGGATTATTTGTACCATGTCTATGGTCGTTTCTACACGAATGATTATCATTTACCCTAAATTCTGGTACCCTGAATGTATCCCTAAATTCAATCCACATTTATGGATAATGAAATCGAAAAATTGAAAACTGGTAACAAAGTAGGGATTTTGATTTTGGGATTTTTATATTTAGGGATTTTTTTTACGAATTTCGTATTGAGCCCTTTTCGAATATTAGACGTATTATCATCAGAACTGTAAGAAGTCCCATCAGTCAAGGAATGGAACTGTTCGATTATTCAGTTGTCTATGAAAACTATGGATCTAGTCACCAGATTTTCCGAGAAAAGCGTGAAGCTGGGCATCAGATACTTTCGAGAAAACCGCAACTGAGCATCAGATCCTTCGGAAAAGTATGGAACTATTCGCCGGTTCTCTTCGACAAATATCGAACTGGTCATCAGATGCTTTCAAAAAGTATGCAACTGGTCACCAGATGTATGGCAACATTGTTCGCAAGTTCCAAATATTGATTTTAGATAATTGGGTGCTGTAAGTAAAGGAGAATGACTAGCGATACAATGTGTCTGTTATATTGTACTTTAGAAAAAAAATCCCTACTTTGTTACCAGTTTTCACTTTTTCGATTTCATTATCCACAAATGTGGATTGAATTTAGGGATACATTTAGGGTACCAGAATTTAGGGTAAATGATAACCTACCTTTCTACACTAGATATAGTGACTCGTACTGTGGCTGTGGTACTTTGCACTTGCACTAATCATATGGTCACCTGTACCAAGGCTGTGATCATTTGTGACATAGAAATGGTCATATCGAGCCATAAAAATGGTCATTTAAACCATAGAAATGGTCATTTGTGCCATAAAAATGATCATTTGTGCGATAAAAATGGTCGTTTGTGTCATAGAATTGGTCATTTGGGCCACAGTAGTGGTTCTTTCATTGGTTGTTACAGACAGACACGAATGGGTCCCATTTTCCACAAATTGTGGTTCCCTAAATCACTCCCTAAATCGAATCCACATTTGTGGATAATGAGACGACATCAATTTCCTGGTCACCAAATAGGGATTTTTATTTAGGGATTATTTTTTGGGGATTTTTTTATTTAGGGATATTTTTAGAAATTTTTTTATTTGAGGATTTTCGAATTTGTCGATAGTTTACATGGTAGGTTTCGATTTGCCACAAATTGTGGTGTCCTAAATCTCCTTTACAGATATTTCCACAGCTATCGACAATTCAATAATTAAGACAAATCTGGTGGTCAAATAGGGACTTTTGATTTGGGGAATTTTTAGTTTAGGGACTTTTTTAAACAGAAAACACAGTTATACGCGTGGCAATGTTGACTATAGTTAATCCGATCCTTTACCAAGAAGTAAGTCAAGAAACGAGTTTCATGAAAAATGTTTCTCCAAAAGAACTGGTCACCAGATTCATTCCTTTCTTAAAGTGGTAAATAACACTTTCAGTTCGTGGAGAGCAACTGATGACCAGATTCACTTCTCTCTAGATGCATTGATAAACACTATCAGTTAATGGAGAAGAACTGGTGACCTGATGCTCTCCACGAACTGAAAATGTTATTTAATCCCTCAAGAAAGAAAAGAATCTGATCACCAGATTCATTCTATGCTTCCTCTAAAGAAACGTATTTTATTATCTTTGAACATATCGTTAAATTGGTATGCTAAACTTGATAACAATCCACGATTGTTTGTGAGAAACTAGTGGATATATTGATTATATTAAATGGAAAATATCTCACGGGCATTCACGATCGGAAACTAAGCATAGATTCTGGTTACCAGATTTGTTTCAAATTCGGTTATTGTGAATATATATTATGATCTTGCAATTAATAGTGTCATCTAATCGTAAAGCTTATTACAATCAAGAGTTATTTGTAAATTATCGGTAGATACGTTTTCCGATTGAAAGAAACTTTTCATGTGCTCTCGTATTGAGCAACCGATCACACCTTCCGGTCACCAGATTCATTCTACGATTCGTCGAAGATGTATTTTATGGAACTGTGAATAATGAATCTTTGTTTTCTAATATGGCACTTGAAAGAATGGTCCTTGGGAGATTAATAATGTTAATTACAAAAATTTCATCTGGTGCTAAGTGTTATTCCTTTCATATCGAAGTGCACTGGGTACAGATAGCACCTATGAAATATGTTTAGCGTCACAAGTTTTTGCTTTTTGTGGAACTCACATATATTTTCGAAGAAAATTGTGAGTGAAAGTTTTAAGGTGAAGTTTTTTCGGCTCCCCACCCACCCCTCCCCTCCAATTACAGACATCCCCCCCATTACAGACACCGCTCCCGCCCCCTCCCCATTACAGACACCGCTCCCCCCTCCCCATTACAGACATCAGCGAGCGCAAAAAAATTATTTTTAGTATTTGAAAAACTAACTCTGTAAAAAACTAGCAAGTCAAAATGCTTCGATAGAAATGTTCGTATCGTCTTTTAATTGCAAAAAATGTATGATTTTGTGCGCAAGTTCATCGACGTATCTAATAGATCATCGATCAATGCTGTAGATTTAACGCATAGGTATAGCAGACAGAGTTTGGTAATTCATTCGATGATAATAATGTTCATAAATTCGTATTGAAAGAAAAAAATGATGCGAAAAAAAATTAAAAATTAAAAGAATGATAGCATAGTGAATCGTAAGAAAAGCGCCACTGAAAAATAGAGCGCTACTTTGAAAATTCTATTCGAAAAAAAATACCAAATAAAAAAACATTGTTTTCCTGAGTATCGATTATCGTAAACCAGCAACTATAATATGCTAAGTTAGTTTTGACGTTATCAATTTTGCACGATTATTGCAAGAGAAACTGAACGAGATAAGCATTTTACAGATGGACGACAATATCATATTTATAGTGAAAGTTGATAAGAGTATGTTTCATTAGTAAATTTAGCCTCAATAAGAAGTGTCTCGAGTGTTACGTATATAGACGATGAATTGCTGATGTATTGTATTTTCATATCGTTCATGTAAAAATGCGATTATTGCCATTTTTATCATGATGCTGCGTCCTTAATACAGCAATTCGTTGTATGATGAGTTATCACTGCGATATTAAAACCATGCATATTCAAGAGATTAATGAGTTCTGCAATCACATGCGCAACAGAGCATTTATTGACTATCGATACTCAGACTTTCAATTGCTGCGCATCACAAAGGACTCATGATTTTAACTATCACCCGCCTTCTAAAGTCAGTTTATTATTTAAATCAGGGATATTTTATTCACTTTCAGTTCTTATATATCCGAAGTCGTTCATAACAAAGAAATGTGACGATTTAATCATCAAAATCACTATAGCATATAAGGTAGCTATTATACCTACAATAAATCACTTTTAATTACGCTCTTGTTGACTGTTCAAACTATGCTTCTGCAACGAAACAGTAATTTCCCATGGTCTTTGCCAAAAACGGAAATCTGTGAAAAGGTCTTCAGGGGAAGTCCTAAAAATCCAATAAAATAAAGCTCATCATCCCAAATGCTAAAAAACTGAGGTCAACAATCTACTACGAACTAAAGG
>OENT01000106.1:65556-213966 GCA_900239685.1 Rotaria macrura
GCGTTTAAACGCTCAATTTCTGAACATTTTGGCGTTTTCACAATTAAAAAGCGAAAATTTTAAACAAAAAACGCGTTTATTGCGTTTTATTAATGAGCGTGAATGGGTGACAATCGCGGTTCCCATTTGATGCCTTTAAACGCGTGTTTCCAAATTCTTGTCTTCTTGGGCTACTCAGAACCAACAGTTCACCATATAAATTTTCTAATAGATTCGCGATACAGAGCATTAGGTCAGGGAATAAAGTTGCAATCATCACCTACTCTAATAGAAAAAAGATCACAATACCCTGTTTCTTCGCGAAATCAGGTTAGCTCTCCAATACCACCCATTACAAAACAGCGCCGATACATTAATCTCAAAACTAAGGTTCCCAAAAAACGTCACATAATCAATCCAGATCCTGTTTATAGGAAAAATCCATTTCTACAAATGCATAGGAAAGTGGAGCACCAAGGACATTATGCCACGACGTCATGAAAACATGCATGATGCGCTGGTCTTTGTGACGTACAATGCAGGCACCAACTAAAGAGGTTCATAGCCAATTCTACCGAAGGTGTGGATGTAGGTGTGGCAGGTGTGGGTTCTGGTGTGGTTGTGGGAAGTATGTTGTTTTGTTTTCCACAACAAAAGTCACACGCACACCGACTCGAACGCGTATACCCGGCACAATCACCCACATCCACACCAACACACCGTTGCATTCACATCGGTGGTTTATCATCAGAATAGATGGAGTGGTTCTTATAAGCATAGAAACAAACGGCCTTGCAGAGTAAAACAGAAATTCATTTTATTTCGTATGACTACGGCGTCAGTTCAGAGAATACAAAAGTTAATTACCTTACCGATAAAATATACTCTTTCTCAAGCCAGGATCAATCGAACAAAAATATCTTTTCGTGCCTCAATGAGTGACGCTCTCTGAAAACGAAAGTGAAGTGAGTTGCATGCAAGCAAGTAAGAACGTAAAATAAATATTCATTTCTCCTCTAACACAATCAATGAACAGTTGTTTTGAATTTTTGCTTTTAACAAAACATCAACTGTTGCTGAGCTAGAAAGTAGACGTAAGTATTGATTTCAACCTTGAATAGAAATGCGGCATATCTTGTGTCTGAAAAATAATTACTGACACTACGTAACACCTCTGGTCCTTCAATTTACATTTACCAATTTTAAGAAATTTTGATGACGAATAATCCAAGAAAAGGAACGTCATATGAGGCTAGCGTTTTCACCTCTTTAGATTATATTCTCCGTAGACTATTAAGTCATTCTAGCATGTAATGTTATAAGTTTTTGAGCATTCTGACTGAATAAATAGTAAATTCATCAGTCTCTCTCGAAGTTGTACTATAGCTCTGATGGTTATAGTAAACGGAAACTCAGCGAAACTAAAACGAGTTTCTAACAGGGAAAACAGAACGGTAGTTAGGGGTAGGTCCATTTGACAATCGTTGTAGGACTTAAACGTCATTGTTCAATAATTCTATTTCTTGTGATAAAAATTGCCCAATGTTAAGAAATTTTGATGTACGAGCGGCTTCAAAGATCAATCAAGTATTGTGTAGTAAGATGATTTTTGTCGTTATCGAACGCATTAATTCAAAAAGATTCTTTAATGGTCTTTGACATGAAGTTGATAAGCACAGCGATTGGAAGTCTATGATGTTTTGTGGAATTCACACTTTCTGTTAAAGAAAATAACTGCACGTAAGCTGTACAAAAAGGTTTCCAGCTGCTCCCACCAATTCTGTGAACTGAATGTTAGGAAATCAAAATTTTTGAGATCAATTTTCTCATTAATTAGAGACATGTAACCATAGTTTTTGTAAGCTTTCTAAATTTTAATGCTTGATAAAAAGAGGAATTACAAATCTGATTATATTCAATGTTCCAAACTTGCCAGAGTAAAAATTGTGACCTGGAAACGACCAGTTTAAGATTTTCCTGCGACTTCATGGAATAAGTACTCCTAGATAGAATAGTCCAACAAATTCCATCAGTTTTCTTTCATACGCGGCTGGATCTGCGAAGGAAACTCGTGAAAAAATACCTGATAATACCATCAAGGATCTACCTCTTCGCTTCCTTATGGGAAGCCACCGGACTGTACTTCTAGCAACATCAATTTAGTCCCTCTGGTTTCTGTCGCTTTCTTTTACATATTTGCCACAAAACTCTCGATAATGATAAACAAACGTAACCCGCTGGTAATTTCGTATGCCCAAATAGAACCGCCAACTAACGTCGCGCAAATAGTGGAAACTCAATGAAAATACCACACAACACGCTCATGTTACTCACAGTTGAGTGAACTCTGGCTCTCCCTACATTCTGCAAATTCAACATGATCTCTCCTTTAACGCATAGATACCGAAGTCTCGCGAAGACCAGAAATAGCGGTGCTTCAGCACTGAGTTTTACTATTGAAAGAAACTTTCAAAATCTGTAGGCGAATAAGGAAGGCGGAACGAACGCTGAAGCAACGCTGAATCGGTGGTAAGTGGCAGCTTCGAATAGTGCGGCACGGAGTACAACTTTTATTTCATGTGGGGGTTCGGCTGATTAATGAGAACCTTTTTTCTTGCTTAGTGGTTATTATGCGTTGCGCTGATTAACTTAGATAATTGTGCTTAGCGAGTTTTACATATTTCCATGTGGCTAAGGTGTCAGAGGATGCTTCTGAAAAGGGTTTCTTGTGGAATTCACTATGTGATTCTGAGAGAGTGACTGTGGATTGCGTGGGCTCTTTGTACCAACTACGTGAAAGTTTGGATGCCGACTGCTTCTTACTGGAACGGTTATGATACGTGTGAATCTCTGATATAGTTTTTCCAGGATTTTCTGAAAATCTGACATCGTTTCCGAAAGATTTGGGCGAAAGACGTATTGAATGAAGCGGAATTACCACGAAATAAAACTCTTGTTTCCTCTTAGGATATGTAAAAATGGAGTTCTTCTGCATTCCATTTGTTTCTCGGTGTGGGTTAGATAACGGTATATGGTATCCCATGTTTTTTTCGGGATTGAGTGGTGGTGTGGGTGTGGGTTAGGTTTGATCGTTCATTCACACACACGCTGACATCATCCCACACCCACATCCGTTATTGCTTTTAGCCCTAGTTATCATTACCAGGATCAACAGAGAATTTTATATCACATGTATCTATGTGGCTTAATTTACAATCAGAAGGAACCTAGCCCAAGACATAGCCAAAAATCGATTAGCCTGATCAAAGCTGTTTAAAAACGATTTCACGGGTTGTTTCGAATTGTTGCATTTCGCAGTACTTTATCGCGTACAGTCATATCGGAACATCGAAATTTTACATTGAATTCGACCCCACATTGAAATCTCAGTCGACATCCATCCCAAATCTTTAGGAAACACCAAGGCTTTGGAGTTTTTTCACCCCTGCCGCTTAGGAAATGAAAATGTGCGAATATCGCCACGAATTTCACTCATTTTTGTCAAACCCTACGTAAAAAATTCAGCCATGTATTTGGCGTACATCGAATAATTGGAGAATGTGATACTACTTTAATGATGTTCTTTATTAGGATTTCATTATAAGACTCTTTGATTTAGAGAGGTGACTGTCCAGTGACAAAAAGTCATACTATATCAGATTTTGTGATATTATCATCGAATTTTTCTGCAGCAAAATCCAAGTTACAATCGATTGAAATTTTCCAAAGTACAAATAATCTGATTTTTAATCAAAAATAATTCTTCGAATTCAAGAATACTTTACATTTTAATCCAATTATACTCGATTTTAACCAAAATTTTACTTGGTTTCGAGGATTATTTTGGATTTAAAAAAAAACCGTTCGAAATCAAGTAAAATTTTGATTAAAATCCAGTATAATTGGATTAAAATCTAAAGTATTCTTGATTTCGAAGAAATATTTTTGAGTAAAGATCAGATTATTTGTACTTTGGAAAATTTCAATCGAATATAATTTGGATTTTGTAGCACAAAAATCCGATGATAATCTCACAAAATCAGATATAATCTGACTTTTTTTCACTGGGTGGTAAGCTTTCTTGCGAGAATTAGTTCCTTCAACTTTGCCTTAATAATTAATCTCTCAGAATACCAATTCACTAGCACTATCAAGATCGCAACACTGGCTCACGGCGAAGAACAACGCGTTATGCTCTCATATAATCACAAAAGCAAAAGCATTGTTCAAGCAGTATGCAAAATTTTGGAAGCTGAGAGTATTCCAGTTTGGTTTGATGAGAAAGACATGCAGGACAATATAATAAAGAGGTAAAGATCTTAGAATTCGTGTTGCTTCTCTAATACTGCTACTGTACTATATCTATGCTTAGTATGGCCAAGGGAGTATTTGATTCTTTAATAGTTTGCTGTTTTATGACCCCCGATTATGAAAAGTCAAGGAATTGTGAACTAGAGTTAACGAACGCACAGAAACAAAGCAAGAGGATCATCCCTTGCATGGCAATTAATAGAAAAATCTGGAAGCCGAAACCACCAAGCTGGCTAGACTTTATCACGAGCGATTTATTAGCCATTGATTTTTCCAATACTTCCGAAGATGGTATTAAAGTGAAAGCGAAAGAGCTTATTGACAAAATAAAAAATCCACCTTCCCCTACTACAACACAGTCAACTCCTCCACCAAGCAAATTGTTTGAAATCATGCGAAAAAAATATCTAGATGGAAATAAAATAAAAAGACTGATGCGGCCTGACCTAAGCTTCCCAATCGAACAAAGTTACATTAATTTGGCTATAGTAGAAAGTAAAGAACAACAAGACAGAGAGAAGAAGCTTGAACAAGAAAATGAACAGATTAACCAACAGAAACAGGGCAATGTTGACATCCTTGGTACTTTTGAAGATATTTATAGTACAAAGACTTCGATTGATGTCGCAGATTTGCTTGAAAAATGTAAAGATCAGCCGAAGAAAGTATTAGTAATCGGGCGAGCTGGCATTGGAAAATCAACGTTTTGCAAATACGTTACTTACCGATGGGCAAAAGGTGAACTTTGGCCACAATATAAGCTGATTGTTTTGATTCACTTACGAAATTTGACTGAATATAACTATCCATCTGGAGACAAATACTTACCAATTAGTCTGGTGGAGAAAGAATATTTCTCTTTTCATGATCTATCTCAAATGGAACTATCTCTCTTCGAAGAACATTTCGAAAAACGTCAGATTCTTTGGATACTCGATGGTTATGATGAGTTTGCTCAAAACCCTCTAGAACACTTACAGAAGCTATTCGACTATATACGTGACACACAGCATCATATATTGACATCACGTCCTTACGGGATATCACTATCATACAATGTCAAAATGGAAATAACAGGATTCACAAATGATAATATTGCTAAGTATATCGAGCAGTTCTTTGAGCAAATGAAAAATGACATGGAAGATGCTTCAAGCAAAGGGCAAAATCTTCTAACACTCCTTGAGTCTAATTCAAATATTTGGGGTGTTGCTCATATACCAGTAAATCTTGAATTGATATGTAGTCTTTGGAGTGATCATGATTGGTCAAAAACGAAAGCGTTGACTATCACAGCATTGTATGACAGCATAATAGAATGGTTATGTCGACTGCATCTATCAAGAAAAAATGTTAAACACGAACAAAAGAGAAAGAAAGCTCTATATAAGCTGTGCGAGGCCGAGTTGCAATTCTTAGAAGTCTTAGCTTTCAAGGCAATGGAAAGCAACCAAATTATTTTACCACCCAAACTTCTCGAAGAAACAGAAGAGGAAACCGAGTACTCGTTAGACGAAAAACCAGAATTATTGAACATTGGAATTCTTAAGTCTTATGACGACAATTCCACCAAACTTCAAGTAACATCTGAACAGCAACATTATTTTGTTCATCTTAGTTTTCAGGAACACTTTGCAGCCCGTCACTTGCTTAAAACACTCAATAGTGCCAATAAACAAAAAGCAATAAATTTTATAAATAATCATAAATACAACCAACGTTTCCTCTTAGTCTTTGTTTTTGCTTCTGGCCTTCTTGCACAATCCGACTATGCATCATTGATCGACAGATTTTGGTCCACCATACAAGGAGAACCCATAGATCTTATCGGCCTAAAACACACTAAACTTATCATTGAATGTTTCGAAGAGCTCGCAAATCAAACAGTATTTCCCCAAAGACCGAACCTTCTTCGAATCATAGCGGACTGGTTAAATATATGCACCAGGTCCCATGCATCAGCAATCATAATAAAACTCATCCAATCCCTCGCACATACACGCTCTTTAGGCAACGCACCGATAATACAAAAGACCCTCGTTCATCTCTTACAAAGTGAAAATAAAACAACTCAATACATTACACGACAAATTATACTCCAATTCTTCATCACTGAGCCCCTACCTGATTTCTTATCTGCATTTCTGGCTTTCCTTCAACCTGAAATTTCAGGTACAACCCCAGGTGAGGTCTGTAGAACTCTTGAAAAGATTGGTGAAAAACCCGCAACGAATGAGGTCATTACTGCTCTCCTAAATGCACTTCGAGCTCAAGACTCAGATGTCAGATCAGCCGCCTGTAAAGCTATCGCACGGATTGGTGAAAAAGCAGCAACGAATGACATCATTACTGCTCTCCTCAATGCACTTCGAGATCAAGACTCAGATGTCAGGAAGAGTGCCTTTGAAGCTCTTGGAAAGATTGGTGAAAAAGCAGCAACAAATGAGGTCATTACTACTCTCCTCAATGCACTTCAAGATCAAAACTCACATGTCAGATCGGACGCCTGTGCCGCTCTTGGAAACATTGGTGAAAAAGCAGCAACGAATGACGTCATTACTGCTCTTATCAATGCACTTCAAGGTCAAGATCGGTGGGTTAGAAAGACAGTCTGTGAAGCTCTTGGAAAGATTGGTGAAAAAGCAGCAACGAATGAGGTCATTAGTGCTCTCCTCAATGCACTTCGAGATCAAGACTCAGATGTCAGATCGGAAGCCTGTGCCGCTCTTCGAAACATTGGTGAAAACGCAGCAACGAATGAAGTCATTAGTGCTCTCCTCAATGCACTTCGAGATCAAGATTCAGATGTCAGGAAGAGTGCCTATGAAGCTCTTGGACAGATTGGTGAAAAAGCAGTAACAAATGAGGTCATTACTGCTCTCCTCAATGCACTTCGAGAGCAAGACTCAGATGTCAGATCGGACGCATGTGCCGCTCTTGGAAACATTGGTGAAAAAGCAGCAACGAATGACGTCATTACTGCTCTTATCAATGCACTTCAAGAACAAGAACCGGCTGTCAGGAAGGAAGCGTGTGAAGCTCTTGAAAAGATTGGTGAAAAAGCAGCAACGAATGAGGTCATTACTGCTCTCCTCAATGTACTTCGAGATCAAGACTCAGATGTCAGGAGGAGTGCATATTTTGCGCTTGGAAAGATTGGTGAAAAAGCAGCAACGAATGAGGTCATTACTGCTCTCCTCAATGCACTTCGAGATGAAGACGGGGTGGTCAGTGCGTGGGCCATATTTGTTTTTGGAGACATCACGAAAGCCGCAGCAACGAATGTGGTCATTACTGCTCTCATCAATGCACTTCGAGATGAATACTCAAATGTCAGATCGGAAGCCTGCGCCGCTCTTGGAAAGATTGGTGAAAAAGCAGCAACGAATGAGGTCATTACTGCTCTCATCAATGCACTTCAAGGTCAAGATAGGTGGGTTAGATATTCAGCCTGTGAAGCTGTTGGAGACATTGGTGAAAAAGCAGCAACGAATGACGTCATTACTGCTCTCCTCAATGCACTTCAAGATCAAGATGAGCGGGTTAGAAAGGTAGCCTGTAAAGCTCTTCGAAAGATTGGTGAAAAAGCAGCAACGAATGAGGTCATTACTGCTCTCCTCAATGCACTTCAAGATCAAGATAGGTGGGTTAGATATTCAGCCTGTAAAACTCTTCGAAAGATTGGTGAAAAAGCAGCAACAAATGAGGTCATCACTGCTCTTATCAATGCACTTCGAGGTGAATACAGGGAGGTCAGGGGGCTCGCGTGTCAAGTTCTTGGAAAGATTGGTGAAAAAGCAGCAACAAATGAGGTCATTACTGCTCTCCTCAATGCACTTCGAGATGAATACTCAAATGTCAGATCGGAAGCCTGCGCCGCTCTTGGAAAGATTGTTCAAAAAGCAGCAACGAATGAGGTCATTACTGCTCTCCTCAATGTACTTCGAGATCAAGACTCATATGTCAGGAGCTATGCGTTTGTAGCGCTTGGAATTATTGGTAAAAAAGCAAAAATGAGCTTAGTGATTATTAACGTTGTTAAGGCGATCAATGATGGAAGGATGAATATGAATGACGATGGAGTGAGATCTTGTTTTGAACGAACCATTTCTTCCTATCTTGGTATGAAAGAATTAGAGACAGCGATGATTAGGAAACTGTATTTATGTGTTACGCACAAGAATGTTGAACTGGCCGATATTGCAACAGATCATTTCATGAAGCTATTGGTCGAGACAGAGAATGTTGCTTGGGCCCCTTTGGTTGCATATGGTGCGCTGCTGCAAGGCAATGCAATTACTATTACTGAAAAGAATGCTGTACGTATGTACGATAGTAAAGGTGTATTGGAATTTTCGATTAGTCGACATGAATTATTGGACAGTTTAGTAGAAGCTTGCCATTGTCTGAAGACCAGTTTGGTGAGTGGCTCTATTAATTGATGTCGCAAAGACGTTGATGCAATGCTGTCAATAACGAACGATGAAACTGTTTGAGAGCTTAGCAGTGACTTATTATCCATAGTATTGTTGTGACTTCAACAAGTATTGACTTGCGTTTTTTTATTTGATACTCATTCCTTTTTGGAAGGTTGTCATATTCTTCCATGTCGAAAATAAATGCGCCGTATCAATGATAAAATTCCTTGTTGAACTGACTTTTTAGATATGGTACGAAGTGATCTGTATGCACTTTTCCAAGTACATCAGAACTGTAAATAGTAGTTGTTAGAGGCATGCTAGGGCTTTATTTTGCAAGTAGACGTACCGTGGGTTCAAGAAAATATCACGGAATTCCGTTTTCTGAAATTTCTCCTTCGATTTATCTAATTATGAAGGGATGATCAAGCGATCGCATGAGTGTAATGAGAACGTAGGATGTGCAATATTTAATAAGTTCGTGGAACGGATAAGATAAAATTGTTTTGCGTTTGGATTACCGAGAGAAACACAAGCAAACGTTATGTAATTCATACTTAGAAGATTGAGAAAAAACGTATGGGAGCTCTCATGAAATATTAGATAGTATGATTGTGGATGAAGATTAAGATTCAATGTTCGAGTTATCCCAACTGTTTCGTCTGGATCGATGGTATGTTGAGATGACTTTAGTTCAATACCTCTCTTTGTGATGGACGTCAAACCAACAATATATTTACCATATGGTTTGAAGAAACTGTTTTTCAGTTTGTACCACTGTGGTAGCAGATTATGTGTTGCTCTCTAATTAACGAAAAGATAGATGGGATGTGTCGATTTCACTAGTTTTGAAACGGATGAGATTCAATAATTCAGCTTGATGAAATATTCGAGATGTAAGGTGGAAGAGAAACTGACAGTGATCAAAGGTTATCTTTTTGATGTTTATTAAAGCTCTAGAAGTAACGCTCGTTCAGGCGACTTGCTTAATCCTTGACTGAATCCTTAACTGAATGAGTCTTTTGCCCTGCTTGAAGTCGCTTTCAAAAGCTGGTGGCTGGTGGTTGAACAGGGTTGCAAGCGAATAAAGACGTTAATATATGGAGTTATGAGCACCTGTAAGTTACAAAGTTATATGTTTCTCTGTGATACGGTTTGTAATAAAAGTTGTTGACTAAATATTACATTTAACGAGTGATACTCAAAGAAAATCTATTTTAGCTAAACTAGCACAACGTTCTCCAAAGGCTCTTAGAAAATAAAGCACATTCAATTGACAGAGATAGTCAATAAAGGAAAACTTATCGGCGATAATAGTATGCCGGGTGCATTATACTTCTTAAACAGTAACAAAAATATGCATAGTTAGCAGCAACTAAATTAGTAATGTGATATATCAGTACCCACTACTGAGAGGCCTGCTTCGTAGGACATTCCCATAAAAGTAAAACATTACTGATGAAATGGATTGTTGGTATAGGCCGCTTGAGCGAAACTTGTACTCGAAATCGTTGTTAGGTTGAATAATTAATGACGATATATATGAAGGAGTTCGGACAAGTAAATGCCCAAAAGCAATGATACATAACAGCCGAGAAGCTGCTTTGATTTCAATCAACTCTACTTCGAATGATTTTTATTTAAATCATTGATTAAAGTTCTCCATCGAATGTTCTATTCTGATTTTAAGCGGTTGCAAAACAATTGTTTTCACATTTCATTTAAACATAGCTCATAGCCTTTCACTAGCTTTTGTTTCTACTAAAATTAGTATGATCTCAATGGTAGACATTTTCTACATATACTCGAAGTAGCTATCTCAAGGGGGAAACAGCTGATTATTGATGAGATATGATTATCAGTGATTATCAGTGATTAGTGTTGATTAGGAGTGATTAGGTAATCACTCCTAATCAATACAGCAGTGATTAGGAGTGATTACCTAATCACTCCTAATCAACACTAATCACTGATAATCACTGATAATCATATCTCATCAATAATCAGCTGTTTCCCCCTTGAGCTATCTACAGCATTGTTTCAAGGAATTTTAGAGGGTAGCGTTTAATCACTCGTTGATACTTCTTCAGAACGCCACTCGTGGCGAACCATTGCAATACATAATTCTATCAAGGATGCAGGTATGTCAAGCGAACCAAGATTCGGATTTCGTCCTTATTCAATGGACTCATCGAGTGACATTCAATCCGGTATATTTGTTTGACTGATCTCTAGAATGGGTGTAACCCAAGCGGACAAACATTTGGAAAAATGCGTTTAAACATTCAATCGGGAACGCCGATTGTGACTTGTTAACGCTCCTTGACAAAAGACAAGAAACGCGGTTTTTACTCAGAATTTTCACTTTGGGACCCTGGAAACGGATAAAAACCCCAGTTCTGAGCATTAAAATGCAAAATTATTCGACAACTTAAACGCCGATGCGTTTAAACCATCAGAATTAGTGTTTTTATCCATTTTCACGCTCCCAAAGGGAAAATTCTGCATAAAAACTGCATTTCTTGCTTTTTCTTAATGATCATTAATGACTCACAATCGGCGTTCTGGATTGAATGTTTAAACACGTTTTTCCAAATGTTTGTCTGCCTGGAGAGTATCGATTTGAGTCTCACTAAAAGTGACATTTACACCCATACCCTCGTCAAACTGTATCCTATAAATAATATTGCTACGCACAAAATAACATTGAAAACATAGAATGTAGTGTTTCTTTTAATAGTTTTAGATGTGATACGTAAGCATCTATGACTCAAAATGCTACAAACAGCTTTCAAACTGCTTTTTTGTGAGAATGTTATGCTCAAAGTTTCGATATTTCCAGTGTTATCCGGTGTAAATAACTTAGCAATTTTCTCACATGGAGACCTATAGGCAAAAATATCACATATTACGAGAGTCAGCTCATAGAGCTCTACAAACTGGTATATATCCCATTCAAAACTGCAACTCACAGTTGGAGATGTGCACTCATAAATAATGGCAGTCTCTATATTTCTTGAATCACTCCGTCAATTTCCATTCGTTTCATGTAATTCTTTTTTTATGAGCGAATCACTGTTCAGTCCTCTACAAGATCGGGTATTATCTATGTATTTCGATTAGCTTGATTTTATTTCAAGTTATCAAAGGAACAGATTCTCAAAAACTTGTACTTTCCAAGTATTAAGCTAGTGATGAACCGACAAAAGTTTTTCGAGATCTCAATGGTATAATTGGTCTTCGAGCTATTGAGCGATGGTGCAAAAGCATTCGTGACACAGACCGTATCACTTTATCAAAACCAACTGGTCTTCCAAAAACATTTGAAACCAAAGCAGCCATCCAGAAGATCAAGTATCGATTGAAATGGCGAAAATTTGTATCCTCTGGAAAGCAATCACGTGAGTTGAGTATTTCTCGCACAAGTGTTTGTAGCGGATTCAAGAATGATCTGACTCTCCCGGCCTATAGAGTACAAAGTGAACCATTATTTAGTGAGGAGCACAAAGAAAAAAGAACAAACTTCCGAAAACAAGACACGGTGAAAATTCTGCTTTGTAATAAGACGATGTTCGGCATTGATAGTGTTTATAACTCTCAAAAGGATTGAATGTGGACTGTTAATCGTTCGCAAGTCGATATCAAAGGTTCTATCCGGCAAAAGCGTTAATTCTCACAAAAGATTATAGTATGAGTTGGAGTCTGCTCTAAAGGTGTATCGTCTTTAGTGATTTTCGAGAATACGACACTAGATCAAGATCGATACATCAAGGAAGTGCTTCCAATTATGCTCAAGTTCAGCAACTAAATTTCATGAAACGATTGGACCTTCCAACAAGACTATGCTAAGCCAAACATCCATGTAAAATCACAGGAGTAATGCAGCAGGTATTTTCTTTCATCGATTGAAGAGAACCAATCGAATCCGAACAGTCCTGATCTTAGTCCATTAGATTACTGTATCTTGAATGTGGTCATGTCTAATACAACATTAGTCAATGCTGTGAAGCATGCTATTTGTGAAATTTCTCAGGATGTCATTTTTTAAAGTTTCTCGTCTTGAACCAATCGATTATTTCGAATGTCTCAAGACAGAGGAAATTATATTAAATAATAAAAACATCTAGTTTTGTAGAGTATTGAAACACAAAAGTTTTCAAAACAAAATGGTAATCAGAATCATGAAAAATGACTTAGATATTCTAAATATACCGATACCCCTATTATTTATGACCCAGCCCAAGGGGGAAACGCTGAAATTTTGATTGCCAATGATTGTCCAAAGATTGCCAATGATTGATTTCGGTTTTTCACTATCAGATAATGAATTCAAGTTGTTTCTGATAAAATTTTTTCGTTTTCATCATTAAACAGAATGACAATCATATTTTTGATAGGGGAGGGAAGTTGTTTGTGGGTGGGTGTGGCTGTGGCTGAGGGTGGATGTGGGTATCTGTCTGTCCATGCCAAGGTAAATGCCCCTCACACCCACACCCATCTCTGACGCTGCTACATAACTTTGTTTCAAGCGCTTTAGAAAACTTTCAGGGTGAGCTCAACTTCCTCTCGGGTGGGTTGAGCCCACCCCTGGCGCCGCCAGTAGATGACACATTGAAAATGTAGATTTAACTGTATACTGTTCGATAGGAAATTCAGAACAAGCTTTATAATTTCATCTGAGACTAGGAAAACGCATTATACTTGGATGACACCACGAGAGAGAAAAAGACTTGTGTCAAGTAAAAATATCAAAATTTCGTAGTATGTATGTCTCTTAAAAAAGACATGAAGGGTATTAACTATAAACACACCCAACTGGGGATCAAAAATTATGCATGAATAATATAGTATTCTTACCGTCTTTGTTCATTTCATGAGTTATATATTTTTCTAATTGTCTTTTTTTCAGTCTACAAGCATTTCCTTCTTAGGTTCTTCAGTTGGAATGATACTTTTCATGATATTGAAATAGTTGCCTCGCATGCCATACCACCAACATCCAGGTATTCAAGATAGATACAATGACATTTATCTCGCTGAACTCTACTTCAATTCTTAAAGTACGCGGGACGTCCACGCAAGTAAAACCTGTATATCAACGAAGACAAAATATTCCGAACTTTTTCATTCAAAATACTCTTGTAATGCTTCACAGATTTTATGGGTTAATCTAAGGAATACGATCATTTTGTTCTATTGCATGCTTCTCAATATTTTCATCTAAATTAGATATGTATTCGGTTCGCATTTCAAAAATATCAACCTTAGGTTCTATGTGAAGTATTGTTCACTATATATAAGAATTATGTACATCTTTGTATCTCTGAGATATGGTTTATGTATTCAGTAGTCAAATCACGGACTTCGATAATAACAAGAAGAAAACGAACGATTTCTACCTTTCTATTCAGATACGATGCCATTGACCATTATCGATTCGCATTTTTGATTTTACTAAAGCAACACTTGAATTTCGATTAATTTTAATTGCAAATTGCAAATTGCAAATATCCATTAACAACTAACAATGATAAATAATTGGAAAAAAAAACGATAACGACGTTTCGCCAATATAAAAAATAAATCCCCAAGAATATTTCGTTTTTAATGATAAATCAAAATAGTTTCGACGTAAATTTGCAGGCGTGTATGAATAAATAGCATTTACTGTACCATCCAGCTCAAGTGAAATGTCGTGTCTTCTTGTTTCGTCCACACAAGTACTGTTTGATAACATTTGTTATTGACTTTACATGGATTTGGTTGACAAGGATAACCGTGATATTTCGTAGCATTAAATAATTCGATTGCATTGCGATGAATATCAGTTGATGATTGATTATTTACAATGATCTATAATTAAAAACTATAGATGAATCCCGATACACTGCATCTATTTACTTTTTGTATTGCTCCACGAAATCCTTCGAATATGGATGTATTTATTGATCGATATTGATTAGGTAAATAGCCAATAAATGTAAATAAACGAGGCCATAGTAAATTCAAAGGTATTCTTTCATAAGATACATGTACATCGAAATTAAGACATCTAGATTTTCAATGAATATTCAAGAATGACCACAAACTTGTTCGAGACAGCCATGTCCTCATAGAACGGATCTTGCACTAAAATGGATATCGAGAGTAATGATGTCGACATTAAAGCACGTTCAAAAGGGAAGCATCTTCAAATAGTGGGATCTTTTCTCTCTCTCCCTTTCTCTGATTCAATTATTGTTCGGTTAACAAAGCAAGGAATACTTTTCTAATCGAATTTAGTTAACTATGTATGGAAAATCTTGATTTCTCTCATTTGAATGAGACCTGCATTGCCTACTCGATTTAGAAACATTCTAACACATGAATGCTACGATCGGTCATCTTCTTGTAGCAGTTTTATAAGATAAGACAAAATATTTCCATAAAGATTGATGCGAGAGTCGTCACAAAACATGACCGCTGTTTCATGCATAAAATAGTGTCAATGCTTGTACTATCATTAACTATGTTCAACAGCTAACCATTGGGTATCATGGCAAATGAAGGACTCTATGTAGTAAGAGAATAGTGTAGTCGTAGAACTTTTCATATAAATCAAGAATCGATTTAGATTCTGTTCTTTATAGAATACTATAATGACTTCATTTACATTCTTAGCATATCCTAAGAATAGAAGTTCAACAGCAAGCCTTTGAGATTAATTCTGAAGAAACTCATAAAGTTGATCAGCAAAAGCAAAGACGCATGAATGATGATAATTTTATGGGCGATCGTCAATTACACATGGTTCACTAACTAGCCACGCAATGGGTCGTTTTAATGCGTAAAAACACGCTTGTTTATCGATTTCGTCTGCCTGAGTAATGTTTGGAAAGCCGTGAGTGTTAAATTTGAATTCGTATGTTTTACTATAATAAAAAGGATTGCTTTGTTTTTAGCCTAAAAACTCACAATAGCGAATGTGTAGTAGACATAAAATATTAATAGGAATTTGATATGAAATGATCCCTTACCAACGCTTGTAAGCGATTGTACTACTAAAATACTTAGATAAACCAAGTGTTTCTCAGTGTAGTGAAAACAAAATCCAACCATCGATTGCATTTTTCTCGGACTTCAAATCTTATCGATTTGATAAATCATTAGAAAATGACTTATTTTCTAAAGTAAAAGATTGTCAAGAAATGGCATATTCGTTGTTAAAATCATTCGTGATATTTGTTGATTCTTCAGGATAAATTCCAGAGTGATGATATTGAAAATGATGAGTTGTTCACATGTATAATAAATTAATAGAACATGAAAAATACTTCTAGACAACTTTTCAACGAAAATCATACAAATAAGTAAATTCAAAGTGATGTAAGCACAAGAGTAAGAAAAATCATAATATCCTTTAATAAATTCTAGATACAAAGATTTCCCTAGATTTTTGAAAGAAACTCCTTCTACGATTAAGTATTATTCAACAGATGTATTTAAAATGCTTGAAAGCGTCGTGTTTAGTGTATGTAATAATAGACGCTTAGACCTTGAATGCAGATATCATTTTGTAAACATCATCGATGATTTTGGTTGGCCCGTTTTGTTTTATTATTGCATAGAAGACTCATTGAAAAAACTTTTGACATTGCACTTTATGAAAATGTGCGGATTCAGTGAGAGAGATTTTTCATCGAAAACGAGCCATTAGAAGGTTTTTAATGGAATACTCGATAAAATTCAGTGTTCTGTGATTGAAAATAACTAAATAGAAACATGTATTCTGCGATGCACTCCGTAAATTACGTACAGATAGTAATTTAGTCAATATTCGTTTTTTCTTTCTATAATATGCAAAAGCAATAAACAAATGTCGTGCTCATAATACGAACTGATAGAAATTATTCTTTCACTATGATATTTGTACGTCTTCGATCATCAACTATAATTTTTGTCTCCCGTATTATTCTTGCGCTTGTCTTAACAATTTCATCAAGTGAATTCTAATCAAATTGCATGGTTGAATTCAATCTAATCGACGAAGTTTCAGTATTCTTGAAATCTGAAGTCTCAAAATAATTTCAATCGGAAACATTTGAAAGGAAATTTCGCATTGTTTAATATTTCCGAGTTCATGTGCATGGTAAAAAATAAGTATAAAAATGTTTTTTAGTTCGCTCGTATTCACTGTCATGTTCTCTTAATTAGAAAACGTTGTTTAAAATAATTAGTGGACAAGTCATTAAACTATGATGATCTTTGCTATCGTCAGCCGCACGTTAGATATGTCTATATTGACGCAGTGGGAGCTTTAGAAGTCGGCAAAAATATCAAAATTATGATATGACAACGATTGGGAGTAAAACTTGTTACTTCTGAGACTGCAAGAGATTTTTTGAAGTATAGTGGATATTCATGAAATAGCCTTAAAAAGCTTGTTAGCACAGTCCCGTTGGTGCTGAAATGTGGAACTCACATGTCTATAGCTTCATAGTGTTAATAGAAAATATAGAAAATGTAATATCGCGAAATTTCATTACATCATCTTTTTCAGATGGGCGCTCTACTTTTCGTTTTCATCGTTGCTATTCGCTCGTTCGTTTCCGTTTCTCGTTATTCATTTTTCTTATTTTAAGCTTTACAATAAACGACTCGTAATGGGGGGGGGGGGAGTGAGCGTCCGTAACCAGGGGCTATGTCTCGAACGTGAGGGGGGAGCACGTGTATCCAGGGACTACGCCAGTAACCTCGCCGGGGGGAAGGGGTGGGGCGTCAGGAACCAAGGACTTCCTCTGTTAACGGGAGGTGGGGAGCGCATAAAAATATCACTCTTAAATTTCCACTCAATATTTTCTTCGAAAAAACATGTGAGTTCCACATAAAAGGAAGAATCTATACTTGAAATCGAAAGAATAATTAAGTAAGCAAAAGAGCATACAAACAAGTTTTCTATTAATTTGAAGTGATTAGAAGTGTGCTTCTTGTTGAAATAGATGACGTCTACACATGCCATCTATCGATAGCGGTTCCTACTATGCATTGTAGTAAAGTACGGAGCAGACAGTCGAATTATGAATGTATGAATGTATGCATGTATACTAGGTTTAATCATAAAGCTGTTTTCTATTTCATATTGACATATCGATTTGAATTGTCAAAGTGTGTCACTTATTCCTAATAAATGTTAACTAAGCTTAACTGACATTCATAGCTGATAAAATGATTTATTGCTGTTAATTGTTTTACACTTATTTATTCGCATATTATTAATTAGAAAAATTAAAAATGCCTATACAATTGTCAGATTTTCAGAGTAAATAAATAATTGTTTTCTTATTCAAAAAATAACTTTGCATTTTAAGAGATCGGCCTGGGTCTGACTATGTTTGGTGTTGGTTTTATTTTTCTTGGCATGATATTCTTATTTGATAAAGGTTTACTAGCTGTCGGAAATGTGAATACTCAATAATATTGTTTGCTTTTTCTAAGCATATCGATTTGAGTTATTAATTTAGATTTTGTTTCTTGCTGGTCTTTGTATTGTTATTGGTCTCGAACGAACAATTCGCTTTTTCTTTCAAAGTTTTAAAATAAAAGGTACTGCCTTTTTCTTCGGCGGAATTCTACTTGTTCTAATTGGCTGGCCGACAATTGGTATGCTTATTGAATTCTATGGATTTTTTCTTTTGTTCGGGTTTGTTTACTTAATTTCTTTTTTGTTATAGTTAATTTTTCAATTTAATTTATTTTAGAGGTTTCATGCCAATAGCTATCAATTTTCTTCGACGTTTACCAATTATAGGTTCAATCTTATTATTACCCGGCCTTAGACAAGTGAATATCTATTCACTTTTGTACGTTCGATATTTGAGGATTATAATTTTTGTTCGTTTTTAGATTACCGACAAATTATCTGAAAGTAGATCAATCGTTTAATATTGTTTTGAAACCGTGATACTATATTATCAGTGATATTTTACTTTGTTTTTATGGATAAGAATCCACAAGACAGCACATAGGTTTTGAAACTCACAATTGTTAATTATATTCTATATTACAAAATCTTTCAATTTTTGATAAAACTAAAACATTGAGTAACGATGGATGGAAATTTTTCTCTTTTTTGTTTCAGATGACTATTGATACCGATATGCAAATTATATCATTGATTAAAATGTAGAGAACAATTCAATATGTTGGTTCAAACTTTATTGGAATGTGGTTTAAGACCAACATTACGAACGAGTAAGAAGATTTTCAGTTGAATACGTATGATTTCTATTCACAGCGCTGTTCAGTCAATTTTAAATTCGTGTTCCACGCACTACGCTTTAAGTAATATCTGCAGAATATGTTTCTGTTAAAAGAATCGAAAAGAAAATATTTGAATTAATTTTATAGTATTTTTTGTCAAAGATCAGCTAAGAGATGATAGAAATAATTTGCTATTTTTATATTTTTAATAAAAATGTCCGAGGAAAATTTCAAAATCACCGTATATATATGCTCTCATGAGAAACAGCATAGAACCATATTTTTATAAGATTCAAAGCTTCTGTATACTCATAGTTACTAGAAAAAGAAACGTTCTAGAGCGTTTGTGCTGTTTTACACGATATTAAGAAACTATGGTAAATGAATGGAGTTTCTGGACAATAATCGAACTATTTCTTCGTTACACTTCCGGAAAATAGAATGAATTCACAATCGATACAATAAAATAACCTCTCTATGATTATAAATAGTAACAGCAGCAACGTCACCTTTTATGCATTAATACCGCATGAGATTGTGCTGTCAGCTATGTTCTATTACGATATCTTCGTTGTTGATCTGACATATCAACAGAGATTCTTGACACTAGGTCTTCTTTCCTGCATCAGAGCATCTTATTCAGTTACTTATGTAATGTTTCTTCTCTACAGCTCGTCAGGTATCACCAATTATTTATTCAAAACGTACGTATGCCATAATCAGTCGAACGATAGTACGAAATATTCTTCGCACAATTTCTACTGCGTAAGTCATTAAGTTGTCGCTTACGAACATATGCTCACCATAAATTATTTTAGACCAATAAAATTTCATGAATATGATCTATTAAAACAACGCCAAAGCCATGTCCAATTGATACGAAAGCAATCTGGTACTAGTTCATCACCTACTGGCAGTGCTCAACCAGTCACACCTGATAAAAGTGCTTCCGCAAAAACACCAGCTTCAACTTTACTGAAAGGTATAAACATTTCAAGTGAAAAACATATTCATAATGAAATTAAATTTTCTATTAGTTCGTACACGAAAATCCAAAATAACTGATTATACTGCAACCTATACGGAAAATAATTTTATTACAGCCATACGAGCTATGCATGAGTATTTATTAAAACCATCGTAAGATTGTTTTCGTTTTTATTTCTCTTGAATACTAGTATATAATTTTCAATAAATAAATATATATATATATATGTGTGTGTGCTTTGGTTAGTGATTTAGAAACACTCAAGCAATATAAGACACGTTCACCTTATTCGGAAATAGTTGAGACTGCTGAAAGATTAACTGTCTATCGGCGAGGTGATGTTGAAAAACGGTAACATGAAATCTATTGTCTTGAATACTTTTATGTTTCTTGCTTTAATTTTATCTATTCAAGTGCTTATGAAGTGTGGGGTAGTCCAGAAATGTTAAATAAAGAAAAATCTAAACGAACCAAAGCACGACAACAAGAATATGAACGTAATTGGAATTGACTAAATTATTCTTTTTGTTTACTCATATCTATTTCATTGTTTTCTAGCTATATTCAGTTTGAAAAAATCACTGAAAGAATATCAGAAACGTCTATTGTTGTTAGAAAATGCAACATTTGATAATGAAAAATCGGTATGTTGACGTTTTAATTTCTAAGATAAATAAATAAGATTTGAATCAATCATATATTTTTCTCAAGACCGCAGGTACTTTGTTAGAAACAGGTGGTGGAAAAGTGGTTGTAGCTGCCGTTCTTATGTAAGGGTTTCATATTTATTAACTTTGGAAGTTACTTTATACAAAGATAGTCAAATCAATTGATCGATTGTATTGTTTTCGATGACAAGACAATTTGTTTCTGTTGTTTAAATCAATAAGAAAGAAGAAAACATTTAACGAAGTCATTGATTGTTTTTTCTATGTTAAAATATATTTAGTAATGCAACTAACGCCGTAGTTAAAACAATTGGATGGTTCTTCACGGGTTCAGCATCTTTATTTTCTGAAGCTGTACATTCAATTGCGGATACATGTAATCAACTTATTTTAACATTTGGCTTATGGCAATCCATCAAAAAACCGAATCCAGAACATCCGTAAATTATCCTTTATAGAAACATCATCGTATTATAGGCATGAAATAATTTAACATTTAGTTATGGCTATTCCAATATGACTTATATTTCATCACTTATTAGTGGTGTTGGTATATTTTGTTTTGGCACTGGTTTAGCCTGGTATCATGGTGTTCTCGTTCTACTGCATCCACAACAAATGGAATCTGTATTTTGGGTAATTTTGTTTGACGATGGAAGTTTGCTAACTGAAAGAAATATGTTTATTTACCTAAAGATCGAAGAGAGTGAGTTATAGTCCTATGATGATAGATTAAGATCGAATCATAAAAGTAGAATATAATGTATGTAAAGTGACACGCTTTTCAATATTTGTCTGATAAAACTGCAAGTAATACTCTTGAGAATTTCTTTATAACATATAACTATGAATGAGGATTCTTTGCAATATTAAATTTTTGATCGTCAGAAAAGAGTTTTTTTCTGAATTAAATGAAAGATATAGAAAAAAAAAGTATTTGATTGAAAAGAAATAGATGTTCAATCAGAAAAGCATTCAACGAGAATAACTTTCTTCTATAGTATTTATACAAGCAATAGACTATTCAAAAGGTTTAAATCCTAAATCTTGTTTTTTTCTAAGATGCAAGTAGTACGTTTAGTCTATTTCATATCTACTCTATTTCAATTTTCAGATGTTGTTGTTATGGAGTTTTTTTTAACATCAACAAAGAAAAAGAGATCTAAGCATTCGATTCCTTCCAGCTCAAACTTACATGTATCCTCGGTTTATTCCTCTTTTCCTTAATGTTTCTAAAGTATTCTTTTTCGTTAGGTCATGTAAGACAGTATAGACTAATATACTGTTTGCATTTAAATATCCTTATACAACATGCCGTAGAATAACAGTATCGAATACAAGTGTAATATATTGATAAAAGTAATTTACAAAAAAGTGATCTAATTATGAATGTTTATTTATATGTTAAGATAGTATTTTACATTGGCAAAACTTTCTTTTTAAAGAATATTTGCTAATAGTCGAATGCGAATCGAAAATGAATTCTTAATGAAACAAATAGCTTATGGATATTTGAATGTTTATGTTGATCATATAAAAGTATAAGTTAAAACTGAAATTATCTGTGATAAAACTTCTGACTGCGAAACATTCTTTTAAATGATTAATATTTCATGTTCAATAAGAAAATACTACTGCACTTTTTATGCTATAATTAGTGTTTTCAACAATAACTATACACAAGCAGATTTAAAAGAACAGTTCTACAGGACAATATGAACCATTTTTTTTCTTGTTTGTTAAATATCTCCTTAGAACGATAGAGAGTATATCCTACGAATGGAATCTACTCAACTGAAAACTGATTATAAACATGTGACTCGAAACATATTTAATATTAAATGATTAAAAGCATATTTTCTTATTTTTACTTTTCATAGGGTTTAGCGCTGTTGAGCGGTTCACTGATCTCTGAAGGAGGTGCGTTTATATTAACTATTTTTTAGACTTTATATATGTCGTCTTTTTTATATCCAATTTTAGCAACACTCTATATGGCCGTTAATGATATTCGAGCATCAGCTAAAGAATCAGGGTTAGGATTTTGGGAATATGGTATGTATCTATATACAAATAGTATAATGTATGATTCAATGATCAACTCTTCTATTTATAATAGTCGGTCAAGGATATAAACCGAATGTAAATGTCGTTTTACTTGAAGATATAGCTGCAGTTTTGGGCATATGTGTTGCTAGTTCAGCAATGGGTCTTTCACTCTATCTGGAATCACCTATTCCGGATGCTATTGGATCCCTGATCATTGGCGGCATTTTAGGTGGTGTTGCTTCATTTATTATATACTCGAATACAGCTGCACTTGTTGGCCGGTATGATAACGATAAATTGAATGTTTTCTATTCTATGATGCATCGTTTGATTCTTTTCTTTTTCTGTTTTCTGTATCTAAAAAGATCGATCCACCCAAATCAGATTGAAGCGATCAATAGTGATTTAGAAAATGATCGAATGGTTCGTGCCTTATACGATATTAAAGCAACTGATATGGGTTCACAATCAGTTATGTTCAAAGCAGAAGTTGATATCGATGGACGAGAAATAACTCGATCGTATTTAGAAAAAATTGATATTAAAATTATTCTTGAAGTTAGTCATAATATAAAAGAAATGCATAATTGATTGACAATGGAAATGATTTGTTTTTCTATTTTCTTAGGAAATGCGAAAAATCGACTCAATTGATTTAGCTGAAGCATTTCTTCTTAAGCACGGTGAAAATATTGTCGATCGAGTTGGAGCTGAAATCGATCGAATCGAAAGAAATCTTCGAGTAAACAATCTATTGCTAATTAAGATGCAAATTAATTTTCAAATAAATGTATTACTTTCTTCGTTTCTTTAGAAAAAACATCCGAATTTACGACATGTGGATTTAGAAGTTCTGTAAAGATAAAAATAACTCTTATCAACGACATAATTTATTTTAGGCTTATTTTTCATTTTATAAGTTCCTGTATTAAATTCATTTTTTTTCTGTAAATATATATTCTTGCTTTGCTCGAAATATATGGATTCGGTAATAAACATTGTTGACGTGTCGTTCATTGAAAACAAATACATCACAACAACCTTGATTATAGATCTGATTTCTCGTGAAACACAATCCGAAAGAGTCTTCAAGGATAGGGAGTAGAAATTTGCATTGCACACACACACACACACACACACTACACTTCAACAGAAGCTAGATCTTATGCAAAAAACACTTTCTAAAGACGTTTTTATGAATATACATACTCTTGAATAGATAGTTGAAAACTAAACCAATCAGATCAACAGTAATAGGCACATTAACTTCCAGATTTCATTTTTTTTTAGAAAACTACACTAATATTGTTTCAACACGATTCGAACCTTGAAGTTGTTTTTCTAATCTTCAACTAGAGTAATTGAATTTTCATGTTGATCAATGTTAATTCAAGTATTCATACTTTTTTGATGCACTTGAATCTTCTATATATTTTACTAGACTAAGAATTATCTCTTGAAAATGTCGAATAGAAATAATATATATAAGGGGTCAAGGTTTCAAAGAATTTCCTTCGATAACACAAAATTGGCTTTAAACGTATTTTAAAAAAGACTGAAGATGAAATATTTTCGCATGCCCTAAATCAAATAAGAAAATCTGAAAAATTTAACTTTAGATTGGCCAATAATATATTACAACAAAAACTAATCCATCATTTTTTTTATTGGTTACAAATCTCGGTCATATCAATCATCAATAACTGAGCATAAAAATTCTACTGTTTATTGATTTTAGTCGACTAAACTAAATACAAAATATATATCAAGTATGATATTGTTTTAAGATTGATTGAAATGTTATTTTTACAATCAATACACTAAATCATTATTAGTTTTTAATAAACGAATTATTACGCTGAAATTATTAGTCATAGACAGTATATAGATTAGAAAAGAACTCAATAAATATCTGTCCCATTTTATAACAGTTTGTGAAGATTTATAACTCTCGGTATGACTAATAATTACAAAAGCAATGAGTTATAGAGATGATTCATCACATTACATTTGCAACGAGTTTTAGTGATAATTTCCATTGTACGCATGTAAATATTCCTTGATTATTAGTTTCGAGCAAAATCAATGACGATCGAGTTAGAAGAATGAGTGAAGCATAGTCATATAAAGCGTAAAGTATGCAATAGAGGTAGATTTTTAACTGCTCATAATAATATAGTTTATGTAGAATTATTGACTGATGGTAAACAATGCTTTGTAGAGATGATGTGTTAAAAATGACTCTATTGAATGCTTCGATTTTATTGTTATCGATGTGTGCTTTTTTTTGAAGACTCTTATTGATCTCTGAAGATTGCTTGCACAGTCCTATCAGAATTTAATAGATGAAAGATGATATTGTTATTGTTAATATTTAGGCACAGTAAATTAACTGTATTCTTTCTTTTTCAAGTACAAATTACTTTGCTTATCTTGTATTGAATTCTCGAGCAATCCAATATATTTGAAGTTCTTATGTTACAATCATGGATAATTAATATATTGTTGTTCGATCATAGATAAATAAGATTGGTCATAATCTATTGAGTTTGGGATAGAAAAAAAAACAAATTTTAATCTATTTACTTCAATTATTCTATTAGATAATACTTTACAAAACATCGATAAGTTATCACAGGAGACGACTGAGAATCGTAGCAAGAGATATAACAACGAAATGATGTATGCAAAAAGCACAAACTTTTCCATCGTTACTAAGCAATCGTTAAAATGAACTCTGACAAACTTTTGATTGATTTTAATCGTTTTATTCGAAAAAAAGAATTCCTGACAATTTTTCTATGTCAATCACTGAGATAGATGCTGTTTTACTAGCGTTAAATCGTGTGAAGTGCTCAATACTAAGTCAACACTGACAGTTGCTTAAGTGCATCAATATTTGGCATCATTTTTTCTTGCGTCATTATGTTCCTCTAAAAAATTTCATTGATCTTTCAGAATTTCACGGTTGCCATATCACATTTTACAATCGTTTACTTTCGGAAGTAGTCATTTACTCCGTTAAAACATTGCACTAACTGTTCGCAAGAGAAAATTTGCATAAAATTATGTATTCATGCAAACACATACATATGTATGTATATACATGGCTTGTCCGGCTAACAATCAATCAGCATTATTAAAGTTTAACGCTAAAATATTCTTGCACAATGTAACCAATAGAGTTCATTGAAAATTTTTAGATATTACGAGAAAAATTTGATAATTGCCAACAAAAATGACGCCGTTTTGTGCAATAATAGCTTGAAAATACACTATTGTCTCTTATCATATCTCAGTTCCTAATTTTTAGCGGATAAAATTGTAGATATTGCTGCTCATGTTGACGCTGAATCTATAGTTTTATATCTGCCGTAGATTATCTTCTGTTCTTCTGAAAGTTGTGTTTCTAGTGAGGTTGATAGAATCGAACGATTTCATTATTACTGTAGTATTCGGTGAGAATATCAATGATAAAACAACAGTTTTGAAAACGTCATGTTTTCAGAAACTAGACCACACTTTCCATTGAAAATTTGCTCTCAATCCTATGTCGTTTTAATACAAAGATTCATGGAAAAATGAAAGTGTATTTTAAATCAACTAAAACAAGAGGGCTTATTGTATGAGAGTGTTACTGACATTCATTTTTGTCCTAAGGTGTGAACTATCAAATCATTTTAAAAGAAACTTTCAAAGATTGAAGACTAAATTTCGGAACTCTGAAATTAGTTTTTCAGGAGAAATTGAAATAGCCAACTGCCGAAACGTGAGTGCGCTACCTATCGACAAACCGTAAGTATGTATATATATATAGTCTTTGCTCAATATTCGAGACTTATAAAGAATTGTACCCAATGAAATAAAGAATTCTCGTCGAATGTCGTGAGATTAATTTCCAATAGAGTGAATTCAATCTTTATGTCTTCCATCGGTTGTATTCATACTTGGACATGTTTTAAAAACTGAAGAAGAGAAAAGTTTTATTGATAGAAGATTGTGTTTTTTCCTTCTTAATGACTCATCTTCTAGATGTGTTTGATATAAACAAGGTATCACATTATCACTTACAAAACAAAACCTCACTAGTAACATTGCATTGATAGCAAACCACTAAGATCGTTGACTAGAACAACGATTGACTTCTTCATGACACTGAAAAATCAATAAAAGCTTTACCAGCCGAAGAAGTAATCATTAAATCTTCACTGAAGGTTTATAATATTAGGCGAGTGTCATGAAAAATAATTACTTCTCTTTTCATTTTAGGAGATTGTTATACTAGGATTTCTTTTTTTGTAAGGAATAAAGAAAACACGAAACAAATACAAAATTCAAAAATAAGAATAAGTTTATCAAAATGTAATGACAAACATAAAAATTAGAAAGTTTTTATTTAAGCATTTGCAGTACTTTCTATTGGCAATGATCGAGGTTCTAAATACTCATTATTAGATCCGTCATTTGGAACAGATCGAACAAGCATCTAACAAACAAGAAAAAAAAATGATAGATTCATTCTTAAGCATAAAAAATAATCTTACTGGTTCAGTCGATGGATCTGTACGTTTTGGAATAGTTCGATTAACTAAATTAAATAACCAAAGAAGACAACATTTTGAATGTTATGAAACATATATTCTTTACTTTTTTCGTCTGGCAAACGTGGTAATGGCAACTGCTTTTTATTTCGTTGAGAATTTCCCCTTGACTTCAGAATTACCCCAATGATAACTATGAGAATAATTAAAAGTAATGCTGCACCACAAGCTATTGCAATCCATGCCCATATTGGCAATAGTAGACGGCGACGACCGCGAACTTTTGTACAATGTTGAAATTTCGATTCTGCTATTTCAGCACTTCCTACGATGAAAAGTCGATATTGAAATTTATCAATTCAATACTTCAAGTATTTTAAACGGACCAGGCAATGTAAATTCACAAGAAAGTCTTAAGTATCGTTTATGACAATTGACTCCTCGTAAACAAAGATTGTTTTGATCATTTATTATTGTTTCAAAACAAGATTCATTGCCAAAGTGTGAATTGAAACAATAGAGTGGCCAATTATCATCTCTAGCATCGTTACATCGTGTTAGTGTATCATAATCGGACGGCAGTCGAACGGCAAAGTTTTGTTCACTATATTCTCGATAAAGTGCTCGTAAGATTTCAGTTTTCTCTGGAGTATTTAGTATCAAGGGTCTCACGCCTTTAGTTGGCTCCATATTTGGTTGTTCAGCAGTAGATGATGTTGGTTGATTTAAGAGAAGAGCAATACGATTTGAACATAAACGTTCAGCTTGTTCCCACGAAAAAACTTTGCCATCAATCGAAAAAAATAAACATTCTTCGCCTAGTTGATAAAATCGTTCCGGGCAACGACCACGAGGAAATTGTTTATCGAATGATATTATTGAAGTTCGAGCAGCTGTATATGATACTTTGTAGAAGTAAAATAAAAACAAAATCTTTGGTTTCTTTCACATATGAATAAATCTATTATAAATACCTGGTGGTAAATCCTTGTCTTCATTTTTTTTACCATTAATTAGTATTAATAGCGAAAGAAATGCAAGAAAGATCAGATTATTATGTATCATCATTGGAGATGAAAGTAAAAAAAAAGAAGTCTGTTCTATTCGGTTTAGAAAAATGGCAAATATTACAGTTTCGTTTTTTATTTATTTCTCTTTCCTCCCGACGCTATGCTTATGCACGTAGTAACCGCATTCTTCTATTTATGTCTCCACAAAGTACTTGAAAAAATTGCGTTGTAATGTTTTTTGTCAAAGCATATGCAAAATGCGATTCGTCAACCTACATTAGAAATGAATAATCGTTAACTTAAAAAAGTTGGCCGAAGAAAAAGTGAGCTGATAAAAAAAAGCGGGAATAGAAAAAAAAAGTTATATAAAATCAAGAGGAAAAAAGAACGCTGATAATCATTTGACGTTGAGAGAATGGCGATAAATTTGTCATTAATACACAGTGTACGATTTACTCTTTCAATTATATATTAAGGTTAGTCATAGAGAAAGAAAAATACTATGATTCAGAAAAGAAACAAAAAACATCAATAACATAAATAAGACAGATGAGTCAGCTAATGTCATGTTTTTGTTCTATTGTCTCAAGCAATTTTCACCGTCAAGTAACCATTCAGTTTCATGTGTATGGGTTGTTTTATCAATAAATATCTTTGATAAAGCTAAAAATGATCATAAAAATATATAGCTAATGAATAAATATGATTAATCACATACGAATAAATATTTCATATTGATGATGTACTATGTCATTTATATTCGTATCTTCTAACACTGATAATAGTTTATTAATTAATTCATCGCACTAAAGTATTGAAAGCAAAAAATCAACCATCAATAGAACACCTTTAATTTTCAAACCTTCACAGCATTCGATCTCAAAACACTATTTTGCTTTGTTAACTGTTTCATTTGTGTAATATATTGTTGATTGTGATTTGATTCAATTGATCGTCGATGTTCTTTATCTTGTGATGATTTTCTTGTTAGAGTAGATACAATAGGACGTTGTGGTTTTGCTCGTGATCGTGGATCTTTTGCTACTTCAAGAACTTTAGGTACAAATACTAAACACAATGTTATTGTTACACAAAGTAACATGAATATGGATATTAATATATATGATCGCTCATGTTGATCACGTAGAAAATAACCAACAACAGCTGTTGTTATACTTAATAAAACAACATTATAGAGACTGATACCAACATATTTCGAATCATTTAATGCTACGATATGAACGTTGCGTGTTGCCCAAGCAAACCGAGAGCCAACAACCTTGTTATTCAAAAAAGAAAATATACAATAATACAAACAATCAAATATTATTCTTTATGAACTTATATCAATATTGTTTTATAAGACAAATATTTCCAATTTTTTTTAGTTGTAACATATTTTTCTCAGATGTTATATGCAATAAGAGAATGTTGAAATTTACGAATCTTTTTGCAGATGCAACTTTGCTCATGAAATTAATTATAATCATAAAATCAAAAATTAAGTTAGAATCGATGTAATAGAATCTATATATAATAATTATATATCATAAAATATCATGATAAGTGATAAATATGCAGTACAATTTTTTACGTAGATATTCGAATAACATTCTAAATATTTATGTAGTAGAAAGAGAAACAATCTTGCTAGAAATTCTATAGATTCCTAGCTCGAAAGATTCTTCTCAAACTGAGGGCAAATTTTACTTATCTATTCGCTCGTAAAGTGTCATCAAGCACTCACTTGAAATCGATAACGTTTTCTTTTTTGAGTAAAATGTTTTTTTTTGATTACATTTATCCCCGTAGACTTTAAAAAAGACTACAGCAATCTGATAATTTTCTACATAAGTACACAATACAAAACAAAAATAATAGACGGTTTTTCAATGGAATCTACTGTATCAACAAAGTACTTTCATTGCATGCGATAAACGACGTTGTGTAGAATGAATTCCTTGTGACGAGCAATACAATCATGTAAATGATAGTCTGTCTTATCTGTGTTTTTGATATTGTATAGATTACTGTCTATTTCATCAAAGTCTTAATATATCTCCATTAATCTATGATAAGCCCTCCTGAAAAATTGATCTTTATTCAATGACTTATTGGGATTGGAATTTTCATGTTGGGATGAAATTGCTAATTCGATCGCATGACGTTACCAGAAAATATTTCAACAGTAAGTTTTACAAATAACAACTCACTTCTTAAACCTAAATCCTCGATGTATGTTTATTGGATAGATTTATTTATTTTTTCTCTATTTAAATGCGTATGCTAGATTGTAATACTCGACAACATTCTTGACAGCATAATTAATTCAAATTCATTGAGGAATACTCATCTATTCAGAGAAAGACTTTATTATATAATAATAGAACTATTTGTATTCAAAATAAGTGAACCTTTATTCGGATCTAATGTATAACGTTGGCTATCGAATAAGAAAACAAGTAATCAGTTACAATAAACTCCCTTGAGAATTTCGTCATTGACAATCAGAATGGCATAAACAGAAACGAAGTGGAAAAGTATTAGTCTGTGCTTACGAACAGCATAGGAAAGTTGTTGAAAACTTTGGATAGAACGAATAAGTCGTCATTCAATAAACATCGATTATTAGTAAAAATTCGAATTTCAGATTAGTTATGCATTCATTCATCTCAAGTTTTGAAGAAATTGATTTCCTATCAAAAGAAAGAACTTGATCGGGTAGCTTAACACATAAGCGTACGATTCACATGTGTTTGCATAATTATGCAAATAGACTCTATTTCTTTGCGATAGACCTTCTCTTACCATAAGTACTCCTTTATATATTGATTGCATAGTAATCCAAATCGAATGACGTTTTGACCGACATTCTTCATAGATCCATAGAATAACAATATCTTCATCTTTCGTCTATATACATTGAGTAAATCATTGAAAAATTCGACTAATCCACATGTTCGAACGAATGTGGTCGAATAAATGACTGATCAGTATTTCGTCAATAACTTGTTCATTTTTTATTTTCTAAGTGTGAACTTTCTCCATAGAGATCCACCATTCAATATTCTATAAGTTATGTATTAAGCGTTTCTATACACGAACAAAAAAAGGAATGTGAAAATAAGAACATTGAACACATTCATAAGAATTTACTTTCTCAGCCATTATAAAATTAAATTTGAGAAAATTCTTTTAGAACACTACAAGTAACGAAACAAAAAATGAAAATACTTTTCAGAAGTTTCACAATTGCTCTTTCTCGTCGCACAGGTCGAATTACACGTTCGAATCAAATTGAGGATCGAAAAATTTCATCGTTCGAAATGCTATTCAAAATCACTCAAACTTTATATCTATTTTGCTGGTGATATTTTAGTTAATTTTAAGACAACTTTCAGTCCTGCATTTGACATAGTAACAATTTCACATCAAAATAAAGAAAAACAGAATCCAACAGATGACATTGTGGCTTAGCTATGAATCTTTTCGCAGAAGCTCCGATACTACAGAGAAGAACAGTCAACTTCTAGCGAATGTGAAAAAGAAGATTATTGATGTAGATTGAAGACTGCTTATGAAAATTTTAAAATTATTATCAATTGCTACAAAATGTTTATATTGTCTTATTTTTGTGATTGCTAGCCGATTAAAAAACCTAAGAGAATGTTTTTTCGACTGAGAAAGTAGATCATCATGAACGTATTGAGTATTCTTATTGTCGGATTTCTGTTTTGCTTCATACATAAAAATGCTTAATACAGATCTCACAAAGAAATGAATGGCAAATCTCTAGGGAGAAAATTCACGTTTAGGAAATGAATAAAAAATAATGAAGTTATTGATGAACTACTGATTGAACATTTATCCTGCTGTACCCATTATTTTATTTGTAAGTACCTGTCTTTGACTAATGTTTTTAAAGATTTTCAGTGGATCAACTATTTGCCATGTAGTTAATAAAACTGCGTCGATGGCAAAAAGAACGCCAACAAATATAAATAGACGATAATCTTTAACAGCCTTGAAAAATAAGAGTAAACAACAATGTTTGAAAACAAATACATATTCCTGTGCATGTCTATCGTACTCGTTTAGATGCATTAACATTGGTGAATATTGTATGTACACGCCATGTTTTACTAAATATGGCTCCGAATGATATCGTAAAACCAATCGATAATGTCCATACACGAGCCTTCATAAAGTACATGTTCATGAATGAATGTAAAAATAGTAAAGGAAACAAAAAACAAGATTTTACTGCACAAATAAAATTCATCGCTGATTCTGAACTTCTATTTCCAAGCAATGTTGAATCAATGCCCATGAGAAGAACACTTGTATACGAAAGAATACAACCAGCTATGATTAAATTATTTATTTGTGGACTTGACATTCGAATAAATCTGACAAAAAATATAAAAATAAACACAAATGAATATTTCAAAATCAACAACCATAACTAACCTATGTGTGCGAAAAACAATGTTAAAGATAAAAAAAACTATTGCTAGAAATATTCCTGTTCCACTAATGATTGCAATTATCGAATATGTTAATATAGAAATTCGCTGATCCCGTTCAATACGTTTGATACGATCGTTTGGAGGTCCATGACCTGTTTGTTTGTTTTTTATATATAGAAACAGAAAATTAGTTTTCAAAAGAAACTATCCGTTATAACATACCATGCCATGTAATATTTTTTCCGTTTCTAGCAGGTAAAAGAATATATGTTGATTCGTTTGTTGGTAACGCAACAAATAATTTCACAATGTCAACCAGTTTTGATTTTCGACTAGGAGATACTAAAATCTATTGTCAATATGTCACAGTTCGAACAAACGAAACCTTATATAGGCATATATGATACCTAAAATTTGTTCAATGACAATTTCTCCGATGCGATCACCATTGTTGAAACGTATACGTCCAGTAACACCATTAATATCAAGATCTTTTATTATATTTAATAATTCAACACGCCAACAAGTTTCACGCCATACTGAATCAACGGAAAAATTAGTTGAACAATTTTTTTTCAATAATGAACTTTCTAATTTTTGAAAAGCTTGTGTTAGAATTAATATTGCATCAAATTTATAGCCAACAAAATATGGATTCGATTGATACGAAGCAATTTTAAGAATCGATAAATCAAATTTAAATTGTGCTGGCGTCTGAAATAGTATCAAACCAATGAAAACTAATAATCAATGACATGTTTTAAAAAAATTAATAACAAAGAACAAACCAAGTCAGCTATTGTTCGTGTATTCATATTATAACCCAATTCAGCTACACGTGTTTGAAGTGTTCCATTGAGTGCTTGTAATATTTCCGATGTATTACAAGGACCTGGATTTTTCAACCACCATTCAGATTCATAATAACCAGCAATTATCCATTGAAAACGTGACCCATATAAATTATAACGAAATGCCTAGGTTGATAAATTTTTAATTTAAAACAAAATAAATCAAAATTTTCACAAAGTATCATCCATTAATAATAATTTACTTCGCAAAATATTCGAACAGCCATGGTTGCATTGAAGTTTCCCACTATAATACGGATATTGTTTCTCTAAACATATTAAGATATACTCATCTGAGATCTAATCATGTAGTGGTTCATAAAAATGTCTCAATTGTATTGTAGACGATAGAAATCAATTTTTATTTCGACATATTATGAAATATCTCATTTCGTTGTTATTTGATTTAGTTCGATTCCCAACTGACTTATGTATCAGAAGAAAATTGTCAACAATATTTTACAGGACCAAGATAAATACAGATTTACATATCTATATATATATATATATATGTATGTATAGTCATCGTATGATCTATTTAGCTATAGTAAATCTTAGTTCAAGGACAGTAATAAAAGACTAATGATTTATTCGATAAAAATAATCATGGAAGAAATGATCTGTATCAATCATTAACTCGTAGGAGAAACAATTCCGAAAAAATATCTATAACAAAAGTTTGAAGAAATAATTGATCGATTCTTTAAATTAGTAAATAATGGGCTCGGCGCGTAATCAGAAAAAAAGAAACGTCATCAACGAAACGACTAGCTCAATTATTAGTATCGTACAGCCATCAATTGTATGCTTGACAATGTTACAACTAACATTCTGGAATGATTATTATTATTTATTATTTCAATGTTTCTATAAAATTGTTTTGAAAATAAAAGTTGAATGCACCTTCGGGGACAATGAAGTATTTGCGAGTGTTCTACAAATTACTAATTTTCATAAATTGATTGAATGAAGCTCTTTAATAAAAAAATACTTTCATCTGCAATCGTTCAAATCAAATTGCCTATTCATATATAATCAATCATACATTAATAAATAAGAAATATCGGAGTTCAATTATTTCCATTCTGCATTCTATATCAATTGCAAATTGATTGTATTCATGAAATTTCGTTCCATATTCTCTTTGATGATCTATGAGAATCTAACAAAGATCTAAGTTTATTGAAGAAAACAATATATGTATCAAAAATAAGACCTATTGTTCCTAATGAAGCATCGGATTTCCTTTCTAGAAGTATTTTATCTTTTATTTTTTTCATAAAAATATAATTGATCTAGTCCAATTATAGATTCATCTATGCTTTTATTATGATGTTCAATGAAAGAAAAAAGTTGATGCGTGTAGATTCTATGCAAATGCCGGATCCACTGCACTTCTTTCCATACTCTCGTACTTTCTTATTGTTATATATATATATATCGCTTTATATTTTTTGAGAGGGTGTCAATCAAGAAAATTTCATACCTGTATCTCGTCAAAGGCGTCTTTCAATGAATTTCGTGTTCGATTGCCTTGAGTTTCATCGAGATCACTAAATGAAATACCTTTTGATAAAGCATTTTCCCATTCTACGTCATCTTGTAGAAGATCATTGAATCTATTTACGGGCTAATATAAATATAAAAACATATCTATGTATTCATCATATTCGATAGCGCATCTAATATGAGATAATCTTACCATGGTGTATTGTCGTTCATATTGATATAAAATACCAAAACGTCGCCAATTGTACTTTTTCAATAGAAGTTTTCGAGCTAGACAAAAACAAACCACAACTATTGAGTATTTCTTTCCAATGATTAATACGTTTTTTTCCGTTTGATTACCTATATTATGTTGAGAATCACCGGGTACAGTTCGAATTAATGATGGATACTTTTCTCTAGCTGTAAAAAGTGAACTTGTTTCTGAATAAATAATCTATTTAAAAATTAATGAAACAAAATACAAATTTCGTATTACAACGAAAACAAAAATATCCTACTATAGTCATATCATATATGCCAGCTGTTTCGGCAATAGCCGATGCTACCATTTGACAAGAACCACTAAATATAGCCAACGGTCTTGGGTGCCGATGAATCATATCAAAGACCATTTTCGTACCAATAGCCATGTCACATGGAATATCTTGTTCACTATGTTGTATTAAAAGTTCTGTACTTAAATTTTGTACCGTTTTAAGACGATTTAAGGCATAATCAATAACTAATGATGATGAACGATTATTATTATTGTCTGATGTAAATAGTCCAATTAGTGGTATTTGTTTTGATGTTATTAAATGAACACATAAAACGATATAAAATATGTCGAGATATGAACAATTGCGCATCTATCGATATCGAACATTTAAAATTAAAATTATCATTTATAATAGATTTGTTGTTTGACCAATATCAGATAATTATCACTCAAACATGAAGAAAATGTCGACCGGATTGATTGTTATCATCGTTACCTTACTTTACTGTCTTTTTTTCTCTACAAGTCATGTTAAATAATATTGTTCATTAGTAAATATATATATATATATGAAAGAAGAAAAAAAACTAGAGTACAGTAATTAGATTCGTTAAGTACCTATCCAAATATATTTCTCTCAGTATACCTCATTGATTCAAGTGCACACACACACACACACACACGCACACACATATAGAAGAAAGAAAGGGAGAAAACGGAAATGCTACCCTAAAGAATCAATCTGTCGTTGTTCGATTGCGTGACCAATGTAGCATCGGTATTAGTATACACTATTTATGTATGTGTGTTTATATATATACGCTAATACACTTACTACTATTACGACTAGCATTTTCCCATCCACAATACATAGATTAAGAGACAGAAGAACATTTCAAGCATCGCACGTTCAATAAATTGATGATGACAACATCAAGAACACAATAGGATTTCTCTTTTTTTTTTATAAAAGATAGGCTCGTCCTCTTTACATGTACTTTCTCTTCCTTTTTTTATTTTGTTTTCAATCAGCCACAATCGGATCGAAGAAGAAGAATAAAAAAAAGAAGAAATGCGGACTTATACTCATGTGTATGCATGCGGCAAGATGCCCAAAAATCCATTAAGAAATTTTTCCTTATCGTTGACATCATCACGTAAAACTCACTGATCAAGAGAATAAAAAAAGGAACTGCGTTTCTCGGAAACACAAATCAATTGGAAAGCGAGACACATCAATTGTATTGACGTTCAATATTATCAAATTCTTTTCGTTTTATCATTGTTTAATAAAAACATGAAAAAGAAATTGTCGAAACGAAGTTTTGACAATGACATCGATAAGAAACTAGATTACAAGTGTGATATAGTACCACCACTTACAAATCAATAATACTTACCAAGTTTTCAGTATATTTGATTTTGAATTTACTTTTTTTTCCGAATAAATCACATATTAATTATTCTATTCACTTTGATACTTGTTCACTTTACGTTTCTTTTCATGTTAACATACAGACATCAAGATTATTTATTAAGCAAGAAAAAAATGAAACAAGAATATAAATATTGTTGTTCATGTCTTTTCTCAAGAGAAACGACACTCATTTTACTCCAATTAAATTAGATATAGGATGATGACAACGACAACCAAGATTCAAATTCATGTATATATAAGTAGCATTGAGAAAATAAAGAATGAAAAATCCTAACATCATTATGTGAACTCATCTAGATTTTTCTGAGACTGTTCTATAATGAGTGAAATAAACTCGACTATACCTGATATTTCACTGTTCAGTTTAAATTGATGATACACAAACATTAAAGAAAACAGTAGAACCATCGAATCGTAAAACTAATTTAAAAATCATTATTTTCTTTTTTTCCCCATCTTCTCGTTACATGAAATATCATGTTTATTTAATAAGAAAAACTACCAAAGTTTCATATATTAATACACTATGCACGTAAGGACTAAATATAACAAGATGGTGGTCTGCTTGTATATATATATATATATATATATATATATATGTGCTTGTGTGTTTCAAAACAAACTCTACAATGAACTGTTCGTGCAAAAACGTTAGTTTTAGTTAATTAATAAAGATCAAGCTGCACGAGTGATGATAATCCAAAAAAAAGAAGAGAAAAAAAGAAAAGATATTCTACTTTTTGTTTTCTCTCATCTACTGAAAAATAAAATAAAATGAAATGGAACAAATGAAAATGTATATGTTTTAAAGATATCTCAACTATTTGTTAAAAATAGAAGTACACCACTAAAATGTGTGTATGTATATCCATAAATATTGTTGCGTGGTGCTGATTGTCCAAGATTATTTGGATCACCAAGTGCTTCAACCATAACTTCGTCGTTCGGTTCTAATTCGGCATAAACATTGCCACGAACATGTGAAAAACGACGTCGGCAATCACATCGAATCATGCCAAGAACTTGTTTTTGATTTTGAACAATACGTACGGTAGCCTAAATCAAAGTAGATTCAACGTGAAATACATGTATATCAACTAAAACTTACAATTGAATCCATTTGTGCCATTATTGTCATACTAAATTTGTAGATTCCTCGATGAACAGCAGTAAATATACCCGTAGCAGTGTTATAACCGTTTCCTTCATTGATGTCAGTATTTTCAAAAACAATCGTTTCAGATCGATTGGATTCGACTGATAGCATTTTCTGAAGAGAAGCAACGAATGCGACGATAGGTACTTGTTCTTTTGATCGACCAACTGTACCTGAATATAGGGAATATATGCATCTTGTTTGCTATTGTCTCTCTACTATTTGTCAAAAATGTTAATAATAAACGACTGATATATACCTTGAGGTCCAGCAGCTCCACGAGGTCCAGGACTACCGGGAGGTCCAGGTAAACCAGATGGTCCTGGAGGACCATGCATTGCCAAGAAGGTATCAACAGTGAAACGACGATTTCGATTATCTCTATCATACGAAGCTGTAAACAAATGCTAGAGAGAACGAAGCCAGAAGACATTAGATTTACTTACATAGTTTTGATACACTTGGGCATTTTACAGATAAATGACATGCATTGTTGTCATCAGTATCAGTAAGAGTCTGATTTTGGTAATTAGTTTCACTGGCAATATGCCTTGAATAATGTTTGTATGAATGATTTTCTGCTGATAAAAATAGTTGTTTATCAAAATAAAGCACTATGATTACGATTATAAACTGAGTCTTCATGATGATGATTGTCGATGTTAATCTAAAATGAAGAAAGAATCAGAAGAGAAATGTTAAATTAATCTTGTCGCATATATATATATATATATTCTTGTGTTAAGAGTTAGTGAATTGTCTCTGTGTCTAACTATTTTTTCTGTCAATGTCATCGTCATTGACGTTGCTATTCGAATGAACATTGTTAAATCAATAGTATTTCCTGAGGCTTTTTTCTTTCCATTCTTATTGCTTGCATTCATTACATGGTAGAACTTTTTGTATTATGGCATATGAACGGAGTTCATTGGGAGAAAGAATTATTAATGGGTAACGATCTGATGACTTTTTCATTCTTACTCAGTGAATAAGACTATTATTGTTGTTCTCGGTCGATGTTGTCAACTCGATTTTTTTCTCTCGAATGTATATTGTTGAACGTGCTGCTGTCAACTTTTCTCACTATTAATTGTCTTTTCTCTTAATTTTCTGATGCGTGCTTTGCATCGGCTAACATAAAGAAAGTATTAGATTTATGTGCATTGAAAATGATTCTTACTTCTGCTACGTATTATTCTGACTGATGCTTCAATTAATGAAGTTTAAGTATTTTACAGTTGAAATCGGAAATATCGTATGTTGAAAATGCGTGAGATAATATGAAGGAAAAAGTAGAATGGAGAAAATTTCTATTTAAATGGTTTTCGAACAAAACATATTAACCAATGATTTTTCATCATATTTTATTGAAAGGTGATGATTTCCTTCTTTGCGGATTCCATGCTTTAAAAGAGTTTCGGATTAGTTATAATTCATAATAGAAATCTTCCAATAGAATTATTTATGAAATTGTTTTTTTCAAAAGAACTCTTAGTTAGTATAATAAAATATGAGTCAGTTCATTGATGCATTTTATATAATAGTAAGCATAGAAAACATCATGATATTTTTGTTGTGCTCCGTTCATGAAAATATTCTTTAATGATATTTTAGTTGATTCATTTAAAATAAAATGGAATAAATTGAAATATTTGGTTTCAACTAGTCATGAAAACATTGTTGTCAGTTCGATGATTTATTTATTTTAATTACTATAAATTACTCGGGGGAATTTTTAACATGCATTCATTATTTTTTCATTGATTCATATAATAAAAATCATGGTAAGTATGACAAAAATGAAACAATTGTTTTCTAATCATACTTACGAGTACAATACCTTTGTTTCAATTGATATTCTACGAAGATAATCTGTGCTCAAGATAGAAAGGAAAATTTTGTAAGCAGCGAATATCGAGTACTGAGAGAATAAGTACCTACTATATTAAATCTTTTACGATAGATCATAGAAGATTTACACCCTCCAGCAACAATATTTTTTAAGATATTTTCTTCATCTAAATCAACTTCTTATTTACTGGCAGTCGTCTTTTTATAGACACGCAGCATTGTTTTATACTCCGTGTGAATCACATTTTGATGATTTTCAATTTTTGATAGAATGATATTATTCAAATAGCATTCGCTTTTTTTAATACTTCCGTCAAAACACTATATATCTCTATACAACATCATGCTTTGAAAACTGATACATTCACTTTAAGATTTAAGATAACAGATTTAAAATTAGGTGATACAGTAGTCTCAGATATATTACCCTAAAACTTACTAGAAGATCCTTGAAACCCTTAATCATGACATAAGATTTACTGTAATCCTCTGGTGATAAGCTACAAGATAACAAGATCCTTTGAGTGATCTTATGAAATGAGTCGATGTACGATTTCAACGGCTAATCTATTTTTCGTACTAATTCAATCTGAAGAGTTATGACAAAAAAAGTCAGAATATTTCGAAAGCTTTGTAACTGAATGAATTACCTGAAGGTTTATTACATGGTTCGCTGAGCTAATGACATATATATTATTTTATTTGTCGTCTTACACGACATTCTCAGAAAGATGATGGCGTCTGATAAACATAGATGAAGTCTTTTGTATAGAATTCGTAAGAGATCTTGTACATAATCTATAACGTCACTTCAAGTAGTTTTTTACATCTCATATATTTTTTGTAGGATTTTTATCTAACCTTAAATTAAAAGATGAGGGATGAAATATTTTCTTCGCATTCATCACCTTTGTGATTCTCAAGTCAAACAATTAAATGATCATCTATTTGAAGATCGTACATCTAGTCTTCTAAAAAATGTTACAGGAGAATTATAACCATTAAAAAAATTCTACACTGATTCGTACATTGTGCTTTGCTATAAAATCCCATCCATTTTTAAGGTATCGCAAATAGGTTGATGCAACATCGAATCAAACGATAAGAACATGGTAGAGAATCTCGTATAATATAGTTTTTGGTAAGAGTTCTGAGATGACTCTAAACTATCTATTTTCATCAGATAGAACAGCATTTTATTAATAGATTGCAAGTTGGATAGAAGTTATCAACATGCCAACGTAAAAGATCAATTGGAAAGTATTCAAAGAATTAATTATAGAACAAGAACATGTTTTTCTCTATGTCGACTCCTACGACATCACTAGAGGAAACGCAAAAATCATCTATTCAATGTTTTATAAATTTTATTTTTAAGAAAATTAAAAACCAGCCAATAATCATTTATGTCATGTCTAATTAAAGTACGATAGCACAGACCAATGGTAACAAAATAATCTAGGAAAGAGTTTTTTTGAAGCATCCCTGCCATTCATGCTTTTAAACAACAATTATTAAAAAAAAACTACTAAGAATTTTATTTAACGTGAATATTTTTATATAACTGTACATATTAAAAAATGTTACTTGCTGATTTGATTTTATATAGATAATAAGCAATTAAATCTAACTATGCGACATAAAAGAAAAGAAAAACTATGAGAATTGTTTTTTTCTGTTTGCAATCGGTGAATTATCTCATCATCATTAAATATTGCCTCGAGAAACAATGATTGCTGTGTTTCTATTTTTTATACTTCCATGAATCTATGCACTATAGATAGAAGTAACATTCTATTCGCATGCATCTTCATCAACAGTACAATGCATAATAGTGTGGTCGGATACTTTTTCGACTTTGAATCGATCAGAAAATTTATTCTTTCTTCTTGGCGAACCATCTGTTGATATTTTTAACGATGGTTTTGTATTGAATAGAGGTTCCATTTCGAGAGTGGCATTCGATGATGACGGTTCTGTTTCATGTTGACTTCGAATAAGTGGCGATCGAGTATTCGATGTTGTAGTAATAGTTGGACGACGGAATGAAGAAAATCGCCGCGTGAAAAAATTTGCGGTATCAAACGTTGGCACAGATGGTCGATTCTCAGTCGTTAAAGGTACATCAGGTGTTACTGATGTATTTTGATCACTATTTGGATCCATTCGATGTATATCGGCTAATCTTCGTTTTATTCGATCAATAGTAGCACCGTCCGATGTAATCGTTTGATAATACTGCGGATAGGTTTCATTTTCTTTTTCTCCTGATGCATAATATATTTTCCATAAACGTTGCCGTCGTTCAGGATCTTTTAATTCATTTAATACCTGTTTTGTTGCATTATCAGTTTCGAAATTTCGATTTTTCGTAAATGGATTTGCCGTTAATTTTTGTAGACGAGCTTTTGTTGTTGAATTTGATGGATCAAGTAAAAATTGTTGTTGTAATGAACGTGGACGTACTTGAAGAAAAAGCATCATAGCTAAACCAGTTGAATACCAAACAAGAATAACAGCAATATAAAGTGCAGCACCTTGATGATCATAAACATTCGTAGTTGTACTTGGTGTTGTTGTACTTGATATGGATAGATTGTCTTGAGCTACAGTAGAATTTAAAAGGGATGAAAATAAAGCGCTCGACATATTTTTCTTTGTAAATCCTGGTATCTAAAAACAAAAGGAATCATATGTATAATACGATATTTTTTTGAAATGCAAGTGACTGTAAATATCTGTTGTTGATGATAATAAATTTAGCAGATTATATGCTTTGGAGATGTTTTATCGTCTATCCTAGGACAACAAAAAGACACTTCACCTCCAGCTTTAAACGTTTTATACGATTAAATAAGTTTGATTTATGACAATCGATGATAAGGAAAATCATCATTCTATCTAACATATGATTAGTGAGAGAGAGAGAGAGAAAAGGTTGACAACAATGATAATCAGCAGAAAATGATAGATTAATAACTGAATATTTAAAATCATCGTCCATGTTACGTTTCGTTTCTGTTTTCTTAAATTTTTTTCTAAGAATCATTTATAAAGAACGAACAAGTGAAAATTATACGTCTTTTCTTATCACCCGTTCCCACCCTCCTATACTTTTAGAAGTCTAGTAGAAAGGCAATCAAAATGTTTCAGTACATTATTTCTATTAACTAATAATATGTCACTAAATAAATATGTAATTGACACCCTAAGAATGAATCAATGAACAACAAAGCACAAATCTCATAAACAGCAGACGAAAATCTAACCTCGGCTAATAGTTAGTACGAAAGAAAATACTCAGATAATCAGGTTACATTTGTCTTTCACTATTCTTATCGTCTATTCATAGTCAATTGAATTATTTGCAGTTTATCGATTATCTTAAAAATACTCTTGCAAATGAACAATGATTTCAAACTTTACAGAAAGTTTCGTGTTGGAAAAACGAAAAACATTCATAGTAAATATCAAGCGTAGAACTATCAATGATCTCTGTGTCTATTGCCTAATATACAAGATAAATTAAATTGATCTTATAGTTCTTATTTAATTAATAATCCAGCAAGTTAAAATCATCGTCATCTCATGCATGAGTACAGTTTAAACTGAATACATGAAATTTACTTTCATAAAGTAGGTATAGGATTCAATTTTGACGTATGGAATAGTAGCATCAGAAACGAAAATACTCTTGATAATGACTAAATTTGAATGCAAGAGAAAACAAACTTTAGTGTACATTACTTTAATGAAGGTTACATAGGCACTTGTTTTATATAACTAATTGGAAAAATTGTAATTTCCATTGAACAACTGTATATATATATATATATGTATGATGAAGAAACTAAACAGTATGAGTGAGAGGCTAACGGATGCCTCGGTTGCTTCTAACAAAATAATCAGATTTTGAAATGATTTTGTTTTTTTAATTACACTAGAGAGCATAGTATCACATCATAAGGAATCTAATAACTTTGACCTTTCACATTCTTTCGCTTATTCTTTACTCGATTTGTGAAGTTTGAAAAATTTTTGTTTTCGTTTCTTACTTATGGACATCCGTCATATAGGTTTACCTCGAGATAAAGTTCATTCATGTGATAGAAGTTCGTGAAACTATCATTATGTATAAAGGGTTGTGCAATCTTTTCAAAATATGTATGTAATAAATAGTTGATTTAACAACGGCATGATCGTTGTTGAATTGCGATCAAATCCATCTGGATTCACATTCATTTATCTATTAGAATCATACAAGGAAAATATATGCACACTTATAGATGTATATATGTTTATCTTCTTAGTCTTCGACTATCGAACGTTCTATCTCAAGTTTTGAACTTTTATCTGATCAATGAAATAAATAAGTCGGATGACCAGAAACAAAATAGTATCCAATAAACACAAAGATGATGATAGGTGACCGTTGCTCTAGTTGACTTTCATGAAAGGAAAATTTGGACTATACTATTAATCTTAAAAAACTATGCATGGAAAATCAAATAATGTCTGTAAACCAAATATATATGCCCTGTTTCTTTTGATATATCAGAATAATCTAAAATATCAACAAAAAATTCACTAAAATTTCAAGGCTACGGTTTCTTTTCTTTTGCGAAGTCAAAAAAACTCAACACTAATTAACTCGATCTATACTTGTAAATAACTTGTTCACGTAGTAGTCCAACTTGAGATTTCTTGTCTTCTTATTAAATTGCGATGTTCGATGCTCTTATGTTCTTGCATAAAGGTGTACTATTTACGTGATAAGAAGTAGAAAAACGAATCTTGTCTTCCTTTTCTCTCATATGTTGGCTTTTACTTTTGCATTTTCTCTCACCTTACTGCACATTGATGACTACCATGCAGCCAATTGATTTATTGCTATTTTGTTCCGTTTAGACAAAAAGAAAAGAAAAGAATAGGATAGGATAGGATACATGTGATTTTTACAATAAGAGAATTGGTGCATTTCTTTTTTTGTTTCTAGTTACATATGTGAGCATCTAGTCTTTGGTATCTGGATCGTTTTTTCTATGTCTTGATTATACATTCAGATAGAATAGTACAAAAAGTAAAAAAGAAACAAGAAATCAATATTCTTTTCTTCATCATTGTTTTTCTTAAGCACTTAAAATGGCTGACATGTGTGCATAGTGAAGGACAACTAAACGAGAAAGTCATTATTACCTCATAAAGCAAAATTTTAGTTATTCATTTCAGCCTACATTCAATGACAAGAATCCATAAATAGGAATATGATTACTCTGATCGTTAGATATTAGAGATCAAACGACAGACAAATTTACTGAATATTATTAAGCTAGGACTGGCTTCGAAATCAAGAGCTCAAATAATGGCAGTATTTCTATAGATTTCCTTTTAGTATAGAATATACAAAGGTACTACCGCAGATGTTGAATGCACTTTTTGCTGATGAAAATAATAGATTAATTTTAAGGAGCTCCCCACTGCTCCCTCCCATTTTCAAATGATATTTATCTATCGAATGGCATTTAAAAGTAGATTAGGTTTGTTCTCAAATACATGACGGTTCCTACTACTACTAAAGAAATGATGCTTAGCTTTCAACAACAACAATCAATTGAGAACAAATGTATGACGATAGAAAGGATAAAAGACGTGGGTACTTAACTTCTAATTTTGTATTGAACAACGTATAATTACCCAATCATAAAAGAACTCCATAAATTCCAAGGATGTATTCTCTAGTAGGTAAATATAAGTACAGCGATTAACAGTTAGTCATTTTTCACTCGATGTACGCATGTCTAATGCATTCATTATTTATATAGTATTTTCATCTCTCTCCAATCTATACAAAAACATTCAAGGATACATGGGGGAAATGAAGAATAAGAACCAGTCGATTTTCTTAAAATAGGAAAAGTTCTTGCAATACTTCAGTAGATGTTACGAGAGATTTCAAGATCCAAGTTTCGGTTGATGTGTTCCTGATAAGTAGCAAATTTTCAAGCACGATAACTAGATTCTTACAAAAAACGATCTTTCCTGTTTCTCTCATTCAGCTATGCTACCAAACCTATTTGAAATCAAATTCTTGTAAATTATAATATAAAACAATACTACTAGATGATATCCCATGTTCTTAATTCAGAAATATGATCTAACACAGTGTAATCTATTTTAAAATAGTACGTATAATTTCAGTCTATGAAGAGAACGTCCTAAGAGGGAACTACTACGAAAGCGGTGACATATAGCCAGGACTATTTTCAAAGGACAAGAGAAGGGAATCACTACGTGGAAAAAGTTTTTTTCAGCTAGCAAACTTGAATCCCCTTGTATCCTTATTCAGGTATTTGTTTTCTTCACAGTAGAGACGGGGGCGGTTGATACCACCAATCCGCCTTGGATTCGTCACTGTATTGAAGTTAAAAGAAGTTCAAACGATTCTTGTCATAAGTTGGCATTTTGATGTAATTACTTGTAAATTTGAAATTTCCTACTATTGACATGATATTCATTAAAATAGAACTCGATGAAAGAACTTCGTGTTGAGATATTTTTCATACAGAATTTAGAATTTCATTAGTTTATGTGAAAGGTTTCAATTATAACGAAAATGTTTTACTCGAGATAAATCAATAATTCATTACAATACATGCTATTCGAACAAAAGCAAATGGTTACAAGATATATCGTGTTATGACATAGATATCTCTCAATCATAATAGGTCTTTTATTCTGAAATTTCCTTTGAACACAGTATAATCACAGCAACAACAAATGTTTACAAATCGTGTATTCAGAATATTACTTAGTATCTGATTGTTGTCTCGATAATTTATCATAGGTACGAAGTTTGCTCTCTTTTTTTATTTCTTTAACGGAGAATCGTTCTTGATGAATCTAAATCTTTCAGACATAGTTTAATTTTCATGGAGTCTATCCAAAATTTTCGATTTCATTTCCAGCATTTAATCTTCTGTTTGATGCAATTTTTTCGTTGAAATATGACTAAATCAACGATCGAAACAGTCATTGAACAAGCAATGATATTGTCTTTTAGATACCATTCTTGAATCATTCATCTGACTTATATCAGACATGGTCGTTACTTTTGTATTTGTACATTTGACAACATACACAAACAAAATTTAAGTATCAAGGCCGAGACAATAACAAAAGAAAAACAAGACATGCATCAGAATTCCGTTAACTAACAACAAAAAACGAGAAAGCAACGGAAAAATAATTATCTGACATTATGGCGTCGTAAGACACAATGCTTATTACAATAAATTAAGAGAACTGATAAATAAAGTCACAGACGAACAACAGTACAAAAAAAGAGTTATCGCATCTGATAAAATCCATCTAACTTCGAAACTGAGTTTCTTATACATTTAGCTTTAGCAAATACATTCCAGAATCGAAGTGTTTCATCGCCAGATCCAGTTACAATAGATTCACCATCAGGACTCATTGCTAAATAGAGAACACGTTGCCGATGGCCAAGCAATTTTGCTAATGGTTCCATTGTTGGATATTTCCAAATAACAATATGATTTTGTGTCACACCATGTGTCGAAGCAAGTTCACTCGGAGAATTTTTCGACCAGATTAATTGGCATACTTGTGAGCCAGTATCATATGCATTGGATGTTTGGCATGTTAGTGCTGAACGAAAACGTATATGTCGATCGGCTGCACCACCGCCAGATGCTAAAAGACCATGTTGATGTGGTGACCAAGCGATTGCTTTCACAGCAGCTATATGATCATTGAATGAATGTAATGGTTGCGATGATTGACTTTTAGACCAAAGAAACAGATGATTATCGTTGCCACCACTAGCAAGTATAGCTTTGTCGGGGGACCATTTGAGACCACAAACTTCTTGTGTATGCCCATGAAAACGATGAACGATTGACTGTTGACGTATATCATGTTCTAATATGGATCGATCACGTGAACCAGAACATAATGATGACTCGTTCCACGCAAGCACACCAACCCGATTCGTATGTTTACATATTGATTGTAAGCGTTTTCGAGTTGTTACATCGTAGATATGTACATAACCACGTTGAGTACCTGAATCAAGGAAAATCTATGTATTCCATCGAATTTCAACGATGAAACAATTACTTCCTACTTGAATAGCTTTATGATAGAAAACATAAATTAAACAAAGTTAAAAATTCGACGCCTCTCCTCTTTTCCGAAAAAAGAGACTACTACATATGCCGACAATGAGGCCAATCATTACAGACTTCGTGTTGTAATTTTACTATGTATATATCTATACTACTAAAGATGAAATGATGCTTTTGTGGATTCACAGTTTGTTTCTTTGTGGGGACGTTACAACTGTCGAGTCAACAGTTTCATCAATTTCTGAACGATGAAATACTTACGGATCCACCCGAAAATTTTCTATTACAAGGTCGACCTATTCAAGTATGATAACTACGGAAAATATGCTGATACGTAAAAGAAAATTTTTGTAAAAACTAACATTTCCACAAGAAACAAATACATAAAAACTCCGTAATTGTGTAACAAAACAAGGATTAACTACAACACATGATTCGTTAGATATTCTTATAGTGCTTTTTTGAAACTGCGCCTCGTCTTTAATTCTCGTTTCATCATCTAGAGTGTATCTAAAAATAATTGAAATCGACTTGTTCTTTCAACAGTTCGTTCTAGTTAAAGGAAACCAAACAGCACACCACATCACTACTTATTCTTTTGAAAGTAGTTCACTTTTACAAAAGTTCGAATCATTCTTAAACTATTCATCTACTTTTATGAATTCTCATATGACAATACAATGTGTCTTTTTCCATAACAACAACTTCAGATCTCTATCGTTATGAAAGTTAGAAAATATCGAAATTTTTCGCTACCTAAAAACTAAGTGTAATCAAAACTAAGTAGTAATAGAAAATAAATCGAACACAAAATGGTGATTTCATGTGTTCTCAGTGTCGTGAAGTTTTACATCGAAAATGTTTCTTTTAATTTTCACTTGTCTTGCACGGAAAAATTTCCTTACCAATAGCTAAAATATTTGACCAATCGGACCAATTAACTGATGTAACCGTATCAGAGCCCATGATAGTTAATCGATTATTGTTCGGTACTGGTAATTGTGTATGCGTCAGATCACATAACAATTGCACATTGTTTGTTTGGGCATGATGTAAATAAACACACGAGCCTAATGCGACACTAAGAATATTTGTTGGTGACCAATCAATTAAATTTAAATAAAAATCATCTTTTAAATCAGGCGCATCTAATACTTTATACGGTAGTTCTGGTATATGACGAACTTTTTTCTTTGGTGAATAAAGTAAATGTATCGATGCATTCGATATAGGTGATCGATTAAAATGTTGTTTGTTTATTGATGTTGATTTACTTTGTATATAATCTTGACGTTCAGAATATCGAAATATAGATGAATTCTCTTTACTAATTATAGATTTTGTTGGTGTTATTACTGTTTTTAATGTCTCATTATTTGTATTTGGTACATCGGAAATTTTCAATATGGAATCAACACTCGTATTCAATAGAGTATTTTGTAATAATTGTTCATAGACAAGTAAATCCGGTTCACTTGCAGTTATACCTGAACTAAGACCGATTTCATTGAATTCATATTTACATTTTTTATTTGGTGATAGTAATGCCGATGAACATTCTGATGATGTATTCAATGGATAATGAAGATTCGATGCTGATAGAGAAGATCGAAGTGGAATGTATCGATCACTTGCTTTAATTGGTGATTGAATGGGACTTGTATATGATGATAGAGAATTTCGACCATTCATAGATAGAAGAAGACGCCGCTCGAATTGAGCATCCATTCAATAAAAGAAAACAAATGAAATAAATACAAAATGACTAGATAACAGATCTAGAAGAAAAAATTGAACATTCTGAAATATATGCAACTAATGAGAAACATTGAATGGAAGGCATCATTTTTTTATCTCTGACGTATAGGATTATCACGAGAGAGAGAGTTCAACAAACGCAGCTCAGTCTTTAATGTCGAAATCTTTATTATTAAATAGTAAAATAAAATTTAAAAAATTCTCTTCATACTACTTAATAGAAGTCATCTTGTACAAGTCGAACAAAACAAGAAGCAGCATAATCAATCAATATTGAGTTTTGTTCCTTAATATGAATCGGTATTGAACGGTGTTGTATGAGAAAGTTTGTCCACTAGATGGTCATTGTTTTCAATACAAAGAAAATTGATGAAGAAAGAACAAGACATTAACCAATATAAAAGGTTGAGCATATTTTTATCATAGCAACTTAGAAAAATACTTATATCAATATGAAAAACTGCAACTCAATTGAGCTTCATTCATGGTGATATAAAGTTTTGCTCATAAATGTACAGAAGAGTTTTGAGATAGATGTCCCTACACGTTTCTATTTATTTATATATCATCGGAATTGAAAAAGAGTGTCTTCTCGTTTACGCTGTATTCGATATGAATTTACGGGAAAACGACGACAGATACAAACCGCTATGTGTTGTTTACGATGAATCGGAATTACTAAGTTGAACATAAGCTAAATAAGACATTAATCCTCAGAGAAAACTCAACTATTCTTATTCTTCAACAAACAACATTTATTTCAATTTTTTTTAGCGATAAAAACTAATTGAACTTAATTACTACACTTCAAAGTGTATTCAGTTTTGCCTAAATTTAATTACGAGGGAATGTAGGATTTTCTTGGAACGAAGCGAAATCCCCAAAAATACATACAATTAATTAGAGGTGAAATTTTTAAAACATCATACCATATAGATTAGGAAGACTATCAATTATCATTATTAAATGATGATTGTCTATTTACATTTAGTTCTCTCATGTTTTACCTGCGAGTCTACTAAACAGCATAAATAATTAAATGTGGTGATGACTTCTATCATGTTACTGATGTCTGATTTGATTTATTTATAGTGTGTCCTTTTACATATGAACTTGTTTATGTGAAGAAATATATTTACATGATTAAGTATGAATAATTTTTTCTAACACTACCAAAAGAACACAGTTATTATGAACGATTATCATATTTCTATTATTGTATTTTCCTCTACATCTGACTAAAATCTCTTCTGTATTTATAGTCTGTCAACTGAAAAAATGACCTCTAAGATCATTGACATTAGTCTAACTTGGAAAATGTGTGGACCCATATATCGTCACCGAATCTAGATTCAAATCATATTATTAAATACTGAACTGTTTTTGTAAACAATTCACTATAGTTCTTTTAGTTATAGAAAATTTATTAAATGAGATTATTTATGCCAAAAATACAACGTCATATTTATTATACGTCTAACATGCAAGACGATCAATCACTACTCTGTTCTTTTTATCAAATGATTAACAATGTTTTCTTATTCATTTTGATGTATGAATCAGTTGAGTCTGAACTCATATTTATCTTTCATATGAACATATAGATTCTATGTCTTTTATCGATAGAACTATAAACGAAACTACTTCATTTTCAATCTATTTCAAAGGTTCTTATGAGAATACTTACTATCAAATGACAGATTTTTTTCAATCAACAGTTAGATAACGACGATGCTCGTCAAGACACTCGACAAATCTCAAGAAGAAACATTTTCATAAGTTATTTCGGATAAGTAATAATAACTTGAAGTAATGTTCATTTGATAATAAAGCACATTAATCGTTTTCAAGCAAGATGAAGCTAGATGAGATTCCACACTCAATTAATGTAGGAAAGCTATTGTCCGTTAGAACTACTTCACTTGTACTATCGACGTATGTCATCACCTATGTAAGTTTGAGAATTGTTGTTACATAACTACGTCTAGTAATAAACCGATATACTTCATCATACTTCAAGATTTGAGTGTCAGTGAAATGTGATGAAGTATGTGAGCTTTATCAAGAAGCGGGGAGACTTATATAGAACAAACTCAGTTGGATACGTTCATGACAAAGATGAGTAGTAGAAATGAAACGTCTATAAAGTTCTTAAGAATGCCTTCAATATATTCTGAAGAATATACCATCACTGACATTTTGCTCGTGATTATGACACATTTTATTGTGTTGAATAAAACTATCATACTCCAAAGTATAATAAAGTGAGGTGATCAATACAACAGGCGTTCGTGTTTCATCAATTTTTTTTAGAAGTTTTCTTTTCTTCCAATTAGAATTATATTCTATATTAACAATATTCAGAACAAGAAAATGACTTTGTATAGAAATTTTCGACAGTTGATGATCGACAACGAATAGTTTTCTTGCGTAAAAAGACTAACGTCGGCATATGTTGACTTGGAGACAGGTCAATTTTATTTTATATTCAGTCATTTGAAAATAAATAAAAATAGAATCAAACATTTCACGAAGGAACACATTAACAATGGATCAATTTGTTTTTAACCAGAATCTACTAAATGCAGAGATATTGATAAGATTGATGTTGAATAAGATCATATGAAATATCTTTCCTTCTTCAAGTATTTATTCAGAAGTCTGACTGATTTGTTCTCCAGATAACTGTAGGACACTCTTTATGCCATGTCTTTCATTGTGTCATAACGTTTTCTCCTCAACTAAAATATGAGTTGTAGATTAATAATAGTAATGGGAAGATTTTTGAATTATATTCTTTACAATGTATATGCATACACGCATATACTGACATGTTGTAAATAGTATAACTATGTCAACATGTTAACGTTGGACAAGTTTCTCTCATCTGCTTTGTGTGATAAAGATATTAGTCTGGAAACATATAATAAAAATTCGATTAGTCTAAAAAATCAGCATATGCAAAGTTTTCTAGAGCTGTCATGGTACTCATTAGTAGGATCGGATAAGCCTATCGTCTGCGAACTTTCATGCATAAATATCAGTAGTTAGCTAAACTTGAGTTACGAAAATTCATAAGATCATAGGACTTTTTTTGAATTGTGATTCTACATATCCATACTACTTGTGATTCTGAGTTTACTGAATGTCGTTCTTAAAAATATGGATCAAGAGAACAAAATAGAACAATTGTTAAAGTGATCTTTTCTTAGTCACTATTTCCAGTAAGTACGTGTTCGTGACAATAACTTCAAAGACTTCACAGACATGGTACATTGAACAAGTATTCTATTGAGCATTTGCGACAGAATAGAATTCAATGAACTAACAATGAATATTTCCATGAATTAATAAATAGTATATGTGAAACCTTATCTAACAAATTTTCTCTCTGTATTGCAACGATGTATGTTGTCATAAAATGTTAAAATAAATTTAATATTAAGTATGACAGCCTCAGTTTCGATACCTTCTCAACATAATTTTATTCATGACTGTTGAGCTTGATTAGTATTTCGAATCATCCTCGGCTTATCGATCTGTTAGCTTGAAATGTGAGTCATAGGAAAAGGAATGTAACATAGAATGGAGAAAGTGACCTTCGTGGGACTCGAACCTACACCTTCTGCTATCCGGACAGTTGTCTTAGCCAGTTAGACTAGAACGATCAATAGATACCCCGTTTAGTGTCAACGTGTATCATCACGAACGCTAACACAGTCATGTAGTAAAATCATATTCGGCTTTGATATTTAATTTAAAAAGAAGAGCAGCGGCAACAAACAAACACACGCACACATACACACAGCAGTAGAAAACGGAAAAACGAAAGATGGGTGTACATCTGTGATGAATAGGGACAGCGATTGAAAAATGAAGAGGGAGAAGAAAAACAAAAAGAAAAAAGAAACATTCATATGCATGAGTTCATGATTTATAATAAATGGCAAGACAAAAGAAACCGTAGAAAATCAAAAACAGGAAAATGAAGAACAATCCGATGTTCGCTACATTGGTAGCAACAATGCATACGTTTGTTTTGCTTTATTTGTCGAAACAATTAAAAAAAATGAAAGAAAAGAAAAACAACAACAAAGTCGTACTTGCGTGAGTGCAATACGACAACAATAATTATAACAACAGAAAAACAGAACAAAGACGAGTGAAATGCCTATGATAAAACACATAACAAACAAGAAAAAAAAGGCAATCCTTGTTTGTTTGTTGTTTTCATCATATACCAATTGATTCATTCACCAGGCTCTCAAAAATCACGCACGTAAGAGGAAAAAACAAATAACACAACTCATGCAAAACTGTTCTAGATTATGTGCGGCACGCTTTTTTTTTGTAAAATTTTGTATTTAAACCAGAGTAAGTAAATGTTTGAATGATTATCGTAAGAATAGAATTCATTGTTTCGGATTTTCTTTCAGAAGTATAGGAAAATCTTGGGCGTTGGCAAGATCAAGTTTATGATCAGTATTCAATCGACTATGACCACCACTGCGTGCTGAATTTCTATATGAACGATGATAGTCTCCGCGACCAGATCCTTGTCCTAATAGAATAATAAATATTTCAATTGTATATCGATAGTAAGATTTCAAAACGTGGAGAGATATTTTTGATTCGAACAGTGCTATATTTCATATTGACCCTATGCTCATGTCCAAAATATCATGAAGTTAAAAAACGTATTAAATAATCATATAAAATTTGATTATTAAATAATCTTTTTGCTGCATTAACAAACATGGTTTCACTGATATTATAATGAACTAGCAATGAATTTATACTAGTTTAGACAAAAGAACAAGGACATTCGGACCACACTCGACATTTTCACTTTTTTCTCATAAGGAATTTAAGATAGCACGTTTTTTGCTGGTACAAACTATTACTAAGAGTGAAGTTAGTACAAGGAGTTCTTTTTTTGAGATGCAAATCCAACTTTCATTTTGATCTTTGTAAAGACGTAAACAGGGACCCTATTTAGTTGTCATTTGAATGAAAACATAATACTAACTGGAACTGCCATAAAACGATCTTGACTGCTGCTGTTGTTGTTGATGTTGCTCTTGTTGTTCATATTGATATTCACCGACCTGTTCAGATGGCGGCACTTGTTGTTGTTCATTTGATGATCCAGAATAATCATTTCGAAATGGTTTGAAGCGACCAGGTCCACCACGACGTTGCCCACCTCTTGTTCCATATGAACTTTGCACGGGTGCAAAACGAAGAGGAATCGAAATAACCTTTTTCTTTCCACCAATGTGTTCTTCTTCGATATCTTCTTCGTTTTCTAAACGAAGCAACAAGATTGTTTTATAAATTTTTCATGAATTGAAACTACCTTCACCACCACTTCCTTCTTCTCCCTCATCAGATCCTTCTTCATCATCATTTTTTCGATATTTATGCTTGAATTTCTGCCAATCCTTGAGATCGACACCTTCACCTGCAGCGCGTCGTTGTAGTTGTGGTAGTTTTTCTTGTTGTGCTTGTTTTTTAGCTTCTAGCTGTCTTTTGTATTCATCCAATGTCATTTGCTTCTCAGCCTCATCAACTTCTTTTGCCCAATCTTTCACGGGTGCTGGAACTTGATCTGGTGTTTCACTGAAAAAAGAAAAGAAAATCTTTTTTTGTCCGAATGAAAACATTAAAAAAAAACTAATAAATCTTACGCTGGCACAGGATTTTCTTCAATATTCTGAACCTCATCGCCCCAATTGTGAGCGCCTGCGCCATCTTTTTTCTCAACTGGCTTAATACCCCTGTTAAAAGATGAATATATTGTCAATGTGCTTTGTTGAGCGATTTTCAACCTACGAAAAATTTGATCGTGGTTGACGATCATATTGACGACGATTCTGTCGATAATTCTCATAACCACCTTCACGATCATGGTAGTCTTGACGATCACCCATTTGATTACGATTATTACGAAAAACTCGAGCCCGATAAAATCCCCGACCACCACGTCGAGTCTCATGGGATTCGAAGCGTTGTTCTTGTTGTGATGCATTCGTATCGATTTCTTCACCAGCAGGTCTACTTGGTTGCGACGTTGTATTATCGAAATTCGATCTATAGAAGAATATAAGTTTAACAAAACAAAATCGAACTTCTTAAGATCTTTCTGCTATTAGATAAATATTTCAATGCATCAACTAAATATGACCAATTATTCTCTATGAAATTCAAATCGTTACATACTCGGCAGTTTGTTGCTGTCCGCTAGTTTCTTGTTGTTGTTGTTGTTGTTCGTGTGAACCTTCTATATCGCGGTTCATAAAATTTCCACGTCCACCACGACCACGACCTCGGCCACTACCCGGACCTCTTTCATAAAAACCACGTCTCGGTCCACCACGACCACGACCACGGCCACGAAAACTCACATGTGGCTGATCGTCATTAACCGATTCATTATTCCAAGTTTGGACACTTTGTTCAAAGCCACTTGTTTCATTTGCTGCCTGTTGTTGTTCTTCAAAGTTAACATAACGTTGTGAACGTTGTTGACCAGTGCCACCGCGATTGTTGTAACCCTCGTATGGTGGTCGATATGTACCAGCACTGTTACCTCTTCTGGAAAAAATTCGACCACCTGAATATAAAAGAGGAGCATAGATTGAAAGAATGAGAGGACAATCTCTCTTACCTCGACCTCTATCAACGCGTGTTTGTTGATTGTTATTGTCAGGTGAAACATTGAACTGATGTTGTCGTTGTTCATCAGGATTTGTTGAATTTCCTGGTAAATTCTCTTTATTTGTTTTTGTTACATTACCACTGACAGGTCTCGCCGATTTAGTATCCGTTGCAGTAGTAATCGCTGCTGTTGTTTTTGGCGCTGGTTTATTAGTTGCCTTTTTTGTAGTTGAGCTTGTTTCTTTCGAAGATTTCTTTGGTTTCTCTTCTTTTTGTGTCTTACTAGCAATAAAATCGGCCGGATCTTCATCATGACCAACGAAATCGAGAAATCGATTTCCTGTATTAATACCATATTCATAATCGAGCGCCATTTTTTATGATTGTCGATATTTTGTCACAAGTTCAAGAATTTCATCTGTGAAAAACAAGAAAAAAAACCAAGGTAACTGATCAGGATCCGGTAAGATAATCATAGGAGTCTTTGTCATTTTAAAAAGCGAATTGAATTAAAAAATTTTCATTAGCTCAGTTCCGTGTGTGTTTACTCACTGTGATTAATAGTGATTTGTTTTGGGGCAACTTAACAAGAGTGTATATGACCAAGGTTACCAATGGGTAGGTTAAGAAATATAAAAAGAAATGCAGCGTATCGTTGACCTATGTAGAAAAGATGTATGTATCGAAAGAAAGAACGAACAAAAGAGAAAAAGAAATATGAATATCGGAAAGAATTTCGGTGCTAAGCAAAAGTTAAATCAACATCGTCAAAGAGGTCATTGGAAGTTGATTTATTTAGAAATGAAAGTTCTGAAAATATTTTATGAATCCTGCTTTATATAGACAGTATTTTTGCAGTATAAATGAGAATTTGTATCGATAAAACTTCATATACTCTTCTTAATGCATTTATATAATCGTTTTATGCATCTCAATAATATGAGCAATCATCATGGTAGATCAGATCTCCAATATTTACCATTATTTCCAGCGTAACTTATTATCTTGTTTGAATACTTAAGGAAAATATGTTTTGATGACATTTATTATATATGAATTAGTTATTGGTGGTTTAAAGAAAATAATGTTCGGTAGCTGATAGATCTTTCTTTTTTACTCCCTGTACGTTCTGTTACCATGTAAGCTTGTTTATTTACTTATGACCGATCGATGAAAATTGATTATTATTTTTCTACTTCAAGCAATGTCGTTCAATGCCAAAACATCTGCTACGGCAGCACCTCCACGTTCGTCACAGTACGTCGGACCGTACATTCTACAGAAAACATTAGGCAAGGGTCAAACAGGTATATCTATTCGTGTGAAATGTTGCTTCATTTATTAATTTAACTAATGCAATTCTTTCTTACACGCAGGGCTTGTTAAACTAGGTGTTCATTATGTAACAGGCGATAAAGTTGCAATTAAGATAGTTAATCGTGAAGCATTATCAGAATCAGTTTTATTGAAAGTAATGATAGAGAAAACGAAACGATTTCTTTTTTTTAACTATAACTATTGAATTCTTCTATGAAAGGTTGAACGAGAAATAGCCATCATGAAACTAATTGAACATCCACATGTCTTACGTTTATCTGATGTTTACGAAAGTCGTAAATATTTATATCTTATTCTTGAACATGTTGCCGGTGGTGAACTTTTTGATTATCTTGTGAAAAAAAGTCGTTTAACACCAAAAGAAGCAAGAAAATTTTTTCGACAAATTATATCAGCACTTGATTTTTGTCACAGTCACATGGTTTGGTATGTAAAATAATGCTTTATATCATTTTTATTCATTACATTGTTTTCTATTGTTCTAGCCATCGTGATTTGAAGTGAGAAGAAAAATTCAAAGGAAATTATTTGTTTTATTGGTCTTATTTTCTTCTAGACCCGAAAATTTATTACTTGATGATAAGATGAATATTCGTGTTGCAGATTTTGGTATGGCATCATTACAAGTCGAAGGTGGCTGTCTAGAAACAAGTTGTGGTTCACCACATTACGGTAAGACTCATGATAAAATAAGACATGAATCCATTAAAAATCAAAATAATTCCTTTCTGTTTTTCTTGTTAAGCTTGTCCCGAAGTGATCAAGGTAAATAAATAAATATATATATATATTTACAATAAAATTTATTGCTGTATTTATTCATTCAATCTAGGGAGAAAAATATGATGGACGAAAAGCTGATGTGTGGTCATGCGGTGTTATTCTTTATGCACTACTTGTGGTATGTATTGATCTAAAATTGACAATTGCTTGTTAGTTTTTCTGAACTCGCATTCTATCGAACAGTGATATGCGTGTATGTTTATCGTGTTGATATTCACTGTTACGTATGTTTTAGGGTGCACTACCATTTGATGATGATAATCTTCGACAATTACTTGAAAAAGTAAAAAAAGGTATTTTTCATATTCCACATTTCGTACCGGCTGATTGTCAACAGTTATTACGTGGAATGATTGAAGTTGATCCAAGTAGACGATTAACGGTAAAAATTTAATAGTTCGAAATTTCTATTTCTTCCTTTATCATAATACTATTACTATACGATAAAAGTCTATTGTGTTTTTGTTTCAAATACTATATTGTAATTCTACATTACTATACCTATATTCCAGTTAGAAGATGTCAGCCGACATGCATGGGTAACACAGTACGTAAACGGCAAATAGATGTCAATTACTATTGTCTACTTGTCGTATATCTATGTCGTTTGTTCGTTCGAGTCATGTATTCAATTGAAAGAATTCTAATGAAACTCATTATCAGTCATCCTCTCCTTCTTTGTCGGCCTTTTGGCTTGTTCGTTGGAAAAGAAAACAAAGAGATGCATGTTTCATTGTTCTGCTTTGTGTATCAGTTTTGATGAAACTAATACTAATTATGTTCTATCGTTTATTACTGTTTCATACATGGCCATAGTTGATAAATACAAAATATATGGCGTATTTATGTATTTTTTTGTTGTTATTTATTTTTTCAGAGGTTCAAAAACTGATCTTGAACTTGAGTTACCAATGGTGCAAGCCGTTCAAGTATGTTAAAGAAAAAACAAACAAACATATCTCATCAAGATTCTTATTTGTAGACAACAATTATTCCAAAAGAAGAAGATGTCGATGCAGATGTATTTGCAGCAATGGCATCACTTGGTTGTTTCAAAGATCGACAACGTTTAATTGAAGCATTATTAAATTCGAAGTATGAAAAAATACGATGCGATAACAAAGAATATTCATATGAAAAATGATTCTCTTCTAGACATAATACAGAAAAAGTTATTTATTTTCTTTTACTTGATCGTAAACTAAGACAACCGACTCATGAAGATCCTGAAGAAACAAAACAACGTAGTCGTTCTGGTTCACGTATGAATACTATGAAGAAAAAGATTTTCTCAATTTTTTCTTTCGTGTTACTTATAGCGGACTTTCCACAAAAACGTATCGATCGCCAACGTTCAAATGGTGTATCTGTTGCGCAAGTTCCTAATTCAGCTGCATATCGAACCGGTATTGTAGCACAGTTAACTGAAGGTTCACCATTAGTACCACGACGACAACTCTATTCAAACATTAGGTAAAGAAAAAATCTTGCTTTTGATTTTCATCGGACAATAGCCTATACGTATGTATGTATTGTCATCATTTTCTAGTAATAAAACAATCTCAGCTAGTAATACTCCATCTGCTAGTCCATCTTCATCGCCAACTATAGCAAAGAAAGATGTTTTTTCTAAGATAACAGCATTTACAGTGACTAATAAAAATCCTCTTGAAACTATCACGTCATCGAATCCAAATCCATCATCAATACATCGTCATCATCGAAATTCATCAACTGTCTCACAAAATGATAATATTCTAACGACACAACCGTCAGCACAATCAATAACATCAAATATTATTAATGATCAAATCAATAAAGATTCGAATGGTATTAATAATGGTAAAACAACATATTCATCATCCAGACGAAGTCAACAACCAATAACTTCAACATCTACATCAACAACATCTGAATCAATGAACATGGAATTATCATCATCATCATTTCTATCAAATAATAACAATAATACGAACACAAACGCTTCAACATCATCAAATAGTAATCAATGGAGACATAAATTAAATAATTTAAAACAAAGCTTTCAAAATGTTGGCACACCAAGATTTCATCGACGGCCAAAACTTCTATGTAAAAATTATGTTTTTGATTATAAATTTCTTTTTAAAAATGATTCTTTTGTGCTTTTAGTAGCCGAAAGTGATAGTTCAACAACATCGAATTCACCATCACAATATGGTACGACACCAGAAGCCACAAAAAAATCTTTATTTCATCATATTATTGATGCCATGCAAGAAGATCATCATATGATAGTTGTCAAAGATCGACCATTATCAACAATTAAAACTGATCTTATTCATGCATTTTTATCTGTAAATTAATTTTTCATATCGTATAATTCTTGTTTATACTTTTATTTTCGTTTTGAAGACACCTGATCTCGTACATAACGTTCTATCGGGTACACAATATCGATGTGAATATCGACGTGCCGATCGTTCATCCATGTTTCAACGTAATATACGCTTTCATGTTGAAATTTGTACTGTTAAATCGAATGATTCGTCATCATCTGATACTTACTATGTGACATTTACTCTTATAACAGGTAAAAACAAAATTCAAACATTAACTAACTACGAATGATTTCGTTGGTTGTTTTTTTTTAAATTTAATTTCATCGTCATGTAGGACAAGCTCGACGTTTTAAAAAATTATGTGAAGAAATTCAAACATTATTTTTAAATAATAAAGATCGTCTAACTAAACAACGACACCAAGCCAACGATAATCGTCCGATAAATACAAATAATGTTTCAAACACAAATCGTACAAATACATCATTTATTTCATCACTATTTACTAATACTAATTCTTCATGTAAGTAATAAAACAAGAAGAAAAATAAGAACAATAAAAAGATTCCATTAGTTTTCTTTGTTCAACATTTCCCAGGATAGTTTTCTTTTCTTTCTTTATCGGTGATTTTTATCTTATTCTCAAGAGAAAAAAATATTAATTCCTATACAACATATGATGATCACCAGAGATTAACATATTCAGATATAAATAATAGAAAACTTTTATCTAGATGTTAAACAGAATGTTTCTCAACATCAACAGCAACAGCAATCATCATCATCATCATCTGCATCATCTATCTTATCAACATCGAATATATCTTTCACTAATCCTCCATTACCAATCACTGAAGATTCTTCAACTATTGAATCCATTCGTTTGAAGATTGCTCATCGTCTTGCAATCTAGGCATTTGTTTTTCTTAATGCTGCTTATCGTTGTGTGTAGCGTTATTCTTCTTCTTGTCTTTTTCTTCGTGTAAATTGTTCTCATTCCATGAACATCTATTATAAATCTCTTTGATACAGTGCAGATTGAGAATAATCTCATATATTATTCATCGTTTTATTCTAGTCAAAAAAGCAACAGAAAATACTAACAAATTAGTTTATTTCGTGATTAAAAGAATATTTTAAGGGATGATAAAGACCGCTCGTCTTCCGTCTGTTCCATCGGAATCTTATTACGCAAATTGATTCTTGATCTTTAATAATTATACTCATATAGATTGAAATCGAACTTTTTTCGTCTTTGTTTTTTTTCCTATGTAAAAGAAAAACGTCCATTTTTATTTTATTGTCTCTACGTTGTCATCCTTCTATGATTGTGTATTTTATTTATATATATATATATGTATATGTATTTGTATTTATGTTTGTTTATGTTGAATGACATTTGTGTATGAATTGTAATTTATCGACGCACCTTCATCACGTTTTTTCTTTCACTTGTGTGTTTTATGAAATAAAGAGAATCTAACAAGAAAAAAGAACCAACACGTTTTAACATCAAAGTTCAATGCGTGATTTCTTCGAAAATGAAACAGTACACTCGATATATTTGTATACGAACATGAACTGACGTTTTACTCAAGTGTTGAATGAACACTTCACGAAATTACTGATATTTCATATAACCACTTAATATTGTGATATGTGAGCACATTGTACTTGGAAATGTGAATTAAGTTTTTGTTTTACAAAATTTATGGTAATAAATGTGATGAAATACAATATTACGTCTCAGTGCGACAGAAGAATTAAATATTCAAGAACAAAGAAATTCAAGCAGATCTGAGAAATTGTTAAAAATTTATAATAAGAAGATAACACGTAGATTGTATTTTACTGTATTGTTCTTTTCGTTGTATTTGTTTTTAGGTTTTTCATTTAATCAAATTTTTTCTTTTATTATTTATGAATACATTTCATAGATGACATATACGTAGCATAAATTTTTATCGAAAAATAACATGAACATGCATATAATCATCAATAGAGATAAGATGCATGAAACGAGTTTGAAATCTTGAGTTACATCATTTTTATTAACATGTACCATGCACACTTATCATTTTCAATGAATAATCTCAATCATTTTTTAATCATGTCAATAGAATAGAAGAGTATTGCAAACGATAGATTCTTTTGTCTATGGAATACGATTTCAAAGTAGACATAAATTAATTACAGTGAAACTTCATACGGAAATATTTTTTACTCGTGATAACGTGACATTACCGTGGACTGAAATCTTATACTAAATTAATGTTCAAGGCTTGTGTCGACATATGCATTTTCACAGGAACTAATAAAACATATATATATATATATGATCATACATGTCATTTGCCATAAAAATTTATTTTAAGGTAAACGTAGGATTATGTGATGGATTTGACAATCTCAGTTTGACTAAGACAATATTCGAAATTATTACATTCATAATGACTAAAAGACTATTAGTCAATTGAAATATAAATACGTAAGACAAGCAGCATGACCGACATGACATTGACTAATCTGAAGAATTAGAATAGGTAGAAAATAGAGTTAAAACATAGGGGATAAATTGGTTATCAAAATAATTTTATAAATTCATTGTTTTAAGGACATATAATTATGAAGAAATTTATCTATAATTTAACTTTAAAACACAATTTTAAGGCATTATGATCAATGAATTCGTTATAAAGATATTTTACGAATAAAGTTTCATTCAATTCTATTCAATTTTTTGTAATGTAAAAGTAAACGAATTTACAACTATTGAATTTATCCAATGACATAAAATGGAGCTAGACTATTAAAAAAAAATCATTGACTGTCTTTCTATTCAAATCGATATATAAATAAAATGAACTTACTTTTATTGTTCGAACAAATATCAAATTTTGTTTTATATCTGTTTCGAAACTAAGATTCTAAATAAATCAGTACCATAGTTCAATATATATTTTATTTTGTTTATTTAACAGATATGATTTTGATCTACATATAAGTAAAACTATGTTTATCGAATGGTTATATTGAGAGAAACAAAATTCAAATGAAATCTTTTTGTTTTGTCAAGTTTGCAAAATATGAATTTTAAATACACAGAAACTTTGTTATTATTTATTGAATTGACTATAGGATTATTAGTGTCAAAGGATTGTACTGCTAGATTGATAATCTTAGTTTTTATTCGACTTAAATTAGAATAATTATATGTATTAAACTGTAGTTATCATAGAAGAAAATAAAACAAATAATTGACTCATAGACTAAATTAAAGACAATAGATCATCTCACAATCGAATATGCTTATTTATGCCATAACCATAGTAGACAAGAAAAAACGATCAAATGAAATAGTGAATTCTTTCTTTCAGTTAACCATATAATAGTGTATGATTAATTTCTTAGGGTGCAATTATTAATGAATGTTGAGTGCTTTGGTTTTTCACGTCAAATGGCCATAGATATTCTAGCAGATTTTATCCTATGATTTGAATTCAAAACTAAGACATTTATCATTCATTTTATTATCGAATAACTTGTATTATTCATTAGAAATCAAGAATAACAAACTATCATCGATACCGATGTATCATATATTTAAATCCGTCCAACTGCCAAGGACATATTCTTTCAAAGTAGCATATAGTCAAGACAACCATTATATCTATATTGTTATAGATATAAGATCACTTGTTGTAGAACTTACTCAATAAGTATCATCGATATTTATCATAAGAAACTATTGACTTGTACATGATAAACATCATCGAATTGCTTGAACCTATTGCAATATTTCTAATCTCATATTTCTTTCACAGTGAGAAAGCATACGTATGTGCATGTGAGCGACGATAGCGCACGCGAAGCAGCAAAAAACATAATCATAGAGAGACAGAGAAAAAAAGAGACAAAGAGCGTTCGAGCGAGTGCGAGAGAGAGAGAGAGAGCAGTGCATAGAAACAAAGAAATAGATAGAGTAGTTAGTATTTTTTTTTCTGTGCTATTCAAGCTGATGGTGGTGATTCGAAAGCAAATAGAGTAGACATGCGACGAAAAAAAAGACGCCAAAACGATCAAATTAAACAAAGAAGAAAGCAACATTAGCGAGAGTCGGAAAAAGAAACTATATAAAAAGAGCATGCTGAAGACATTTTCATAGTCCATAGGAAATAGACAATGAAGAACAAACAGACAAAATTTAGAGCCATGCTTATAAACAGAAAATGAAATAGGGAATACCGAATTTCACATATTTATTTATTTTTTCCTACCCACGAGAAAAAAAAACGAGAAGAGACACAATAAATTATTTGTTTTGCTTTTTTTTTTGTTTCTGTGGACTGATGAACATAAAAGAGAAAAAAAAACGATGAAATTATCGCACGCACGAAATATAAAGAAACTGGAATAGCACCAGTAACAAAACAAAACAAGAAATAAAAATACATGACCAACGAAATCATTTAGCACGCTCGCTGTAATGTTTGTGTTTTCAAGATTTTTTCTTTTAGTTTTTGTTTCTAGGCGAGAGAGGAAACAAAGAAAAGAATAAAGAATATTGCAAAAATTGTAGAAAACAACAACAACAACAACAAAAACAACAACGAAAATTTCAGAACACTGTTCGCATGACAGAGTATCTCTTTTTTATTTTCTGTTTTGATCTTCTAGAGTTTGTTTCGGATATAGAGAGGACATCACTATTGCACCACGGAAAGAATAGAGATTGCTGGGAGGAAAAGAAGTATTTAACAATAACACATCAATAAAAATGACACGAAAACTCGATAGTGACTTGTCGTCTTTACTCTATTCGATCGGTCATAGCTACTACTGTTCAGTCTACAAAGCGAAAGGGAGAGAAGACGGAATGTGTAGCTGAGAAAGACGATTGACTAGGACCAATCTCATGTGTACTGCATCAAGAAGAAAGAGAGAGAGAGAGAGAGAAAGAGTACGTGTGCGAGTAGTAAGAAAAACTGTATAAAAAAAAGAAAACAATACACCGGAATTCTTCCTTTTCTCTTGTTCGATTATTGTTTCTCACTCTGTATGTAGAGATATATATTTTTTGCTGCTTCCTGTACATGCGCATGCGAATGATTCTTTAACTCTCATCTGTTACGAATACAAAGAAGTAATAAAAAGAAAACGAAGAAATTATTCTTGTTTTTTTCGAAGTAGAAGATGATGATGACAAATAGAAAAAAAAAGAACAGATATAACTGCTGATTATAAGTCTTAGTTATTTTTTTTTCTCATACACAAATGAATGTATCAATGTATATGTACTGTAGAACATTTCATCACAAACTTGAAACAACGGACGAACGAACAAACAAACAAGAAAAAAAAATAGAAATCATGAACATCAAGAACAGTAAGTGAGAAAAAAAGAAAAAAGAAACATGTTTTATGTGTTTTACGTGTAAAGAAGAAAGACCAAAATGTGTGTATGTATATATGTAGAAAAAAAAACCTACGTACTTGTCGTAAGAAGGTATAAATAAAAAGAAAGAAAGATTAAGAATGAAAAAAGATGGCTAATATGGGCGATTTGTTGTTATAATAGAGTTGGTAATGTTCGAAACGCCAACATATATTATAACTGAAATAAGGAATTTGCTGTTGAAGTTCTTCAGTACATAAATGATAAATTTACAATCATATTTAGAGTAATGGTCTCATACACCTTCTTTACAAATAAACACATAACCATCATTAACTTCCATGAAATCTTCAATAAGAAGCAAATATGTTGTAAAACGAGATAAAAAATTTTCATTTTCATCTATTCGTATTACCTTCAGTTAGATGAACACATTTGCATTGAGGTCGAGTACAACGCCGTAGTTTACAGTCTCGGTAAATGGGAAGTGTATCCAGTAACTAAAATGTTACACAAAAAAAAACATACATATGAGAAATGAATATTATCCTCTTCGTTTCTTTTATGTTTTAATTGAATTGAGGACAGTAAAAAAATAAAATTTTGTGTGTGAGTATCATGCATTATTCACTAGATAAGCACACACAAACAAAAAGAATAACTATGAGAAAAGTAAAATATAGTGCATGCAAATAATAAAACACAAAAGAAGAATATGGCAAGAGGAAAACATTTTCGTGGCTTTTTTTTGTGATAATCGTGAAAATAACTAGTTGTTCCCAACATTTAATACTCACTTTTCATTTGTGGTTGAGCTGAATTTAATCGAGAGAAAGAAGAAAGCAAACAATGAAACAAACTCGAACATATGAAAAATAGAATATCTTAATAATATCGAGGTGACATCTTGGCAAACAATCAGCGGTTCTTTTTTTTTTAAAAGAACATCTCATTTGTCCCTTCTTTTCATTGTAAGTTACATAAGAGGAACCAATAGACATAAGCGCAACATGAGCGGCAACAATTTCAGGCGATGGAGGAGTATCTGCATATGAAGCATTTTGCCTTTGTATTTTTTTTTGAGAAACAAGCATGATAGGCAAAAAAAACTTTCGAAAAGAAATTGTCTGTCTCATGCTAGACAATAGAAGAAAGATGCAAGAGAATAACTTACAAGTCATAGGAACAGCAGTTAAATATGGTTGTTGAAATTGAATCGGCAATGGTGATGGCGATGGATAAGAAAATGCTGTTAATGGATAGGCAGCCATCGGCATACCAGTTTTAGGATCAGCAACAGCTGAACGTTTTTGTTGTTGCTGTTGATGCTGTTGTTGTTGTTGTACTACTAAAGCTGCCTGTTGTTGTTGCTGCTGTTGATGTTGCTGTTGTTGAGATTGTTGCTGAACAAAATGATGTGGAGCAGCAATAAATTGTGTTCCAGGTGGCTGAAAATATAATATTTTACTATGTTAGTTGAATATAAACAACCACGATTTATTCCTTTTTTTTCTTTGCTTTGTGAATTCATCTCATCAAGAAAGGCAACTATAGAAGATCTAAGATGATTGTTCACAACAGCGAATGTTACACGAAAATTTTTAAAAACATGATTTTCTCTATTTTTTCTAAAGCAAACATTATCAAGTTAGTTGGTGGTACTGCTGACATATTAATATATAACTCTAGAAAATATTCACAAAGAACTGTACATCATGTGTATCGAAGAATCTTATAAAGGTGATATTCGCCAGTCATGATGAATGACATCGCTACAAGATTTCTCCGATACAGTTGATGTCAATTATTGAAGTGTCTACAGCAGATAGGATTATTTACTACAGAAAAAGATGATTTGATAGAGAAAGCCTTGCTCTACAAGCATGCATATTCTTCGTATTACAAGTTAAATCGTATAGTTGCCTTTCAAGATTAAGCTTTTCAAATATTCTTAAGAAGTAAATAAAAAATTGTTTTCATATGCATAAAACTGACCAAACCACAAGAAGCATATTTTCATGAAAGCAAAGAAATCAAATAAGCAAGCATCGAAGCAAAACTAGCCGTTCTTTGTTTTTATCGCTCTTCCTCTCTCTCGCTATCTATGTGGTTCGATCAGTTTCAGTTTCATTATTTGTCGTATAGTTGAATAAATAATGAAACCAAATATTTGATGTTTTTTTTTTGGTTTGTCAGTGTTCAAAGCATACAAAGCAAACAGAAAAAAGAAATAAATCAAGGAAAGAAAAGCGTGTGTGCAGTACCAGCTGCAGGTAGGCACCGGTAGTAGCAATATCGTCTTCAAGCGGTCGTTTTTTTGTCTGCTGCGTGATGCTGCTGCTGCTGACAGGATCGATCGCTGCCTAGATTAGTAGAAAAGAGGAATAGAGAAAAAAGAATGTGTGTGCAACAAGCAAACTACAAACAAAGAATTAAAACAACAATAAAAACACACAATAAGCTGCTATTTCATGTTGACATATTTGGTTTTTTTTTTCGATGATGATTATTTGGTTGCGAAGGAAAAGTTTTAGAAAGAGCTTCTGCAACTTCTATGACGTGCTAAATTTCATATATACATTTCTGTAAAATAAGCTTTTATAAGCACGTATAATATTGCTGTCTAAAAGAAATTGATAAACAACCAAAGGAAAATTCCGTGCGACCGACAAAAAAAGAATAGTTTCGTGTTGTTATATGTTAAGCTCAGTATCATCCATCATTATCACAAGTCACTTTCACAGAAGGCAATGGCATCTGCGGCAGAAAAGAATAAGGCTACTGCTTGCTGCACAATGACATTATTATATATCAAAGAAAGAATAAAAAAGGAAAAAAAAAAGAATCCTAAAATTCCTTCACCAACCTTAACACCTGTTGATGATGACGATGAAGATGATGATGAACCATTGCGACCAATAGTTTCGCCATTTGTTGAAGCAATTAATGATGACTAAAAAGGATGAAACAAGAAAACAAGAGCTTAGATTCAATTTGACTTTTCTCTTTTCTCGTTTTCATTTTACATCTTTCAAATCAACCGATGGAGCTTGTGTATAAATAGTGTGTATTGCTGCTCCTGGGTATGGTTGATAGGGTGAAACAAAACCATTCGCATATGCTCCTTCATCTTCATGAGCATTTTGTTGTTGCTAGAAGAGAAAAAAGAATCTCATTAACAAACAATAATCTTTGATTCTAGTTGTTATATCAAAAACATATAGTTGATTAGAATTCTATAAAATTAAAGCAAAGCAGCAATAAAGCGTGCATGGGGAGGTTTAAAAGCATACCAATGGCGAGGAACAAGCAGGTGCTGTAGATGTTCGTTGAGGATAGGCATAAGTAGTAGGATGTGATGCAGCCAATATAGGCTGAGTACTGTTCAATGTAACAGGATGAACAAATTGTAGAGTAGTTGATGGTGAATATTGTATAGTGGTTGCTACATTAGAAAAAACTTGTGCAGCAGCAGCAGCAGCAGCTGTTTGCGCTTTCACTGCTTTTAATTGTGCAACAAGATGTTCAGGTGGATGAAAATATTTGCATGTTTCACGTATACATTTTCCTTTAACGTAATCAACACAAACAATAACAAGACCATCTGTATCAAGTGGACAGTGTACTTGAGGATGTGCAAACGGACATGTATCAGCTGTATTTAAACATTGACCATGCTGAAAATCTGAGCATACCTATAAATAGAAACAAACAGAAAGGGGGAAAACAAGCTGAACACCAGAAAAAGCCAATATGATATTGAATATGCGTTTTGCCATTAAGGAGAAAGTATTTTTTTGAACTTTCAAAGTTTTTTAACAAACAAAAACAACCATGCGCTCAAAAATAAAAAGAACAAAGAAAACAACTACAGAAGCAAGCAATAAGCAAGAAGATAAAGAATCCATACGTGTAAATGCATAGAGATACTAAGCACAAAAACCACAAAAAAATAGTGCCCCAAATAATACACAGCACAAAATCATGTTAAATAGGTAGACACAACAAAGAGTAGATAAGTGAAAGATAGTATCTACTGTATATGTATATTTATATATATATATACTAAATAAAATTCAAGCTGGCCTCTGGTTTACTGTAGGTTATATTATGACATACATATATGTGTATATATTTCTGTGTATATATTTATATATGTATATATATATATATATATATGTATGTATGCATTCGTTTTTTATCAAATAAAAAATCATCACTTACATATAGCATGTCAAGATCAAGATATGACTAAATGGGATATATATATATATATATATGGTTTTAGTAGGGAAACAAAAGAATAAGAATTCGGACGGATATCAACATATCATATTTCATGCAATTTAGATATGACTCTATTCGAAATAAGAGGAGGACCGGAACGGACGAACAACATATAGAAAAATCATTCATTTGCGTTTAAGAAATTCACTGGTGCAGTAGGTCAAATACGAAGCACACTTTTACAATAGGAAGGATACGTCACACCCATCATAATAGTATAACAAACCTTTAAGGCATCATGATTGGAATTGCTGTTCTGATATACCTATAGAAATGAAAGTGGGATGGTAACGATATCTTTTTTGGAATGCTGCATCTTTCTTTTTTTTTTGTTCGAATTGAATTAAAACCACTAATTATAATCATAATAATGATAATAATCATAAATTCAGGTCGATGAGAATAAAAATACGAGATCAAGATATATATATAAATAGATATTTGTATGTAGAAGATTGAGCAGCGAAAAACACACACAAGGACAAAGCTGCACGCGCAACGTGAATATTTAGGCCTATGTGTATGTGTGTATGTATTTACATATAGGAGCGAAACACATGCTTTGGACACCTTCGTTTTATTTCATTTATTTATTTATTTTTGTTTGGTTGATTTGATTTCTATGGTAGAGAGAGCAGCAACAACAGCTGGCAATATGGCGGCGCGTGGTAGATGAAGAGCCAAAGTATGATGCTCAGAGCAGATTAGTGAACCAAACAGAGCTTAGAGTTTGGAAGAAAAAGGGCAGGAAAATATGGTTGGTAGGTTGCTATCGCTTATTGTTGATTTTTGTTTCTATTCTTTTTTAATATTTTATTTCTTTTATTTTTACTAGCTGCTTGAGCGTGCAGATGGAGCAATTATAGATATAAATATGGGTTGGCGCATCTGGCTGCTAGATAAACATTTACATATCCCACTTACCAGAAACTCTCTCAAAACTGTGTAAAGTAGAGGATATAAAAGAAAATAATGGGAGTGAAAATTAAAACAAATAATGAATAGATTCTTGTATAAAAATACAAAAAGCACATACTTCAAGACGATCGGTACGTGCTGGTTTTTGTCCAGTTGCTTGTGCCGTTAATTGTGTCACCGGTTGAAAATATTGCGCACCGTCTGAACTAAACATAGGAGTACCAGGTGTAGCTTGTGATAATTGTTGTAAATGAGCTGCATGTAAAGGAATGCTAAACGCTTGACCAGCAGGATTGAATAATAATGCTGATTGACCAGGACCAGTCGGTCCAATATGATGGTAAGATGGCTGATAGGAACATATGATTTATTAAAAACAAGCACAAAACAAGAAATTTTTCTTACAAGCGAACCAGGTTGTTGTATAGGACTCTGTATAATAGCACCGTTGTGATATGGCAAATGTGTTGGTGTTTGTGGATATATAGATTGATTAGCCGCAATGTTCATAGCTACAACGAAATTCAAATGTTAAATAAACTTGAATATTAAGAAGAGTCATAGTTTATTGAGCATACCAATACTACGAAGTATAAGATTGTTGCGTCCGTTTTGAAGTAAAATATCGCGTAAATGTTGAGGCGGATGAAGATATTTACATGGTGGATTAGTACGATTGCATTTGCCCTAGATTAGTATAAAACAAAACAATCAATTGAAAATTATTATTCCGATAATCAAGAAGAAGTACAGATTAAAAAAATAAAAAGCCACTAGTCTGTTCTTTTGATTGTCATTATTTTACAGTCAAGATTGAAGATTATAGATTATGTACGTGTTAAAGATGAAACGAATGTAAAAGGATATGGTTTCTATTTGTTGTTTGCCACACAAAAATTTGGTGTAGTATTTGCTTTCAAAATTACCTGTTCTGGATGCATTGCAAAGTTTATGTTTATTCTTCTCGATTTTCAATCTTCATATAACAACGATAATGATAATAGAGATAAATAGAAGATAACCGGTCAAGTATGAATATAACATACATATGTATATGTATGCATTATTCGGTGTGCTTCTTTTATATATTTTTTTTTCGTCTCTTATTTCCTTTCTCTTCGCGTGATATGGTGAGGCCTCCACTTTGTCACTCGCCTATTTTTTCTCTTCTTCTCTATCTTGGTAGTTTGTTGAAATAGGTCTATGCAATATAGTAAAATATGAGACATGAAAAGTGTAAACGCTCATTTAAAAAAAAAGCAAAGAGATCATTTGCTCGTTCTTTCTCTCTCTTTTTATATGCACATATATATACTATCTTGCCTATGTTAAAGGTCGTGCTCGATGCTACATATACCTATATATATATATATATATCTATATATGTATTCAACGAATCCTGAGACAGAATAGTTCGTATGAGATAAACAAAACAAACAAGAACGCATGATCGGCCTCTGTCTTTATGATTTTAATCAAATTGATAAGTAATATATGTAACTTAATAGATGTCCTTAGTCGAAATCTAGACTCTTGCGTTTCATTTTGAAAAGCTATTGGCTCAATCCAACCGTTAATTATTTATATATATACATCCTTTTTGTTTTGTTGCTAAATTTAGAATAGATTTTAAATTTCATCTTGGAAATAATTTCATATTATGAAACAAGTTAAAAACAGAAACACATTTACTCTGATGAGTTTTTCTCTCACTTTTCTATTTTTAAATTAGTTTTTTTGTTGAAAAATTTTAATCAAAACTTATTCCGATTAACTGTGCTTAAAGAAAAAAAATTCAAACAAAAATGTTGCAGATCATTGGCAATAAAGATTTGTTATCTTTCTTCAGAATTTCTATTTTTCTCTCTGAAAATTAGTGGAATACAAAAGATCGAAAATAAACGAATGTTGATTAATGGCAATCAAAAGTACTCTTATGAAAGCGAATAAATTTTAGTTTTTTTTATAGTGTGCGCTTCTCCAAGGTACTATTATTAAGAAAAATAATACATAATATTATCTATGTAAAGTACAAACCTTGAGTGAATCAAAACAGGCGATCACTTTGCCACTATTAACTTCTACGTGTGTAGGTGGATGAGCAAATTTACATTCTTGCTCAGACCGGGTACATTTTCCACGTTGATATTCACGGCATACTTCTAGTGTAAGCCAACGCGAATCTTTTACATTGGCTATTGATGCTATCAATGGCATATTAGCTGCTGCTTGAGCAGCAGCTGCAGCAGCCGCAGCTGCTTGAACTTGTGCAGCTGTTGTTGGAGAACCTCCAGTTGATGAAGATGATGAACCTGTTAGCGATGTAACATACTGTTGAGGATGCATACTGTTCGGTGACGAATGATGAGCGCCGTGCGGATCTGTAGGCGTTGCAGTAAAACTGAAAGACATTGACAAGGCTCACTGTTTGTCGGATGTATAGCACTGTTTTGGTTTATTTAGTTATGTGTACAGATACGATAAATTGTCAAGACTTCATTGCATATTGAGAAAATAGTTTGATCTAATGTCGAATAACATCTAGAATAGATTGGTACGCATACAGAAATATACATATACAAGCATCAATGTTATTATAGAAAAATATGAAAAGGAAAATTGACTAATTAAACCAGTGCTATTCTAACATAGTCTAGTAATGATTCAGTATCAATGGCATGCACATAAATCTATCTACACGTGTATAAAAATATCCATACATACATATTTATATGTATTTATACACAGTGGAAGAGCAAGGTAAACAAGGATGTCAAAAGCAATTGACATTTTATAGCAAATTAAATGTTTAAACAAAAAAGCAAATTCAAGAACAAAAGAAAAAAAATGCTTCATGAATATCGATAGAAAAACAATTCTTGAATAATTGTGTAATTTGATCTATATCGATGTTAGTCTTCATCATCAGTCGAATGATGACGGTGATAGTATGAAAAGTATTCTTGTTGTTGTTATGATGGAGATAAACAAGAAAAATTGCACGTCATATAATGAATAATTATCAGAAAAATACGATCTTCAAAACAACGTCGGCATCAATAGCGATACGAAACATGGTTCTTAATTTTCTCTTTACCATACTATTTACTTTTCTTTTTTTCTCTGTCACTTCTGCTTCTGCTTCTTCTTAGTTTTTCTCTTTTCACGTAGCATACCCGTTCTTCATTCGTTTCTTTTTTTCTTCTTAAGCTCTGTTACCTACCATACATTTTATTCACGCATTGCGCACCATAAATCATGCGTTTATGGTGTACTGTTGAACGCAAGCTTGCATCTCATACCTCTTAAGATATTACTGTTTTCATACATATCCATACATGCTTTTCTCCTATATCTATCTCGCAGACTAATGTTATACGACTAATAATTATTTTAATATAAATATAGAACTTGTCTATTTTTATCTTCCAAAGAAGAAAGAAAATGTCCTGTCTCATATGCAAGGTCGATATTAATCGTTTTGTTGCTTCGGTTTTCTACTTGTATGTAAATGCGCCTACTACTGCTGGAGGCGAACGATGAAATGTACAGATAGGACACTTAATGAAGGTTTTTTTTCGGTGCATACGCAGTAACTGAAGTAAGAAAAACTCGTTGTTAAGCGTGTATGCAGACAGTAATCGGATCCAATTGTGATAGAAATGCACGAGCAAGGACTTCTACTTCTTCCATGAATAGAAAAAGAGTGAAACAGCAGGAGTACCTTAAACAAATATACCGAAATAACGACGGTGCATAAATTTAATGCGGCAAAATACGAAAACCGGCTAACATACATATCAATGATCATCGGCACGCAAGCTTCTCAACGTAAGTAACAAGGACTCATTTGCTTCTTCTTATTCATTTCATCAGCACGAGATGGAGAGAGAAGAAAAAGAAGAGCACAACGACTCACGCTCATGTGTCAAATACAGCACTACACCAATAACAGAAGGGAAAAAGAAGAAAAAAAAGAACAGCATTGTCGACGCCTCAAGTTCCTTTCTATCGACGTAACACCATTGCATTGTATATATATATATATATATATATATATGTGTGTGTAAAGAACTGCCATCGTTTCTTTTTTTTCAGTTTTCTTCTCAATTGATATTTGTACGTGTACTTTTCTTTTTCTTTCTCGTCTTTTTTTCCTTTCTCTCATCGGTAGAATAGCGTCAAAATGTTAAAATTATTTCATGTTCGATCATAACAAACCTATACACATAAGTAGGCAGATTAATAGAAAAAGACAAAAAAAAAGAGAAAATGGAAAACAACATTACATATGTGCTATTTCTAATAAGTCCTATATGCATGCTCGATATTCAATAAATCGGTTCATTGAACAATCATCATTCAATATTGTTTCTTTTTCTTTCATTAAACTCTGTTTATATTACTGTCATTATTGTCTCATGTTATTCCTTAAAATTGATGGACGGAATAGATATATAAAGGCAGATCAGTGATGAACAAAGAAAACATACAAAGCAACATAAACGATCACAAAGAAGCAAACGCAAGGTTATGCGACAGACAAATGTCTACGTAAATGCAGGAAAAAAACGGAATGAATTGTATGCTAAGTTTCCTCAATCAATATATAAACATATATATTTCTATATGTGACTTGCATAGATACGATGAAAGAAACGCTAATTTTATAAATTCGTTTATATCGAAAAATCTCAAATAATCCATCCGATAAAGGAAATAAGATTAAATAATAAGTAAACTAAATTGAATGCTTCTTGGAAATAAAAAAAACTCTACTTATTCAATAAAATAAAAAATTACCTCGCACGGTTTGAGCAACTGTCAGTAATCGTTATTCCGCATATGTGTGTGTGTTTTTTATCTTTTGCTCAGTGCTTGCACGAACAACAAACGCATATAAGGGTGTTTTTTTCTTCCCTTTCCTTTTTTATGCTGTCTTGAAGATACTCTTACGCATTCGCTTGTATACACAATTTGGTTGATGACTTTACTCATCGACAACAGAAAACGAATGCGTCTACAGACACAGAAAAAGAAACGTGCAAATGTAATATATCTATCTACTTATATATATATATATATATGCATATACAAGCTACTGTATCCGAAGGTTTTTTTTCTTACCTGTCTGTATCTGTCTCTGTGCGACCTTCTTATAAACATGTCAATAGGCAAATACTTCCTCTTAGTTCCAAAACTTTTATGTGTCCTATCGACTTGTACAAGTCGTAGACCGACGGATGACATGACGGCAACAGTGGCTCGATGCCATTTTTGATGAAATAACTTTTTTTTCTCTCCCATTCTCTTCTTTTTCTATTATTACGACTCTACTATTACTGCTACTGCTGCTGCTGCTGACAACAACATATACACATACACGCAAAGGCAACAGGCGAGCACACACAAAAAAATGAGATTCTTTTTTTTCTTTTTCTTCTTTTACTCTGTTCTATTACTTTATGTGTATGGTGCTGCGTCTGTCGCTGTGAGTCGCAGATGCAGCTGTTTTTTGAAGAACGACAGAACGACAAGGAAGAAGCAGAGAGAGAGAAATGCATTGGTTTCGGCTTTTGTGCCTTGGCAAGCAACAATCTATAGATTTGCTATTTATTATCGGCCATTACTCTCTTCTTTGCTCTGTCTATCTTACTCTTTTTCTTTTTTTTGTCAACAGCGCTTATGTGCACACGCACTCTTGTTCGCTTATAGTTGTCATTGCACCATGTTTCACGAACGCAAGCATACATGTACAAATGAAGCGAATGATGACAGTGGTGCCATTATATTGAAGAGAAAATTCTTAACGCTATAGTGACACGTATTTATTTAAGAGAAAAAATAGAAAGAAAAGAAGTCACACACGTACTTGTAGATCCAGGCTGCCGGATATCGAATCGTGATGAAATTTTGTCAAAATGTAGTAACAATTGTATAAAAACGAGTGAAGGTCATAAAATCGTTTGATAGTATGAGAAAAAGAAAAAAAAGATGATGAAGCTTTAAAGAAAAACTAATCTCTTGTCAAATATCAACAACGACAAGTAGGAGCAAAGAAGAAAAAAGCCAGAAAACTGACTTTAGTTGAAACCTCATATTGAATATGGAGGGGGGGGGGGTAAGAGAATAGCTGAGTCATCCAATGACATCTACTTGAAGCAATAATCTGTGCGTGCATGTTATTGACACGATGCTACCGGAGGTTTGCTTTCAGCAGATCCGGTTTCCTTGTGTCCTATCGAATATGCATATCTCTTTCTGTATGTATATACATACATATATATATATATATATATATAGATAGATAGATAGATAGATAGATAGATATGAGAATGCAAAACAAAATCCTACGTCCAACTGTACTAAATGAAAATGTTAAAAAGAAGAACTTCAACTTGTGCTGTCAACTTACTTTTGAAAGTTCATAGAAAAAACGACTAAGACCGATAGTTTTTGCTCATGACTATTGATTTATGTTTGAGAGTCGTTTTGTATGCTCAACTCAACGCCGAATTCTATTTGTTCTCGTAATAAATTCTGCATTTTATCATAACAATATCTCTTCTTTTTGACTTTCTCTCTCTCTCTCTCTCTCTCTCTCTCTGTCTCTCTTTGTCTCTCTCTTGTTCTTCTTCGTTCCGTCAGTGTTACCAGTAACATTACTACAACTAACTACCGTGAGTGAGTGTGATTAAAGTGATACTACTTCTCTCTTTCTATTTGGCGATGGAAACATATTTGCATAAGAGAGGACGAACGAGAGAGCACAAGAAAATTCTTTTTTACTGACTCGTGAGATTGCACCGGCACACTGGGAAAAGGGAGAGAAAATAAAAATGCTACGACGACTGTGTCGGCCTTTTTGCTGTTTTTTTTTTGAATCTCTCTAGGGATATCAACAATCAAACATTGCTGTGCCCACTTTTTTCCTCTTTCTGTTTCGTTTTTTTTTGTCGGCAAGAATCAGTATCGAAGAACATCGAGGGAGCAAGAGAAGAAAGAACACGGTTTTTCAGAAGCGGACGCATATGAATGTATATATATATATATCTAGATTCTTTCGGACACAATGAATATACGTGTTATTATGCTACTAAAGCCCTCGAGAAGAAAGTCATTTTTATTTAAATATTGAGATTCACTCGAGCATCATTCTGACCCGATACAAATACATTGATCAATGATCCTTGAGTACATATACATCTCTACATATATGTATAAATATATATACATATATATGTATAAGATGAAGTCTTTGCACCTTGTTAACGACCACCAATGATATTACGCAAGCTCAATCATTAAAAAACGATAGGATGATAAGAGAAGAGAAAAAACGAGAATTTTTTACTTGTTCATCTTTTTCTTTCTCATACTTTGCTCGAAATACTGATATGTGTGAACAACCTTCAATTTGCGATGAGAGATATAGAAAGGAAGTAAAACGGGCAACCTTTTCTGAGAGCACGTTCAATCTTTACTCGCACGCATGCACACATATACAGGATGTACGCTAAAACACTTTGAATACAATACCTGATGAATGTTTGTGTGCATTGTTCAGCAAACTTTTCTGCTTTCTTGATTCTATTAGAATATATAATATCGAGAAACAAAAAAGTATCAAGGAGTACAGTAGGAAAGTGAAGACACAAGAAAAAGAAAATGCTAATGAATAATGAAAAAAAAAGGAAAGTTTGTAAAAAAAACACAACAGATCAGCATGAGAACAAAAACTATTCGTCTTGTCTTATAAGTTCAATTTGACTTTTTCTTCTCTGCTTCTTGTTTCTTCGGAGTTTTTGTACTTGCACCGTTCAATGTTAATGCAAGTATAACGGATACAACAGGTACAACAAAGTACCATGTTTTATAGAAATACCACACTTTTCGTATTTCCATTAAAACGAATGGAATAACACAAAAATTTAAGGCCAATTGAGTGCCGATCCATGTAATACATGCATAAATTATTTTTAATATATCATTCTTTTGAAAATAGGGACGTATTTGACGACGAATACCACGACCAGCATATGTTTGAAAAGCAGCCAGGACAAAACATACGTAATATCCAGGATAGAAACCATGCTACGAAAGAAAAAACACAGACCATGAAAATTTCAAATTTATCACCTGCCATTTCCTATGTTTTAGATCTATTATTTTAGTATCGAAAAAAATTATTTTGCATTTGCACAAGAACTAGGCATTTTGTTTTGCTTTTAAATGAATAGATAATTTTATTTGAATAAAAATCCCCATGGATATTATCGATGTAATTATAAATATAAAAAACTCGAAATATAATTGGATGATTGTTTATAAAGACATGATCTATTTCTGTTCTTGTATTCTATTATGGTAACTCGACTGGTTGATGTCGATATTGAGTCACTTTCGATTATTGATATTTTTTCATTTTTGAAAACTATACTCTAGTTCTATTGCCAGAGTAACAGTAAAATTAGAAAGAAGGAAAGAAAATGAATACATTCAATAATGCTCGATTATTTTGTAATCGATTTGGACCTCTTAAATGTATATTTACTGTGATATAACTTAAATGTATAGTTTCTACAAAAAAAGAAACAGAACAATCAATAATGCTAAGAAAATGATGGCAGCACTATTTATATAAATGTAGTAACCATAGTATCTTGTTCATGATTATGACAACTAGATATTGCATGTTCTGATTTAGTATATCTCATGCCAGAGTAATAAAATAAATATTTTCCAAATGTGATCTTCTATGAACATTTCTCCTTTTGCTAGATTTTTAAGGTTCTCTTGAGATCGATAGTATTTTCTTTTCTTTTTTACTTCAGATTGTGTCTAGTCTTTTGAGATCATAAAAAAAACTAATCTTCTAATCATTCCTCATGAGATAATGTGTACCATTGCTTATGCATTTCATATTTGAATTATATCAAAATAATTCTTTTTTTCTATCTTACCCAAAGAGCTGAAAGTACGAATACACCTAATGTTCGACCTTTCGTCATTCGATCATAACAAATGCGTCGAAGCCATATAGTCGTTTCTATATATATATATATATATGTTGGCATATGCAAATAGCAAGAGAATGAAATCAATTGATGATATATTAGTTCTTACGAATATTCCATAGGTCTAGAGTAACTTTCAAACTAGTTGATGTTTCCAATTGAAAAGGTTTAACGTTTGTTACAAGATCCCATTTTGGTCGGCCTTTTTCATCAAGACCATTTAAGCCAAGACCGCCAGCATTATTAATGGCTTCGGATAAAAGAAATGCAAAATAATATCTATGAATATGAAATGAATTTTTGTTTTAGAAAAATTAAAAATGCGATGTTCGTTTATGTTAATTTTCCTTCAACCTTACTTCGCTCGATTACAAAATGTTGAGAATAATAAATATTGTACTCGTTTAAAAAACGGTGAATTAACCATCTCATCACTTAAATTATATTCAACTCTATTGTATGGTGTAAAATACATCAGTATATAACCCCATAGAATACATTGAGAAAGTTTTGTAAATACGGGCCAAAATGTCGATGGCTGCATAGTTTCTGGATGGTATTCATCCGATATAACTGATGTATCTTTTTGTTGTACGGAACTTGTTGGAATAACAAGTAAATTTCGTCCTTCAATATAATCGAGATAATCCTTATAGAAACATAATGGACCAACGCAGATGCCATGAAAATAAAAGACATAACTAAGAAATTCAATTGGATGTGGAATATCGATAATTTTTTGTTTTTCTTGATCAGCGCTCAATGCTGGATAATCATTATCATCGTCAGGTCGACGACGTTTAGCACGTTGTTGCGAACAAAAACCATCATAAAATGAGAATGCAAGTGCAGTTAGTTTTTGTGTATTTATCATTAATGGTCCACTTATATCAAGTGTATAGTTTCCATAATCGAATATTAAACGATGAATGTGAACTAGAAAAAATAATATTGTTTATTATGTTGTCAAGAGAGTTTTGAATAAATAACTTACTGGCACTCATATAAAGCATGCAAAAGACAAAAACAACTTTGTAGGAATGTTTTCTCGGTACAATACAAAGCATTAAATATGAAATACATGATTGTAGAATTAAGTGCCAAATTTGTGAACCGAAACAAAATTGACCAAGTCCGATGCCGAGAAGACTTGCTGAAAAATAAATACATGTTCATGTCAATGTGTTGTATTCATTTTTGAAAGCCACTAATGTTGTTAATAGAAATAGATGTAAATGAAATCTTTCATGATGAAACAGCTCACTATTTTATATATTTATAATATTGTAGTCATAAAAGGATATTCGTTCGATTAGCAGAAACAGTTGGAACATCGAAGAAACTGCACTTTCTACTCATGAAATAGTTAGTATGATTAAGTTTTTTTCTTTCGCATAAATTCGCAAAGATCGATGACTAATAGATGTAGTAATTCGAATTCTATGCTTCATATGATGCTTATTAATAATCGTGATCATCATTATGATTTACGATTTGAATATATTTCAATTCTATTCAAGATAGTGAATAATTTCACTGATAATAATCTTTCGTAATAGAAATTCTCGAGCTTTCTAGAACATTTTTCGATACGATAATGAAGTACTTCCAGATCCACAGAACTGATCTATACGATTTGCATATAGGATTTAATGGCGAAATGCTTTATCGAACTACAAAAGTGTGTCGTATTCTACCGTGAAAGCATGGTTCTTTATCGAATTGCTTATTTTTCATTAAACATCTTCTGAAAATCATCAAAAATAAATGATGCTGTTTGAGATTTTTATCGTCATAAGACTAACTGTTACAACTAAAGAAAAACCATAATTAAAAAATCTTCTTCTTTACTAAGATGCGCTCCTTGAAAAATCTTGTTGGGTTCCGTTTAGATCATACAACTACTGACTAGATTACATTGAATGACATGTTGTATTGTAATTATTTTTTCTGTAGAGCTCAGAAGAGGAAAGAAGAATGCTTTTGCATCGTTTCAGTAATGTCTCTCGAGCGAGACATAAATCGTGTGCCATAGTTGATTACATGTGCTCAACAACGTTGATGAATCAAGAAAGTTCCTCATTGAAAAAAAGTCGTTTCTCAACTGCAAACGAATATCTGAAGTTCTAGTTATCCGCCTCGTGTCAATATTGAAAGTTAATATTGTTTTTTTACCTGCAAATTATTGAACTTTGCTAAAAGAAAACAAGTAACCGATTAGGCAATTTTGCATTGCCAGATGTCGACGAAAAATGAAGAGGATTTCTAGGGATTATTCATGATTATCAATACTTAGTGTCCGGAGAAACCATTCTTTTTTGAATGAAACGATGGTGCCTAGTTGAGATTAATTTATAAGAATCGAATAGACTATGGTGTAACAAATGGCATTGTTTGCATACAATAGAAGCTTTTTGGCTACTATAGAACGACATGAACATTGATCTCACCAGGGTGATATTTTATTATAGCAAGCGGACTCATCTATCATCGCAGGCGCTGTTTTGTTCACTAACAAGAAAATCGATAGACTGAAAACTTCATTTCATTATTCTCAACAAACCTATTGTTTGCATGCAATCGAAATTCATGCTTTTTTTGTTTTACTTAGTTCTTCTATGAATTTTAATGACTAGACCATATTTGCAGTGGCGCATCTTACCGATAAGATGTCTTTTAAGTACATTGCTTGGTTTAGGTGGTAGATACCGTCGGAAAGCTATTGCAAAAATCATTGCCAATAGTTCAGCGATGAGAAAATTGAATTGATCAAGTGGGAAGCCAGTACGTTTAGCGGCAAAACTAAACATATGTGAGCCTCTGTATGTTGAACGGCTCAAATCAATCGCCGGTTGATCCATTTAACTGATGTGTTGTTTTACTTCAAGCTTTGCTTTGATTTTTATGAAACAAAATAAATTTGTCTAAAAGCGAAAATCTGTCATTAAAAAGTCTTTTTTATTTTGTTAGTAATTTAAATAGCAGCAAATTTTAGTAGAAAAAACCACACAAGCAAAATCAATCTTCAATAGTGAATTAACGATTTCTTCAATAGCACGCATAGAAAACAATCAGCTGTGTCACTACTGTGAAGAAAGTCACTGACGAGATAACAAAACAGAGATCCATGCACAGAATTTATATTACTATGAAATCTGTTAGATTTTTAACAGAGGTGAAATGAAAACAAAATACGTTTCAGGAATGTATGAGTTTAAAATGAATTCTTCTCGATTGATTATTTTATGAATTTTCTTGAAATGAATGTTTAAGGTGATGAAAAACGAAACAAAAACGTTTTTTTTTATATGAATAAGCCACGCACAATGATCTCTGGTATGTTTAAAATGTATCTCTAGTATTACTACTCACTTAACCATAACGACCAGCTATGACTTCGATCAAAGTAGAACTGTGAATCAAGAACAGCATACCAGTCATGAGTTCATGTCGTTTGGTTCTATCGATCATAGATCACCGAATTCGTATATTTGATAGGACTTTTGTAAATGTAAAACGTGATGTCACTATAACCTAAACTGCTCTATATATATATATTCAACTTGATCTATCTAGTTGATATTAAAATTTTTTCGTAGATTTTTGTCACAGTTATACTAAAGAGTCGATGTTGACAGGGAGTAGTTATTTTTTTTTTGTTATTGCTAATCAATTATGCATGAAATTGTTTTTTTTTCCAAAGGTTACTCATAGATTTTTCACACCTGTGGTGTAATTTTACGCATCAAACAACTACCCCTCCTCCCCCCCCCACCCTCCGTTCTCTTGTACGATCTTACACTTCTATCGAAATCAATGATCTATCATATTGAGGGAAAAAACGAAACGAAACAAAACAAGAATAATTTTAATAACAACAATAATGAGCACGTTTATTCTCCTTGTTTGAATACAACGAAAAAAGAAAAAGAAGTTAAAGAACGTATAAAAAAAATGACAACATACAGTCGCAAATAAACATTGCTTTCTTTAACATATTGTTTTGTTTTCTTATTTATTCAGGATGAGTCTGACCTTCGTTTTAAGTATTAGCGCCAGTTGTTTGTATTTGTTGAATTAAACTAATGTTATCACCTTTAAGTAAAATTCTTCCAATTTTCTTTGGTGTATTTTTTTTTAAAAAAATTTCTTCGGCATCATCCAAAACAAGATTCATATATTCATCGAAACCAATAATGTAACCTTCGATACGTGTTGCTGTTTGTTCATACAACCAGACTTGTATACGTGATCGATTTTGTAAATATCGGAAGATCAAGTTAATTGGTTGAACCATAACTTTTTGAACTTTAGCTGGTGGACCTCGTGCTGCCATGATCAATAGTACTATCTTCAATAAAGAAACAAAATAATTTCAAATATAATAATTGATACATTTACAATGTATCTACAATAATCTACGTTTCTTTTATTTTTTCTTTCAATAAATCTAAACAAACCCTATACGCAAGATGAGTTTTGTAATTCATTTTTGCGTAAGAAATGACAAATAAAAACAAAAGAAGAGAAAAAAAAAACAACGATATCGTACAAAGAATGGCTTTCACGAAAACAATATGAGTGATTCAGATAATTCACTGTATGGCATTTTCAATTTTTTTTTTAAAGAAAAACTAAAGGCATGAATATTAATTGACAACAGTCAACGAATTTTGATGATGATTTAAACGATATGGTCTAAGGAGATGAAGAATTGAGTTGAATAATTGAATGGTCAATGTATCACAATGATCCGACGATATTTGGTCTATATATAATTTTTCTAATATATCATACAATTTTTCTTCTCGAATAACTCGAATATATCGTGCTCCTTGAAAACATGAAGAAAAACCAATGGTATCTATTATATTAATTATTATCTACTTACGATCGGTACTGCATACATGATGAATAGCCCAAAGGGCCCACAATTGTATAACGGGAATTTTTTTACAGTGCAATAATGGTATAAAAGGTCTGAATGATCTAAAGAAAAATATTGTTTTTTAATGATGTGTTAAGTAATACGACATTCACTATCCAAAGTGCTTGTGTTTAAGAAGCTTTTTAACTCGTACATTTCTTTGTGAATAGATGTGTAATGTATTATGTAGACTTGTGTAAATTATTTTTTGAAAGTACACTAGACATTTTGAACATAGATAGACTTCTATAGGATGATTTGTTTTTGCATAGTTTTAGATCTTACAATTTATTTCAGTTCTTGAAGACGTGCATTGAATGTAATGTTTTACTTCAGTGAAAAGAAATCTAGTGAGACACCGGCAAACATCAACGTGTAGATAGATGAATACCAGAAGAATCTCGGATAAGAAATAGTTAAACTATTCTGGGCATCATCCAGGCAATCTTCTGCTGACAAAAACGCTTAATTCTAAGACACTGGTCATCATCGTCTGCTATTGACAGACTCGATTAGAAGATATAACACTCTCATAATCAATCATTCTTCTGAATTAGACTGTCTCTCTGTCAATTTACACTGCGTACTTTCAAAAAAATTACTTTTACTATTTCTACAACGAAAGAAGTACGATCGAATTTCAGTATCCCTAGAGAAACAATGTTGACAAATGCAGAGTGTATATTTTTACTTTCTTTTCGACAACAAAGTGAAATATAGAGTAAAAAAAGAAAATTTTTTACCGTCTGAAAAGTAAAATGAAATCTTCGCGTGCTTTCTTAAATAGGAAACATAAATTGATACGAAAATAAATTAGATAACGAGTATATACACGCACAACCGTTATCGTTTAGACCGGATTCGAAAGCACTAGTTATTTTCGATTATTTTCATGATTAATGGGTAACTACAAATACTCGTCCATGTTTTCATTGGAAAATGTGGATAGCAAAGAATATAACTGTGAGTAACGGTTGGCCATAAAAATAATCACAAATGACCGTTGGTTGGTGGTCTGGTTCGAACGAAATGGTTGTTTCTATCATCATCTGATCAGTTCACAATAAGACGATAGAAGAAATAGAGGAATTAAATCAATGAAAATAAAGAAATAAAAACTGACTATTCAAATTTTAATAACACGTAAAGCGTCAACTTTCTTGAATGTCATCTTTCTCATACATTTCTTTATGATTCGAATTGAAATCATAACGAATCTATACTAACATCAAATTTAATTCTACTGTCTAAATTCAAATTTATTCATCTGAGTATCCATCAGCAACATCAGAGGATCTGTGTGTACATTCTGCTTGGCACATTTGCTATTGGAAACACTGTACCCAATGCATACTAACTTGGAAGTATATTTATCCACTGGAATAATCTCTTTCATAAATAATAGAGGTCGCAAGCGTTCAAATTATTCATCCAACTGACTTTTGTATGATATTTCATTCTATTACGAAATGTCTTTGACTCATATCGTAATGCGATGAAGGTAAAAGTTGTTACTACAGTACGAACGAAATGAAAACCGCACTAGTCATCTATTGCGAAACTGTAATTGCCACACATATAAATGATAGAAACAACAATTTCTGAAGGAAAATTTTTAACTAAGTCAATAGCACTCCATTGTATATTATGATTTTTCGTAGCACTGTTGAATATATTGCATTTTCTATTCTCTTAGAGGTCAAACACACTAGAATAATTAAAACTGAGTGAAGAGATGTGATTGGTGGTTCTATGTAACAACATTAATTCCACCGGTTAATTCAGTTTTTATGTTTCTAGTCTAGTGTATTTGACCCCTTAAATAAGAACTCCTGGATTGTCATCAGATATGTTCCACGAACGGAGTAATTTATCTTGGCTCATGTTCACAATTAATTCTTACTTCATTGACTTTCTTTTCACTTATTATTTTACGGTCATCGATTTTTTTCAATATCGACGGGACAAAATGATTGAATAGGCGTGTTTATGGTGAATTTAACTTGAGTTTTTTGCTTTAGAATAGTGTCTGAATCGATTTTAACCATAAATAGGATGATTCATTTACTGAGATATTTTTGCAGTAAACGTTTGATCTACACTCAAACGTATATTAATAAGATATTCCAATTCATCGATTTTCGGTTTGTGACGTTTTTCAAACTATGGTAAAATCGTATAAAACTACGCGAATCTATTGAATAGATATATTAAAATTGCCGATCTTACCAAGATCTGCTAATTCACTCTTTCTCTTACAAGTAAACACGTCCTATTGATAAATATTAATTGAATAAATAGAATACAGAATAGATTTTCTTTTTAACATGTTTTAGTCTTTGAATTCTACACATAGTTCTAATAATTTAGTACTTAACTTACGAACAACATACGAATTCTACAATTGATAAGTCTGTAATAGATATGTCTATTGAAGAATTCATTTCTTATGTCTCTATAAAATCATCATGTTCTTTTTTCAGGTAGCTATATATGTAACCGATTATTGTATGAAAAGAAATGTGTTTATCGTAATTATCAAAATATTTCCTGTACAATACTACGAAGAAATAAAATAATATTGCTTTTTAATCATTGAAATGTATTCATGCATGTATCTACCGCATGAATGACACTACGTAAAACGAATTTATTCAATGTTCATTAGTACAATAGTAGATTTCTCTAATTATTCATCACATTGTATTGTATTTAATACATCCGTAATAGAAATTAAGAAAAACTGATTGAAGTGTCACTAAAATAAATTTCTTGTTTTAGGGGAAAAAAATAATATACCTATATGTAACGATATTTTTATCTGGATTTCTCCATTTTTGAATAGCATTTCTCATATATTGACATAGATCGACATTTAATTCATGATCGATTTGTTCGAACAGAATGTGTGCAAGAATACCAGCCGTAGAATATGCAACATCAATACTATCATCAGTTAAAAATCGTTGTATTAATGGAATAATATCAATTGAATAAAGATAATTTATTAAGTGCGATACTTCAGAAATATTACTTAATAAACCAAAAATTTTCGTCAATATAATTGTATCCAATGAAAATAAATATATAAGACGTTTATATAATTTTAAACCTTTCAAATGAATGAAACGTTCGCATGCGACGGGATTTTCATCAGTCAGATTCCATAATAAACTTAAACAAAAGCGTAATGTATCGTCGCTTACCAATGCTTGATGATGATGATGATTATCATACCATTGTTCTTGAGCCTCATCATTTATTTGTTCAATAATATCTATGGTTTGTAAACGATTTATTTGACGTTCAATCAACTGTAGAAGACATCGTAAATTTTTCAGGGATCCCAATTGTGTACATTCATCAATAGTTAACTACAAAACAGAAAGTAATGATTTCTTTTCAACGGATCGTAAATGTATAAATCATATCTGATGTCCACATAAGCTAAATGACTACTTGATCTTTAAGAATACTTTTCAAGTCAATAATCTTAAATACTAGAGTTATGTGAGATCAGGTCTTGTTTCATTTCATTCTCAGTCTCTATAAAATTTTGTTTAATTTTGCTTCTGGTCTACAGAATATTATAGTGATCATAAAAAAATAAAAAAATGATTCTACAATGATCGCTTATTGATTCATATGATCAACGTCAAGAACGGTCTTTCAATATGTTCACGTATTGAAGTATCTCATGATTGATAATTCAGAAAAATAATATCTTATACAATCATCGAATTATAATTATAAATTTCAAGTTTCATTCAAGATAAATTTTTTTCTATTACTATGTTGTGAACTGCCTCTTTTTGTTTTCTAGTAGTCTCGATTATCACTACCACGACTAAATTTAGTTTCCTAGATGTTTAGCCCCAAATGAATAGAAAATAATTATCATCTTCTGTCACTAGTGACAGCAGCTTAAATGTTTTATAAATTTTAATTATGTAGAGATCGGATTGGTAGCTTCATTAACAATTATCCACTAGACTTAGAAGGTTTAATATTGAATTGATAAATAGTTTAGTTTACCTTACGAGAAATTTCGAAAACATTAAGTAAACACCTGTAAACAAAATTCCACCAATGAAAATGATTTAGCCCCTATTGAGAAAACCTTTCTCTGTGCAGAATTAATAGTTTATAGACTACGTTTAGGCTAATAGAAGAAGCGTCGATGTTTAACGCCGGATCGGTTATTATTAAAGCCGATGCTTTAGTTAAATCTTGTTTTTCGATGCTGTGATGAAAGTATCGCAAGGTTGAAGATCTATTTCGATTGGCCGACGCACGTAGTATGTAGTGAATAATATTCATAAACTAAGAAAATGTAAAATGAATATTGAGAAAAACATAACTCTCGTTAACTAAACACTAGATCTAATAGTGATTGTAAGAAATTTAAAGATAAGATGTAGAATTTTCTCTCTTTTACTCATCAACATTGAAGATCATCATAGTATTGGTCTATTTTTATGTAGATTTAGGTACTTTTCAAGAATGAAAAAATTCCTCTTCTCTCATGGCTTATTCCATGGTAAATTAAATCCAATATTTAGAAAAACTCGATTGTGAATGAAATTCACTTCTTTTATCTATTGATCATTTCTCTTCCGTTATTGATGTAAGTTTGTTTTTCGTTAAAAGCTACACAGTGTAAAAGTTCATAGTCGAATCATTATTGAAATTAGTACAATAATTTAGTTTTGAGTAAACTAATGACAATTTCTTGCATTACAAATCGTTGTGACATTATCTATCACCGCATATCACACTGTGAAGAAGTTTGTTTTCAAATTTTTATTTTTCTAGTGAAAAATGAAAATCGTCTAGTTGAATGATTTTAACATGTCTCAGTTGATAGTCAATCTAATCAGATAACTAACTTTACCATCAAACAGTTCAAAACAAGTATGATAAGATTTTTCTATATATATATATCAAAGTAGCTTTCTATACATTCGTAAAATATGTCCTTCGATTAGTGCATTCTTCTATGTAAATAAAAAATACTGTATCATCTAGTGTTAACAACACTTGCTCAACTGTGTAATATATTTTCAAGAATATTAGTTTTCTCTCACATCGAAAAACTATATCATCGACAAAGCCTATGTATTCGAAATCAAGACAATCAAATATTTTAAACGATACATCGTTCAAAACAATATTGAAGAAAGAAATCCTCTTAGAAACATAATATCACCCAATGTTTGCTCAGGCATCGTTCCAAATAGGATTTGACAAGTCTGTCTACCCGAAAGAAGATTGTTCATAGTACAAGAGATCGATTATTTTCATGAAAAATTCTTCACACAAAAAGATCATATGACAATGTTTCCTAATTTCTTACCCTACTTGTTAATAGTGCTAGGACAGCTACACCTGGCTGTATGATTACTAAATCTGTATGATTTTGTAAATTATTCATGACTAATGATGCTAATACATAGATATTGAAATTGGGCTCATGCAAAATTCGATCACTACATAAAGTTAATAGACAATTTTTCTGCAACTAAAATAAACATTACTAGATTTATAAATAGAGAGTTATTGATTTTGCTTTTACTTGTTGTTGATTGGGAAATATTTCCATGACAATAGTTAATGCTTGAACGATTCTTGATAAACATTTAAGATTGATTTGTTCGATGAACGGCGAACGTGTTAAGTTATAAATACATGCTGTTGATGCCATTTGAACTGATTGTAAATTAGTATGTGTTGACATGGTATGAAGTATAAGTTCAATGAGAACATGTTGATTATTTGATTGATGTGAACGTGTAAGAAAGAATATGTAATAAAGAATTTTTTGTACAAAATTCGGTCGTTCATAATAACGTTTTAATGATTCAATAAGATATGGTTCATAACGATGTAGATCATTTTCTAATATTGCTAGTGATATAATATCATGTAAATCGTATGTATAATGACGAAATTTTGAATAACACATATCATTTTTATCGAATAAGCAATTAGAGTATTTTTCATTTGTTAAAAATAAGCCAAGAAATTGTAGATATCTATGTGAAAGTAAAAAATCGTATAACGATTTTGATACAATACTTTTCTGTCCACTTAAATCTAAATGTTTTAAGTTTGGTAAACAATTTTGCTCAGATAAAAATTGATTTATATCATATTGATTGTTTACTAATGAATTATAATTATCTGTACTGATATCTAAATATTCCAGATATTTTAATTCATATAAGATTTGATAAATAGTTGGATCTTCTTGCATGTGTATTGAACAATTATATAACTTTAATGATTTCAATTTTGTTGATAATTTTAATAGAGATGTAAATAATGTTATTGATGAGCATAAGGATAGATCAAGTGTAGTTAAGTTTTGCAATGAATCAATAATAATATCGAGACAATAATTTTTGATGTCAGTGTTACTCATATTCAATGATGTTAAATTTATAAATTTAAGTATGAGACGAAGATTCGTTGGAATCATATTCATCGATGACGTCCTTATTGCTGTAGAATTTGTCGAACTTAAAAATAGAAGAAAACAAAACTTACTAAGAAATTAAAACATAGATTAGTTTAGGAAAATTTTCGTAGAATAGGAACTTCATTTTTTAATAAGACGCACAGAGAGAGGCGTAATCTTTGATTATGGAAGTGACTACCGTCTAGTACTATGTAATATTTTCTCTTCAATACTAGAGTGATACAAATCCCATATGCATAATCGCTTGGATGACATATATTTCTCCTAACGTAAACAATTTTCTATCGAATGTCTTGTCCAAAATAAAAGATTGCTAGTTGGTGAGCTTTCAAAGATCATTCCGGCAGGCCTATGCGTGTGACTCAATACATTGGCTTTTTTTATTTTAAAAATCTAAATGCATAATCTTAAATAATGCTTTTCGATGGGAGTTCTATCACTTGAAAAAAAATTTCAGCCTTATCTGTAGGAATTCAAATTCTTCTAAGAGAATAGGATCGAGCTAATCGGTTGATTAGATCATCAACTACACATCCTCGTCAAACTATGACTAGCCCCTCGAATCAATCCTTTTTTCTCATAGATGATAGTTGAAGATGAAACCACTTGAAGTTTCGATCCTGATGTGCTGTTCTTTCAAGCCTGTCGGGATTTGTAAATTTTGCTTTGTTTATGTATTTTAGATTAAGAAAACACTGAAATTTCATTACATACTCAAATATATCGTACAAGTTTCGTTTTCTCAAAGATACATCTCCATAGTGATAGATTTTAGAATACCAAGTAGTTTAATTGAAGCATTCGGCTTCAACTATTCATGGATTATTTTAGTATTTAAATAAATACGACGAGTATATTTAAACACATACGTATATGTTATTTGTTACAACGTGACTTTTTTCTAAAACTAGTCTCTGTCGTATGTAAAAACAGAACATTAAACTAACCATTTGGTCAAAGATGATGTGTCGATGTCGAATTGTTTCTCAACGGTCGTCAAATCATATGCAGCAAAAAATTTATAATGAGTAATGTTAAGTATTTTTAATCGTTCGAATGTTGATGGATGTAAATTATTTAAAATAGTATTGAATATTTTTTGATGTGAAAATCCTTCTAATAGACTAGGTGAACATTGAAATAGATATCGATTTGATAACGATATTCTCGTTGATTCTCTTTGTGTTCGATAATATAAATGATGTAAAATTAATGGACTATAAATTTGATAGATATCATCGAATCTTGAATATAGTGATGGACATATGTGTTGATAAAATAAATCATTGAATTTCGATTTTGATTGATCGACATTTGAATCTTTAAATATTATTTTAAGTTCCATTAAATTCGGATGCTGACGAAGAATGTGACATTGTAATTGACTTAGATATTTAATATTTAATACGATACGTTTTAAACATGTTACATTTGATGAAAATAGTGTTAGAGTAAAATCATTCAATCTATTGTATTCCACTAAATAATCAGCAAGACGTTCAGACAATATGAAATTGAGTGGACATGAACCACGAAGAAATTGTCCAAGAAATAATGATTGATTAATAGATTTAGTTTGTGTCTAATATGAGATATAAAAAGAAATTTCATTGGTATTTTCTTTTCTTTTGTAGAGAAAAAGACTCTTTTTATTTGATCGATGAACAGAAAAACAAGAAGAAGAGAGAATTACATTCGAGTGAATCAAAAATCATAAGCTATCAGTTCATAGCTAGATTTCTTTTATGTCTGAAGAGATTTGATTCAATGATTCTTTTGAACAGAATCAAATTTTGTATGTGTTCCCAGTTGAATACTGAAAGAACAATCTGAATTGATACCTACCCAATTGAGTACATCATGAGTCTACATCGAATGTTAAGAGAGGACTGGAAAATGTGTGATCAAATTTGTTCGTATGAAAAAACTTATGGAAAACGATATCTTGATGTGAATTTTGTTTTTAAACAATCGTATTAGTTTTCATTCGGAGAGAAACTTGTTCTGTTCTTTCTTTTTAGAGATATCTAATTTCTTGATATCGTATAACGAACATGAACATGTTGAAAGCAAGTTAAGTAAACTTGATTATCGAATATCTACATCAAAAAATTAGAAAGTTCATTTTTAGTCAAGATATTTAAAATATTCTATGAGTAAATGTGTCTATCTTTAGACAAAACGGTTAAATAGTCATAGTGATTTTTTTCTCATATACTAAATAGACCCTTAAAGATCGGACTTGTTTAATCATATCTAGATATGTTTGTAGGTCCAACATAAATATGTAAAGCATTTTATCATTTTGATGCTTCTCACATAGTCTCAAAGTTCATATAGCAATAGAATCTAAGTTTCTTAATGAACAAATACATTTGTTGTTATGGTGAAAATACGACATCGACGATAAATGTTTTTCCCCAATCATTAATAACTGCAAGATCTGCTAGTGTTTATTTTTAACTTTGTGACTATAATAGATTCACGTGTTCGATCATTATTGAACGACAACTGATGTTGATACAAGAAATTTCACAATATGAATGAGAAAATTTGAATTATAAACAAATTCTTATTCTATTTGAGGAATTCCTTTGTTGCATATGTTTTCAGAAGTGAAGTGTTTTAATTTAAAACATGAAAATAAACCTAACACTGACATATCACCGTTGTATATTATTGGAACGAATATATACTTCATAACGATTGCATTCAATTTAGATTACAATCTTCTTTATGAATGGTAAAGAAAAGGATGCTCTCCTAATAATAAATATTCTACAACTGCTCGTCTCATATCACAAAAACAACAATACATGAATTATGAGTTGTATACAAAAATAGTGTGTTACTCTTAATCGAGAAAATTTCTATCGAAAAATGATGAATATTCTTTATTTGTCCGTATATTTCAATTCACTTAATACGTTGAACATTTAACTTATACATGGTATTCATTTAAAAACAAACATTTATACAAGCGCTATCTGGTTTGTGTACCAAGGAAATGTTTACTTAATGAGTATCACTGAATAATGGACACGCCCTTTTTCAAACTTTATGTATCAAACTTTAATAAGCTTCGCAATACAACCGAAAATTCACCTAGAAAATTTTATCACGAAGAATACTCAATGACAATCAGTTGATGGACCACGTTATGAAATATGCAATATCTCATTCGCTGCTATGTTTTAAGATAATTTTTGTGCAATAAGCCTCAGCATCAGATAAAATAATATTGGAAAAGCCTAAAACGTTCATAAAACCACATCATACAACTTGTAGATGCTAAGTTTGAAGTCAAAACTCAAACGACGATTGTACACAGAGATACAATTGTTTGCTTAAAGAAAATACTAAAACTGCTGTACCTCAAAAATATAATTTGACAAAATAAAACTATTTCACATTTTTCTATCTCGTACTATTATTCGAAACTATAAGAGGATGCATTCAGTTTAATGATTCCAATAGATTTTAGATCGATAACAAAATATCTTGAACAGTTCGTTTTTCGGCATTCATTAACAAACATATTAAAACGAGTGAAGATAGTATGATTTTTAACTTTGAGTACAATGTAAGAAAACGAAAATAAACAAATCGAGCTCATGATTCTTGCCTGTAATTATTTATCGGTCGTTTTCCAAAGCTTTCATCGAACACGACAATAGGAACTAATATGCCATCAATCGACATTGAAACCAAATACAAGACTTGATCCTATCACAATTAATTTTTACCTCATAATTACTGTGGTCGACTTTTTGAACAATACGTGTATCGTCGGTTGGATCATATTTTCGTTTTCGTTGATCATTGAATGTTGTTTGAGTTTTTCCTTCTTGGTAGATTTGATCAATACATTTTTCAATGTATTTTTTCCATAAAAATTCATCATATTTCAATAATGACACAAATTTACATAAACATATTGTACATAATTTATCAGGACTATCAACCATGAAAATAGTTTCAACAATGATTAATTATCAACATTTTTTTTCTTAAGATTTTCAAAACGAAAATCTTCTTCATAGGATTATAAATCTTAAATGAGAACAAAAACAAAAAAAGGAAAATAATTTAGAGAATTAGCTTTCTCGAAGTTTAATAACGATTAATATAATAACAATAAAAACAAACAGTTGCAGTCGAAGAATTAACAGTGATTTTTTGTTACCTAATGGACACAAATCTAGAGCAAGAGAAATAAAAGCAAGAGCAATATGGATAGTTCACATAAAAAGAAAATGACAACTAATTATTTAAAAGCGCACTGAACCCACATGAGAACTAAAAAGTAAAAACCATGATTATTCAGTAAATGAGAAAACAAAAGCATTAATGATTATGGCTATGGTCATATCCGTGACTATGACCATGACCATCATCATGATTATGACTATGACCATGACCATGACCATCATCATGATCATGACTATGAGCATGTTCAGTGTTATTCTTGTCATAAATGAATGATGATATTTGTTGAGCAGATGTTGCTGGTGGCGCTGAAAAATTATTTGGATTGAATTGAAATGGAGGTTGATGTTGTTGAAAATCTGTGAATAATGATGGCGGCACAGGTTGAAAATATTGTTGTTGCTGTTGATTCGGAATCGTAGAATTGACGGAAGGCGGCATCATGGGCGTTGGCATCACTGACTGTAACTGATCAGTAGAACTACGATTTATTGATTGTTGTTGATAGTTTGGCATGAAAACATGAGAAGCAGGAGATACTGTAGATGTTAAATTATCAATTGAACCCTGATTCGTTGGTGATTGAGATGGAAAAGGATAGTAAGTGTTCGAAACATTTGAAGGAAACGTTGTTGAAACAGTATTTGATCCTACAGATGGTGATGAATTGATTGTCATGTCACCAAAGTATCTTAATAGGAAAACAACAATATGATTCTCATTAAAATTCTTTTCAAAGACAGAAATCATTTATTTTCGATTACGGAAATCTGGCTAGTGTTCATTAGCTACCTTATTAAAGGACTATAGTGGATAGGGCTATTTTTTTGTTCTTTCAAAATATTACTGACAACGGTGAAGCTAAGCACAATGGTTTGTTTTGAAAATATTAACTGTTAATGTTCTAAAAACTTCAATTTTGGTTTTTTCCGATGATTGAAAATCGACTTGAATTGTCTCTGATAGTACATATTCGCAGTTTTCAGAAGCATACATACTTTCTTCTGTATATACACACACGATACGTATCATAGTATAACTGAATATTGTTCTTTCTAGTCGGTAGGCATAGGTTAAAACTAGCATTGATCGGTTTCAAGATAATGTATGTAAGAAATATGACTATGGCAAATTTATTTTTGCTAGTCAATCTGTGTATTTACTTCTAAAATAATGTTTCGATGACTCTATGTGCTACAAAAAGAAAAAAAATCTTTAATCGTAACAGGTTCATTTTGGCTACTTAAAAGATTCTACTTTTCTGCTGGTATTTGTCGACTTCACAAAAAGTTTGAATCTTTTCAAGACAGATTCATTTAATATTAAATGAAAGCTTTTAATGAGAAGTAAAGAAATACGATTAAAATTGAACTATCGATTTTCAATCACAATGTCCAACATTTTCCGTTGCACAAAGACTCGCCTGAAGAGACAATTTTTGAATTGCACAAGGATGATCATTTACTATTAAATACTTAGTCTGGTAATCTATCGCTTAAGTCAGCGGAATCCTAACTCATCAATATGTTGTTCGCAGGAAAAAAAAGAACCATGGCTCTTGAAAATTCCTTTGAGGAAGGACGGTCTTTTAGGAGAAAAACGTGTTTTGCTTTTTCACACACTTGGCGAATTGACTGGGGTCATTTGGCATGGTAGATACTGTTGCTTGAGTAGCCATAGTCGTAGCAGATGTTGTCTCATTTGCAGGTGTTGTATCTATCGGTGGTGGAACGAATGCATTTGACATTGTAAGTGTTATCGGTGGCATACTAACAGGTTGAAGTGTAAAATTCATGTTTGTACTTTCATTTGTACTTGATGTTAGTGGTATCGTGGAAAGTAGTGGAGCTGTGTCAGTTGTAGGATTTCCGTTAAGAGAAGATGTATTTGTTTTTGTTACGGGTGGCATACTAGTTGTCCGAATCGGTATTCGATGAAGATAACCATAACCAATACCACAACCTAAACTACCTTCGCCACCCCATCCGACATTTGGTGTTAACGTTATTTCACGAGTCATATCACTGTCACTATTATAGACGTATAGTTTAAGTGGTTTGCCTTCATTACTTTCAATCAGAGTAAATAAATCCTCAGCATCGTTTAGTAATGTATCAGCTCCAATGATGTAATCGGTATTCGAACGTAAGCCAGCTAATGCTGCGGGTGAATGCTGTTGAACTTCTAAGATGTGCCAAACATTTTCGTTGGCTTTATCAAATGTGCAAAATCGAATACTCAATCCAAGTAAACCCTAATTATTAAAGAATAAGGAATAAGTAAAATCATATTTTTTTTAATCTACGCATACTTGACCACCCCAATTTTCGTGTGGAAGTAATGTTAATTGCCGTACAGTTTGTGTTTTACTACTGTACACAAGTAGTTCAACTGGTTTCCCAACATTCTCTTTTAATACTTCTTTAAATCTATCATTGTCTATGTCTAATCGAATGCCGTTGATGCTAACTATAAAGTCGAAATACGCTTCTAAACCAGCTTTATGTCCTGGTGAGCCATCTTGGACGCGAAGAACATGAAATCCTTCAGTGCCACCACCTGGAATTTTTAAATTACTACCACCAAGACCCATATTGATATTAGTTTAATATGAAAATTTGAAATTTCTATGTTTTCTTTTTTAGAGAAATAAATTTTCTATATAAAGAAATACAGTTGTAATCGTTGGCCGAGAATGAGACAATCCTTTGTTCGACCAATAAAATATTCCATGTTCACTCTTGTCTTTGTTTGATTGACATTTTCAAATAAATGTGAAAAAAATTGTAAAAATCTATAAATTTTTGTTTTCAAGATTTTAATAATTTTATACAAAGAAGTACACGCTATTTGTTTTTCTATGGGCGACATCTTTCACACAAGTACCATATTAATTGCGATTTTTTCCGAGGGAAGAAGAAGTAATCGAATTCATATGGAATTCTGCAAATAACACTTCACGAAGAATTCTCACACAAATAAAAAGATCACGGAAAAAACATATGCTATTCATAGATATCGGAAAGATAGCCAGGTTCTGCTATATTGTTTCCCTTACATTAAGAATGCTCTTACTCCTAGACCGAAAACTCATTCAAGTTTAGTATAGATATTATTCAAATTTTCACTTGTATTTTCATCCTAGATTAATTATGCATTACGAACATTGTGGGCTTGAATTCCCCTATTATAAACGATGTTGCACCATTTTTCTGGTAATCTATTTATAAACTCCTGTTATTAGTGAAGAATGTGTCTCATGCATTCCAATGTTCGCCTTTGACCAAACGCTCTCCTAAACAAAGCAAAAATAAATCATAAATTTATTCGTCGAAATGAACTTTTACTGAGAAGTTTGTTGTCAACATTACAACAAAAATTTAACAAAATATAGTCTATGTTTTTCAAGAAAAAACTTGCCGCTAGACCTACTGTTTATGTTTCAGCTTGAGTGGAGAAATATGATTTATTAATATTTTTATTACTACTTACCGTTGAATTTCATGTTAGAAGAAATTTGTATTAATATAAGGTCGACTTTCTTCTTTAGATTCACGCTTCAAATGTTTTGATGAAAATTTTTAAAGTATGTCTTGCTTAAGATAGACATTCCTACTGATGCGTAAGTTGCGTTAATCAATGATCACATGTGATACTCGTTAACTTCAGAATAACTAATTATCACACGATGTCGTACACAAGCGTTTACAGTTGTTCTTGTTTAACATGAGGAATATTGAAAAAAATGGAAACTATGAATAACAGTACCCAATTGACCTCGTACAAGGTCTATGTATTTTCATTCAGTCTTTTTGATGCACACAGTTTGTTTATATAATAAACTTCCGTAATATGTTTTTTGTGAATTGATTTCGAAGTCGAAACAAAAAATTTTATTATAAGGCGGAAAAATAATCACCAAACTTTTACTAATTTTATTGATTAAGTCTTCTACATGATGCTGAATTATTCACAAGGTGTACCCGGACTGGTCACATAACTCGTCCCATGCTAACTGGTTCCATATAATTGTGTCCTAATTCGTTCCATGCTACTTACGGTCCTGATTAGTTTATTAATTAAAATTAGTATTAGTAGCATGTGGGAGGGTGACATCTTACTACTTTATTTGATAACGTGGTGAGTTCGTTGAACCTGTATACGATGTGGAAGATAGTATAGATAATTTAACCTTTGTTCATATCTTGATAACATCTATTCTTCGTTAACATGTTTCGATTTACAACAAGTGAAAGAGCACTATATGACAAAATAGATGAAAAACTTCTTGAACTAAGGAACGCATATGAAAAAGTTCTCATAACTCCAACTGAATTAGCTAATTAAATCAGGCAAAACTGTGATGGTTAATAACAAAAATAAAATTCTTCGTCTAAATTTTGATTTTTTCTACAAATGTACTCAATTTTCTCTTATGGATATGAGACTTGATATAGAATACATTATAAACGGATATTACTCTATATGTTTGAATTGATAAACTAATCAGAGCCGCAAGTAGAATGGTACGAATTCAGAATCGACTTTTTAATGTATGGGACGAATTAGGACACAATTATATGGGACCAGTTAGCATGGGATGAGTTATGGGACCAGTCTGGGTGACACCATTCACATCTATTTCGGATATCGGCACGAGATAGATAGTGATGATTTCAGAGAATTTATCATTTCTGGAAAATGAGTTACTTCTCGAAAGGGAAGATTTTCTCTTCAAAAACTTTTCTGGTTCAGTCAGATCGTCGAATGTATTCAATCGATTATGATGCAATATTTATCTTCTGCTTTGAAATCATCTATGATACCAAATGAAACAAATCGAGCTTTCTCTAACTGATTTCTCTAGCATAGAATGCATTTTATAATCTGAAAAAATTAGAAGAAAAAGAATTAAAGTACTTTCCGGATCCTATTTGCCATAGCCCCCGCCCCCTACAAAAAAAACAAAAATATACAAAACAATGTTGTAGAATCGTCTCAGTTTACTAGCCTATAGTATCGATGAGTCAAATAAGTCTTTTGATTTAAGGAATCTTATCATCGAGAAAAAAAACTAGTTTTCTTTTTTGCCGCTACAATCCAACCTTGCTATCTCGTACTACCCTTTCGGAAGTAGGATAATGAAGTAATTGAAATTCATTAAATTTTATGATAAAAAAACCTATTCAGACTGGAAAATTTTCTCATCAACATTGTTCTTCGTACAAAATTCTAAAACATTGTTGCCATTACAAATATATTACAAGTTAATAAAAAAATACATAGTAGATAACAGTGTGCTCGTTTGATTACCAAAATTTCAGACAAATAACCTTTCCAATCTTCAAACTTTTAATTTAAAAACATGCCTTTTTGAAAAATAATTATTTGTACATCATGTGAACAAACTCTCCAATGTGCAAGAATTTGTAAAATAATTCGTTACCTAAAATGTACGAAAATTTTTCCAATGATTGTAACTCTTGATCTTGCATACGTTCTTTCTTTTTTGTCAATATATTATGCTATTGATTGAATGTCAAACATGTGTATGTTTTCTTTTTATTAAAATTTCTATGAAAAGAAGATGAACACAGATGAATATGATTTAATCGGCCACACAACAAGAAGACAGTAGAGAAAAACAAACGAAATACTGACTAGTATATAAGAACCTCTGAAAATGATTACTGTCGAAGAAAAACATAAACTCCATCAATTACACGCAACCCAGTAATAGCAGACGACGTGCTTTTATACAGTAATCATTTATATTATGTATATGATGTTCGCTCTGTTTCTGTTCAAATTTTACCACAGCAAAATGACTTTGTTGCATTGTATCTTTTGTGTCACCGAGTTCAAGTTCTCCCGATAATATATAACCATCAGATATGTCATCGTCAGTTACCTGTGATGATAAAACAAGACGAAAATAAGCATCTGAACGACGTTGAAATTGTCCAGTTATTTCTAAACGACCATTACCCAAACATTTCATATGACCTCTAAAAAATGTAAAAACATTTTTCAATTTATCATTTCAATAGTAGTCATAATAAATATTCATAAGAGAAAAAGAAATTTGCTAGTTATATTTATGTTAATAGACTGAATTCGTTATTATTCAATGCAGAGACACGATTTTTAATTCTTTGATTATTGTATTATATTCTAGTTTATTACGGCGTATATCTCGATGTCAATGTTCTGTAGACAAGCGTAAATAAACAATAAATTGGAGTCCCACAGTTTATTACGCGGCTGTTATTGGTATGCTATTCCATGATCTTTGATGATATGAGCCGTCTCGTCTAGTCATGAAGACGTTCTTGCTCTTCTTTTTTCCCTACGTAATATCAAACTCATTAAACCTCCTAGTTCACAGCATGTTAATGCCTACTTCCTGTGTTCGTCAGTCTATAGCATTTTTCATTAATAAATTGCAACATGAAATATAGAAGAAAGATGAAAATTGACCATCACTCTTATTTCCTTTTCTCTTTCCGAATGCATGAACATTTACACAATTGCGAGACGAAATCAAATTAGTCATCAAGCAGAAAATGTACTGCTGTTGTTCACATTTGTAATGTGATTAATCGACAACGAAATAATAAGACGCGCTTTCATTATTTAGTCGCTGATCATTTTAGTAGAAATAAATATTCTTCTGTCTCAATCTAGTGTATAAGCTATTCTTCCATTAGACATGGAGATTCTGTGGAAATGTCGAAAAAAAAAATCTTTATCTCTTTTTCAATTCCCATATGAAAAACTATGGAATACGATTGTCTGTCAATCACACTTGCATGCGTTATGTATGGAACATGTAATGTCATATAATCGTATTTGTACTTGAAGAGAAAAAAACTGATGATTATTCTCATACTCTACATGTTACTGTCATTATGCATAAATATATGACAGAAGAATCGACCTCGCTCTATTCTCACCGATGTAATACGCGCGCATGTTGCCTGTCACACATACATACAATGTCGAGTAATGCGACTAATTATAGTTCTTCTCGAGACTCACATACATATACAGATGGAAATCATCAATAAATTGGAAGGTTCGCCATACTATCGAATGGTCAATTAAATACATTACATATGTATGACAAGCCATCATATAGATATTGAAAATTATGAGTACATCATCATTTTTTGCAAGAAACTTTGGTTAACGCAAAATTTCTCTCTATTCATCTCTTTCGTAAGTGTTCGTTCTCATAAATAATATTTTCCGCATTTTTAAAATGAAAAGAAAATGTGCTATGATTGCTTCGAGTATGAAACACACAGATGATTGTGCTCCGTTTTTTCCCTTCAGTTCATTATATAATCTGATTATTAGAGGCTTAGTGTACTAAAAAAAGATAACAACAATTTACTTGGTGATACTTGTTCGATGACCTAGTTGTTCAATAATTTGACATTTTGTTTTCGACCACCATACTGTTTTAATTGTCCAATGTGAAATCAGCGCTGGCTTTGCCCAGCTTTCGTAAGCATATAAACGAATTTTCGTTCGACGTTGCTCACCGATTTCACGTAATAATTTACGTCCACATTGACCACGGCTTTCTTCGTAATAGAACGAATCGGTCAATTTCATTCCTGACAAACAATAAGTATATCAAATGCAAACATTTTTCTGATAACAGTCTTTCTTTGTTTTTCGTTAACTACATATCTCTGTATACGTACTTAATACAGTGAATGATGACAACCCGATAATGTCTGTATATTCGATATAATAAAACTTAGTAAAGAAAAAAAAAATAATCACAACAAGAACGACGACGTGTATCTCTTGTGCGAGTAACAACACTAAAAGAAGATAAACGAGCGAGAGGGCATGAGAGAAGTACTCGTTTTTCTTGCTCTCTTTCATTCTCTCTCTCTCTCTCTCTCTCTCTCTCTCTTGTTCTCGTTTGTTGATGAAACAAAGAAAGAAGACGATCCGTTGAATAGTAATATTATTTTTCTTTTTCTCATACTAGTATTGCAAGAGAAAATGAACAATTTTTCTTAAGGCAACAAAAATAGAAGAAAGAAAAGAAGTTCTATAGTGCTGGTTCATTTTGTCAGAATATCGTGTTCTCTTTTATTTTTTATTTAAAGAATGCCATTTCTTTCTCTTTCTATTAAGCTTGAAGGCATAGAAAATCAATTTCCCTTTGTCTCTATTCCACTGTTACACATGAAGCTGAGAAGTAATGAAGGAGACAGCAGATAGTCTAACAACAAACTAGTCTATCTTTGTTTGAGACACCCGTCGTTGATTAGTACTTTGTACTATACAATGTACATAAAGCCATCCGATTTCATTATGCAAATACATAGTGATTACTATGAGGGTACATTGGTCACCATGTGGTCACATCAGTATTGATTGATGCTGAGTATCTAATATAAGAGTCACATTAGCAGTAGGGCACTCACAACATTCAACATTTGTTCATATAAACCAGTGGATTATATAAGATATAGTAATAATATAGAATACAACTGCAGGTGTTGAGTTATGTTACTAGGGATAAGAAATGAATGCAAAAGAAATAACAATGTATATATATATAAATCTCATTCGCTAAGCTGAGTTATATGAAAGATCATCGAATTAATCGAGCATGAAACATCAGTCAATGATTGATGTTGTATCGAAATAAGAAAAAGAATCCTTGTAGAATATTGCATTAATTACGTCAATAGTTGGCACATCTAAGGTTCTTTTTTAATAATTGTTGTGCAATGTAAATAAAAACCTTTCAACAAGAACACTGGTGCATGAAGATAATATGAAAATACAAGACATGTTTCTCGAGTAATAATCGAAAAGTAGATGAAAGGAGATGGAATTATTACTGTGATTCGTCTTATTTTTATTTTTTGAACCCAACATATGTCATTACAATGTCGTCGGACATCTTGAATTTATCGTGAATAGTCTATGACTCGAATATATAAGTGTATTAATATATAAATGTTAATTAAAAAGAAAAGAGGCGCAAGAAATAATCTAAAAAGTGGTTTTCTACTGTCATCAAAGGTAACATAACTTCTAGACTATATGCTCATAAAAAAGGTTTATTAGTGAGAGTGGTACATGATTATTCTTGTTTCATGGCAATAAACGTTTTGTATTATTTATAGATCGGCACTGATTCTTGTAGAGCCTGAAACAAAGATGTTCTCTAGCTATTTTGAAATGAGTTGGCTGATTAAGTATATAATCAATGTGTTGAAAATAATGAATTGAATGAAAACAATCATACACAGGTATTAAACAACTTAAATCTCCATCGATATCTTCACTTGTCTATATATAAATGCCGAACTAACTTGTATTAGTCTAAATAAAAAATGAAACGTAAATCTTTAAACATTGTCTCTGATAATTTCGAAAATAACAAAGATCATATTTTTGGTCAATTATAAAACAGATCAAATTGATTTTTAATATGTAAGGAAATTAAATTTCAAACAATCGCTGAATTTTTCTTCCATTGAACGGCGATGCTGCATTGCCTACTAAGTAAAGATTGTCTGTTTTTTCTCATTTATCATGGCTATTTTTATGTAAGATATAATGCGTATATAACCACTGACTATTTATATTTTCATAGCTCTTGCGTTTATATATTGACGAACTATTGAGATTCTTGTGAAAGAATGATATATGGATCTATTCAAGTAACAGAATAATAATATTTCTTTTCCCATATCGTTGCCGAATTTATAGCACTGGTTTAAGGTTTACCTTTTAAATGAACAAAAATATCCTCTTTTCATGGGCTGTCATTGTGAATCAAAACGTTAAAGTAGTCAGATGCATGTGATGATGAAAATTCTAACTGTTGTATATTTTTCTTTGTCTGTATTAAACGAAACGCAACGAAAAGAAAGAAATAATGTCTTTGTTTACAATGTACTGAACTTGCGAAACGATGCACGTTGGTTGCAATTTAAAATAAATTTTATAACATCACTCGTACGCATGATATTATGCAAACGTTCTAATGAAACATCTATCTAATAATTCCCATTTGATGTTTATAAAATATTTTATCACATTGATGCTCATCAAACAAAATTAATGAATTGAGATTTTGAAGAAATCCATAGCTGCAATATGTTTTTGATAAGGTTGCTTGACTCAAAAGTTTGCATCACCTTTCTTCTTGTGTAAACTTTATCGTAAGTGAGACTTTGGTTCTTCATAATCATCAGTCAATGTTTTAAGAGCATCAGTGCAAAGATGATCGTCTACAAACGAATCAAATTTTGAATTTTGTGACATCTATTAATTTATGATGTGTTTCTATTGGCACAATTACTTTTAGTTAGTGTAAATTGGGGGACGTACCTACGCCTTTTCGGGACACGGGAGGTGCAGGTAGAGCGAGTGGGGCGCTATCTTCATATAGATTACATTTTCCCATTTTTAGAAGCAAATTTCAAAAGCAGGGAAGAACTACACCCCACCCCTCGGTGCATCCCTGAGAAATAAATACTTTTAAAACCAGTATATTTTGATGTCATATTCTTACGGGTGGAAAACGAGTTAAAGTTTCGTCCTATAAATATTTTAATTTCACAGTTATTCGAAACTGTACTGTATGAAATTCATATATGCTGGGTCACTAAATTCCAAAAGCCGAATGGCGACGTGACATCAGTAAATTTGGGAAGAAGTGAGGCGTTACGCCCCAGCCTAGCAGTGCCATAATATCTTTAATACTATATCTACTATTTTTTTTCTGCTGTATGGCACTCTTTTAGTAATATCTATTTCAACTAAACTGACAACATATATTATATGATACAGCTTTATAGATCAATTGATTATATCGACGAAAGCGAACTGAAAATAATTTGCTATTACATCTGTAATAGTGATCTGTTTTATGCATCGAAAGTTCTTTCGAAGAAGAAACTGGTGAATTACTCAGTTACTTAAGCACATAAGGAATTGAAATTTTAAGGAGTAAGAATTTGTCGACCGAATTCCTTCTGAAAAAATCGAGTGATGTTTTCATATTGTGAACGATGAAAATCGTAAATATATATATAGACTAGTAGACTGTCTACTAAAATTTTACAAATAGCAAAGCTAGCAAATCTGCTGATCGACCTCAATATGTTCTACAGATAATTCGATTGTATTCTAAAAAAGAAGGAAAGAGATTCAGACTTTAAGTGTGTGATATGTGCACCCAGGTTGATAAATACAGTTATACATAATGTCACCGTCACTTAATCGTATACTGCCGTTTACGTGCTGTATGAAGTCGTGAAAGACTCGTATTGTTCTGTAATCTAGGAGCACAGTAATACAGTGCCGTATTATCAATGTAAATGGCCGTAGCCTCACTATATTACGACCCGTTTACATGTCGTAAACGGCCGTATACTGACCGTATCGATCGACCTGTGTATGCTAACTAAATGATAAGAGACAGAAAAAATAGTGAATTACTATAATTTATTGAATTTTGAGTTGTTTTTCTCCCATGAAATGAGGGCGAAAATTGTTGTTCTTGAATCTTTGATCTTGACATCCATCATAACTGGTGACATTTTTTGATTTTAGATGTCGAATGACGATTTTTCTGAATTTATTGACGCTCGACATCGACACTGAAACACTTGCGGAGGCAATTATTAGAGCTTATAGCAGAATATAAATTATACGCTTAGAGGACTAAGGACATGAAAGATGTACAGATAATATAGATCAGAGCTCCGTGGGACGACCAAAACGTCGCCCCGCCTAATTTTTATTTTTCAGTCCCGTGTCCCGTCCCGTCCCGTCCCGCGTCCCGTCTGACAGGGTTTACCAAAAATTTCCGAACTGTTTCATTAGTAAAGCACTACTCTTTGTGACTTGAAATGGTTGAGTCAGCTGTTTTGACCGAAAGCGACACTTCTCTGATGAAAAGTCACAAAAAATAATTGTTTTTCAGCTAAAAACACGAAGAAAATATTCCTTACGGGACGCAGAACGAATCCAAAATTCGTTCCGTCCTGTCCCGTTTCCCGCCGCCCTCTGTCCCATCCCGCGGGGCTCTGATATAGATGATACATTGGGTATAGGAATGATATAGTGAATATGCCAAGGATACGCAGAAATGCTGAGGACACGCAATATATGCAGAGAGAATAAAAACTGTAGAGAGATTAGTTTTTTCTTGTGACCATCGACTATTCACTAATTTTGTTCTTTCAAGTGCGTACGAGCAGTTCTTTTCTTTTCTCTTCTTGTCCTGGTATCATGTGCTCAATGAAATCAAATCCTTTCAGTGGTGGGTGAGTGACGGTCACGCAACATAACTGTACATAAAAACTTCTTTCGAAAAGTAATTATTAACAATATTTCCTTAAGTTTTATCATTTTCTATACTGCATAGAAGAACGAAAGTGGAAAATATCTAGAAAAACTTATCAACCATAAATATACGTCATTTTATTTTTATTAACACATCGCATATAAAAATTCGACATAAATTCTTCTGACGTATTGTTGTATGTACAAAACGAGTGGAATCAATAGAAAATAAAATTCTAAGACTTTCCACCGAAGAAAATTCTTATTTATTTGGTTCCTAGATACTAAAGTCAGTATTTTACGAGAAAAGACCTTTAACGGCCTTTTTCTTTTCAGCACTGCAGTTTAAGGACTGTGTCGATCACATGGATATGTTATCAAAGTTTTATTGATTCACGAGAAAATTTTAGATGTGTTAGTAAGCGTGTTATTGTTTTCAGTCCATTAGTGTGGATTTCAAGTATCTTTGATAAAAATTTATAAATCGTATGTCATTTTGAGACCTTTGAAGCGTCACTTACCTTGATTGAAGACTAAGTAAAGTCTCAAAACGCTGGTGTTTAACATCTGTGCTGTTCTTACAGATAGCGCTTTCGGTTTGCAAAAGTGTAAAAATCTGATTTTTAGGTCTTCCGACCTAAAATTCCCAATTTTGCGAGAGAAACATTTTCGGAGAAAAGTTCATAGTGTTTGACTAGAAGTTTATTTTTTTCCAAGTGAATCTTCTGGTGTAGTCCGAGGCTTTTTTAAGAAGCCAAAAGCTGGCTTTGAAACATGGAAAGCTTTGCTTAGTGAGTCAGAGTATTTAGCGCTGTTGAGGAAACGACCAGCTGATTTTTCATGAGCTTAGCGGAAGCGGTCAGATCTGGGTCGTGTCCTGTACCGATGAGAAAGTTGTTTGATTCGTTACCGGTATCCGTTCCGGAAACGGTCGGATTAGGACCGTATACGGTCCGGGCTTGGAAACGGTCTTTTCTGTCGACGGAACCTGCGTAGGAAACTGGAACCGTATCCGTGGATACGTTCCAGTGCCCGTAATCGGTGGGAAGTAAAGCCGAAACCGGAAGCCGGAACTGATTTCGGAAACCGGCTTCCGGAAATCATGGGAATAACACTGGATCCGGCCAGTTCCCGCCGTACGTCTTCGACCTGGGCATAGAAGCTGAATTCCGTCGCATGGAAAAATCCTTTGATACTTTATGTGCATGTTTCATACATTTGCACTTCATATTTTTAGTTTGAAAAAGTGAAGATATATTTACCTTACAGTGAACATGTGCCTGAGTTTCACTGAATGAATGTATTTCATTTTACCTTTGGTTAGCTGAAATTTACCACTTTTTACAACTGGTAGCACTATAAATGTCAATGAAACGTTTGCTTCTCGACAAAGTTGTGCATCTGATCAGTCCATGTTTACTTTGAAAACCAAACAGAATTGAGTTGGTCTTTAAAATGCTCCAACTGAATTTATCTGAAATCTCATAAGTCGCATATTTTCTCATCGCGATGAAGTTTTTCCAGAAATATATTGAAGGTAATAATTATGACAGTAACTGGTAGATGGGCCGTCAAATGATTGTGACAAGAGAGTCTATCTTCGAAGCGTGAAACTGTCGACTATTTTTGAAAAATTTTAATTATATCTATGCTTAATTTTTTCATCGAAGACAAATGAAATTCGATTGAAGTTAACATTAGAAAACTCATCTCTTTTGTGTACTCTTCTTGAAATTTTGAATAGTAAATTTAAGATGGCTTAAATTTAGTACGTGAACTCGACTTCAACTGTGCATCGATGTTACCTTTCTCCATTAGAGCATATTTCGTTACAAATATGTTTATGGTTGCATGCAAACGTTTCTGACAGGATTCAACTAAGAATTTCGGAGATCTGATCAAGGTGCCAGGGTTTCTGAACTCAATGCGAATTGGGACTTCTAAACTCAATTAAAAAGAAGAGGTTTTCAGAAACTAAAACAGCTCAATTATATCAGAGACTTGTAGAATATGCTCCTCGCCCAAGATATCTGAGAAACCAGAGAGCTCAGGAACATCTCTGAAACCGGAGATATCTGGGAAACAAGGAAAGCCTGGGACATCTGGGGAACCAGGGAACTTAGAGATACATGGGAAACAGGGAACTCGGGCACATCTTGGAGATCGGGAATTCTGGGAAACCAGGGATATGATGGAAACCAGGAACACCTGGAAAACAAGGGATATCTAGGAAATCAGTATGTCTGTGTGGCATGGGTGTTCGCGTAAGTGCTATCAATGACAGTGGGTTGCATTTAATGGGATCGTTTTTTCCATCCATAGCCGACCGGAATTCCCACCACCACTCGCACCCACTCTACCGCCCTAGCCCACACCCCCAAAAAGCCAGCCGGCCTGCACATCCACATCCATCCCAATCTTTAGGCTATTACCCATTTCAAAAAAGAAGGCCGATGGATACAGCTATAATAGCTGTATCCATCGGCCTTCTTTTTTGAAATGGATAATAGTTCTTGAGTCTTTCACGACACCCTCACATAGCGTGATCCATTTTATATGTACACGGCTGCTACCACTCTTTTACCGCACCCATATGTGGTGAGAAAAGTTGCATGTTTAACCGACTCATACCGTCTTTCACCCGACCCACACCCAGCGGAACGCATTACATTTTTAGACGACTCCTTCAGTCTTTCACCGCATCCACAACTGGCGAGATGCGGCACATTTCAACTGGACGAATTTTGTGTTTCAGTACACTGACCAACACTTGATGGAACCCCACTCAACACAGTGCAGTGAAACCCCTTCTAACAGAACGCACAAAGCTAACAATCAGAAACATCCACCTCAGTATTTTTATATTTTAATTAGATAATTACTGTCATTATATTTAAAAGGATTGAATTGAATTTTCACGATAGTTCTTATGCTCATTTGGTTCAAATATCCTGTGAAGAGGAAATTACCATTGTATGGACAATATGGTTGTCATATTCAGTGGAACTGCGCTCAGTCTTCATCACGCCTCTTCATGTCTTTAAAATTAGTATCTTCCACCTATATCCTTAATTACCTTGATATCTTTGTGTTCTTCTGATTCTTTGATACCCTGCAGTTTCTTGATGTCTTTAATTTCGCTGAGTTTCTTGATACCAGATGTCCTACAGTTCCCTGGTACCCAAGCTATCCCTGCCTATTTGGCTTCTCAGATGTCCAAGGCTGCCCTGATTTTTCAGTCATCCCAAAGTTCCATGGTTTCACAGATATCCTGGGGGAGGCCGATATCCTACAGGTCACTGATATCAGTTAGATGTTTAAGTTTTTTAGCACTTCTTATTATTAATTGATTTTTGAATTCCCAATTGCCATTGAGTTCCCAAACCCTGGGAACTTGGACACGTCTTTTTCCATCATAGAAGTGGAACATGTTTTTGTTGCTCATTGTGATGTTAAGTGGCTGTACTCAGTTAGTAATGCTTTTAAGAGATAGGCCACAAACGATTGGATTCCTCACACATCCATTCCATATCATTGATGATCCTGGAACTGAAACACACCATTAATTGACTGATCCATTGGTAACATCTTTTTTCAGCGCATATATCAGTTAATCTTCAGAAACTGTTGCTGTTCTTAGTTTGATTTCTATTAAAAACTAGAAAAGCTCTATGATGTTAGCTTTGACACTACCAGTCATATTAACAGAATCCATCCATATTCTCCAAATCAACATTCGTATTGACACATGAACATCAAAACATGCGGCACCTTATACTTCATGCCCATATTGACAGAAGAAAAGTAAACAATGAATCGCATAAAATTGTTTCATTATCCATTGCTTCTCATGTAGAAAATGGCAAATCATATAATGGCATGCAGCAACTTAAATATTGAATAGACAAAGAAGCAAATTTGAGAACACAAAAACTAATGAACAGATCATTATCAATATCAATGGAACTTGTGTATCGCTTTTTATATGGAAGAGGAGCTGAGTTTAACATAGTAACTAGACGAAAAAACAGAAATATTAGTAATGCTTGAATGATAAGTTATTTTTTCGGTGATTGAGAAAAATGTAGAAAAGGTTAAGGGATGAAAGTTCAACATTTATTGAGAAAAAAATAGACGATTTTTGAATGGATTCATCGTTTTCTAACATAACGTAGTTCTACTCAACAGACAATTACTATCAACAAAGAGAAATAATGCGAAATAAATAAGTAAAAACCGAAGTTAATGCTTAATTATTTCGATATTACGATGATGAGCATCCAACGGAATAAAAAATTCTTCAATGTTATATTTTTGAATCCAAGCTGCTATTGTTTTTTTATGTGAGCGAGTGCGTGGAGTTTGTCGTTTTCTAATAATTTTTATTTTCTTTTTTACAGGAATTGTTCTTGTCTGAGTTGATGTGAATGATTCACTCGATTGCCATTGATTTTGCTGTTGGACCTTTTTCATTTTATTTTCTTTATCATTTGATCGGCGAACCATTTGAATCGGCGGAGTTATATTTCGTTGGTTTTCATTAACGTCAACATTTGTCCTTCCTTTACTTTCATCATTCATCGCTTCATCGCCATTACACTTAGTTGTTTTTGCTGCCTTTGTTTGTATCAATTTTGATTGTTCACAAGTATCATCTTTTTCAAATCTTCTACGCTTCGAAATTTGTTCCAACGTAGACACATGTTCTAATTCATTTCCTATTACCCTTTTTTCACTTCTATCAGCTTCAACCAAAGTTTCTTCATCAAGATTTTTACTGATATTTTCTGTTTTATCCAATATATTTACTTCCAAATTTTTATCTGATAGCAACGAAGAATTTTCTTGATAAATATTTATTATTTCATCACCTATGAACCAATAAAACTCGATAAATTTTCTGTTCTTTGAGTTAGAATAACAAAATCAAGACATATTTATTGGAAGTAATCATGGGTGGCTCATGTTGAAGACATAGCATTTAGACATTTCAGCACTCCAGAGTTTCTATTGCAATCTTTCTTTTGGCTCACACTCTTGAATCTGTGTTTTTTTTAGCTTCGTAGACACTTGAATCTTGACAATTAAACTTTCACTTATGAAGAGCCTGACTATAGTTGCAGGATTCAGAAGATACTCCTACCAAGACATATAGGCCTGTAACAGTTCCAGCTACATGACTTACGAAAGCTAATGAACAGCTTCAGCTCATCAGACTTCGAATTTATTGGATAGTTTCAACTCTGTGAACTGAGCGAGAGCAGTCATATGTTTATTCTCACTTTACTCCTCCTAACCTCCTCCTAATATAAAGAGGCTCAAAGTTCCTATGTGATGGTTTCCGTGTGAATAGAGAAATGCGATAATTTTTATGAATCGACTTTAACAACTCATTACCGTTGTCATTATTTTAACTAGATGGAAAAAAGAACGTCAAGCGAAAAGGATTCATTTCTTTTGTCTAGTCTTTATTAATTTGTTGAATGCTAAAACACATAATGGTAGTGGCAGACTAAGTTTGTTGAATAGAAATTTTTGTTCACTCAAAAATCTCTGTGCCGTACGGATCTTAGTCATCAGAGGTAGATCATTTGCATGCTAGTAGTTACCGAATATAAAACACTGTGGAAAAAAATTTTGCATCGAAGAGAAGATTATCCTGTGTTGATCAGAGATTTTTATGGATAGTATAACAAAGTAGATTTTGGCAAAGCTGAAGAGTTTCATTTCTCGAAACCATCATTTTAAAGACTGAGAAGATTGAGTGTGACTTTATAAAATACAGACTCAACCAACTGTAATAGTACATAGTACCGAAATAGATCAAGTAGCTGGTCTGTAGAGAAATCATGGTAGATAGGTGCCTCAATTGTAATAGAATATAGTTTTAACTTCATTTTCAAAATACCTATGAAATAATAGAAAAGTTATTAAAACTTCTATTGAGATATATGTTTAGCTGTTCGGATGAAGGAAAGAAAAATTTCTAATTTATCACTAAGGCTGTAGTATTTTTTAGACAAAAATCGAATATCTCTCTAATGTCAGATTCTTTTTCATTCGAAAAACAAATCCTAGTAGTCATTTTCGAAATCATCATCGTTATTTATCTTTATATTAGTTATTTTTTCACATGACAGATAATCTTACAGCCTAGCTTGATTTCTATAAAGATCCCAAAGGACAAAGTATCACCCAGTTCAATTAAAACAGATATCCGTTGCGGACCGTTTACTTGACGCAGTTATACGGACCGTAGCATCATTAAAATAGGGCCATATACCACCGTATTTTCACAGTATACGACCCTTTATTACTGTGCCCAGAAACAGAACCAAATACGGAGCCATATACTGCGAAAATACTGCCGTATACGACCCTATTTTAGTGATATTACGGTTCGTATAAGTGCGTCAAGTAAACGGTCCGTATCGTTCGACCTGGGAAGGAACGATATTCTTCGACGACTGAACTTTTTTGTGCCGAGAATCTATGCAACACTGTCTTCAATATCTCATGCATCTATCAAAGTTAGATCTTTTCGGATAGATTAATAGGGGCGAAGGGGCTGGTGTTTATTTAGTTTCACTTACTGTTTGATAATGAACGAAGTTCTTTTTCAATATAATCCCAATTTTTTTCAATATCTTGAACATCAACTAAACGTGTACAACTGATTGATTGTTGATTTTGAGGTCGGAACCGATTGATATTTTTTAATCTTAATAATCGAAGCATTCGTGTTTCAATTTTATCGATTATCGATGAATTTGGATACATTGCATTGCACAACTCTCTAACTGAAATACATTCGAGCTGATTATTCGATTCTATACCAGAACAAACAAACGCTGTCATTGAATGACCATGAAATGTTATTTGTTTTTGAAAACGGCTGGATGAAGACGATGTTAACTGTAGTTGTGATGCTGAATTAGCACATATATTATTTATCGTTGGAGATACTGGAGACGGAGGAGGTGTCGATTCAGCGAACTAAAAATGAAATTTTCATATTATCGTACGGTAGTGTTTAGTTTTTACCGTATTATTGGTTGCAGGAGAATCTGACTGAAGCAACTGTCTTTGTGAATTCGACGATACTACTGCTAAAAAATCAAAGAATGCAGGGTTTTTAATCATTTGCTTTCCATAATTCTTACTTTGTTGTTGATAATTAACAACATTTAATGGAAACTTATCATTAAAGACAAGTATTAGATCAACATTATATTCCTTTCGTGCAGATTCAATATCAATCAATTTAGCATTTTGTAAATTTATTGATGTATTACTGAAGAAGAGAATTAGTTGAAGAAATTCTATTTCTGATGCGGTCGGTACTGTTAACGATGCTGACAGCAAACCTTGAGGTGATACAACGAAATTTTTTAACAAGTTATTCCCAACAAACGGAACCGTTTGTTCATGTAAGGTCACTAGGTTTCGTAAACGACAAATACCACCACTAATTTGTACAATCGATGACCAATCTTTACATATACTTGCCTTTGGCTCATCTAATGGTAATTCTTTAACGAATAGGACATTAGTAGAACAAAATTTATAAAATGTAAAGAGATCAATAAGCTTTGTATCTCCTGAGAAAGGTTTAATACTTTGTTTCAAACAAAGTTCATTGATAAGATCAATTTCTTGCAATGTACCAGATGCTTGATTAAAAAAACATGACAAGTCATTTGACTGAGCAGTATTATTTTCAGACGAAGGAGTTTTTAGGAGATCGTAGAATGTCAGCAGACTAATAGGTATTTTGTACAGATGATGACTTATTGTACTGTATGATACGTATGGTGTATAGAGTTTATTTATTTGTAACCAACCAGAATGCAAACGAGGCACCTTTGACATGGAACGTATTGTGGACGATGAGGGTATTTTTGACAGTGATGATGTTGACGGCAGTGTTAATAAGTATGGTGATGCTTGTGCTAATATCGGTGTGATTTGTTTATCCGAGGAGCTGTTGGTCGAACTTTGACTACTTATAACAGTGGACGATGAAGTGTGAGGTTCTGGAACTGAAGAACGTATGTTCGATATAGGTGCCACCAACACCGAGGGCTGAGATCTAGTAATAATAACAGGTGCTGGAGCTATCAAATTTGAGAGCACTATGATACACGAAAGAAATTTGATTTTTATAACATTGACAATTTATTAAATGTTATTGAATACGCATTGAATTATGTTTTGTTTTGTTTTAATTGAGCTTAAAAATATCGTTTTAGTTTTTTAGATGGCTCAAAATTACAATTGTTTTGGGTTCCTTATGAACAAGTTGGAAACTCCAAAAAATCAGAGATGCTTCTTGAAAAAACTGAGAAACGAGAATTTGCTTTACTACATGGTCAAAAATATTCTGGTAAAATACTTTTCATACATATACATGTGTATATACGTGTTTTTGTGTGTATGAGTGGATTGCAACTTCTTGGCACCATGGAGACTTTAGCTATATTTGGCTAATCATTTTTTTTCCTTTAATTGATCTCAATAATTCTTTATATGTTCCTATAGTCTTCGGTTGCCATTTCGCTACACCAAATATCAACTCTTTTAACTATTACTGTTGCTAAGTTATTGGCTGTGTTCTGTGAAAAAGCTATATTTTATAGTCACACATTCCAAAAAATGTTAGCCTTTTTGAACAGCCAAGAAGAAATAGCCAATGGTCAAGTTTTAACGACGTCACATATTCTCGTGATGCATATAACTCATTCGCTAGCATCTTTTTTTCTATGGCCTTTTTTCGCACAGATGGCACAAACTGAGGTTTTTACGGGAAGTAATAGGCTTTAAAACAAGACTTTAGCCATCTACCTCTCCTCATTTCAAAGACATATGGCGAGCTCACTTTTATTTAAAAATGCAGCAGAAAAGATTATAGTTATTGTTTTATACTTGTTATATTTTTGTCGATCCGATCACGATTCTGTGGATTAGAATAGATCTTATGTTTCTCTTAAATAATTTCTTGTCGGACATTAATAACGGGAAACGCATTCATCTAGACATTAATAAAAAAATTCATACGACAGGTTCAATCCTCACATATTAACTATCCAGGTCGAGAAGTACCAGCCGGATACCATAGGAAAGCACCGAAAATTGTAGGAACTTGGAAGTGAGAATCAGATGAAACATATCCAGTGAGCAGATTTATGTGATTTCTGTCGTAAAGACAAGGAAACTGGCAAAATAACTAGTCAAATACAGTCTACAGATTCCTGCGTCACATTACAGGTATTTTCTGGAGGGTTCCGATCATAAATAGTATCTTCCTATGGATTCCCACCAGAAATTCATGAAATTTTCAGACAGAAAACGGCGATCTGGATATATAGAATCGTCGGGAACATACACTCTTATAAAATAGGTTTTTTACGGAACGTAAAAAAATTCTTCCCGTGGGCACACCGGAAGAATCGTTTTAGATTCACTACAGAACTTTAAAAGGTTTAGTCTTAAAGCTACAAAACCTTTTCAGGATTGACAAGACCAGAAAGATTTTGCAGCTAACAAGCCAAATCTTTCAAAGTTCTGCACTGAACCTAAAAACGTTTCTTCCTGTGTGCCTGTGGGAAGAACCTTTTAAAGTTCCGTAAAAAGGCTAGTTTTTAGAGTTTAGCAAATGCATAAGATGCAAATCGGCAATAAAAGCAAGAGAACGTTTTATTTGTGTGCTACGCTTTTTTATAGCCTTTTAATTAGTTTCTTCCGGAAAATAAACTGCAGTTTTAAAAATAATCATGCAAAATCGTCTCCATCGCTTTTTTTTCAACGCATACATAGAAAACATATTTTTAGATATTACTGGGCTTTAATAAAACATGGAGAGATGATTTCCCGATTTTTTTCGTGTTGTTTACCAGTGAGATGCCTACAAACCAGTATAAAATCTGAATTAGTAGCGAATAATACTAATGGGAAAACTTGAAGAGTTGTACGATGTATATCTCCCTTAACATTCAATAAAGTGTTGGGAAAATTCATCTGTGTATTACAGGCCCAGAGTATGTAATAAAATGCATGTTTCTAAACTTATGTTGACCTACTTTCATTTTTCGGGCCCACTCTCTCAAAAATAACCGTTTCCCAGAAAACCAACGCAAAAGGGTTTGCGAGGCTCGGAAACCCTTTTCTTACTCTCGGGAACTGTTTCAAGGGTTTCCGAAAGCTCGGAAACCCATTTTTTACCATCAGAAACTCTTAAAAGGTTTCCGATAGTAACAAACTCGTAAACCGAAAATGGTTNAACCATTTTCGGTTTACGAGTTTGTTACTATCGGAAACCTTTTAAGAGTTTCTGATGGTAAAAAATGGGTTTCCGAGCTTTCGGAAACCCTTGAAACAGTTCCCGAGAGTAAGAAAAGGGTTTCCGAGCCTCGCAAACCTTTTTGCGTTGGTTTTCTGGGAAACGGTTATTTTTTAGAGAGCATTGTAACAAAAAGTTGAGGCTCACTCATATATATATATATACATATATGTCGGGCTGAAGTCAGATCTGTTGCCCAAGTTCAACTTCGACAAAGATGAATTGTTGCAGTTATTTTAAAACAAAATAGACTGAAACACTTGCACACAGAATGAACAAGGTGGCCAAGTTGACGCTACTCATCACGCAGAGAGTACTTCCAAAAGTGATTAAGTACGCCGAATAAATAAAATTCGTCGGGACGCTTTCAAATGTCAGAAACGCAAGCTGATGACTTTTTGCAACAAATTCAAAAACACCAACAGTTGACCGATTTGAATATTGGCGATAATGTAGTAAGTTCTTTGATGTTACTCCCGAAATTATGGAATTATTGAGAATCCTTCGTTTAGTTGTATCTGTTCCACATGTTAATAGAGGTCCGGTCGATGTACGCAACGCGTTATCCGTCATACTAGATGTTCGATATGGCAAGTACCAATCAGGTACAGTCATTGGTGCTCTACTCGGACACTACTGTTTTAATCAAATATCCAAAGCTCCAGGTAGGCCAACATAGTTGACCCGAGATGTTCCAAACAATACACCGAAATCCCTACGAGAAATCGCTCGACTTCAAAGTGTTACCGGTGTTCAAGGAATGCTGAGCTGCGATTGTAAAGATGGTTGTAAAAAAAATCGATGTAAATGCAAACTATTAAAGGTGTTATATAACTCTCACTGTCATCATTCAGCATCTTGTGACAATAAGTAGGTTCTGTGTGCAAGTGATTCTGCCTATTTTGTTAAACAACTTCGACAAAAACATTTGCCCAAGCTTAACTTCGACAAGGGACTTGGCAACAGGTCTAACTTCGGCACGACATGTATATAATGGGTTCGTCCAGCTAAGTGGCCCTCTCAGTATTTTTTCAACATCCTTTTCAATGTTCATCCGATTGACCTGATTTTTCTTTTTTAATTTTACCACCTCACGTTCTACAAACCGGGTTTATTTGTTGCGTGGATTCATATTGCACATAAGTTTCCAGATAATTAAAAGTAAAGACTTTCGAAAATTAGTATTTTCAAAGAACCATAAAGGTGACACTCGAACAGAAATCTATCGTGATTTAAATGGTGGGATAGGTTTAAAAACAATCAAAAGATGGTGTCAAAGTTTTCGCCCATCAGGCTCTATTCAACTAGCAACTTCATATGTTGGTCTAGCTACACTAAATACTATCGAAAATATTCTGAAAATGAAAAACTGACTAGACCGCAACAAAAGGATCTGCTCGAAAACTATCAATCGAGCTCGATATCCCTGCAACTAATGTTGTGAGAACATTGAAAAATAATTCAGGACTAGAACTCTGTAAGAATATCAAATAGAAACAGTTCGCGAACTGAGTTTTAACAAAGTTCCGCAAAGAAAAAACTGTAAAAGAAAGTTCTTTTTTTCGAACGAAAACAATTTTGACATCGATGTTGTCTATAATGTTCAAAATGATCGAGTATGTGTAGTAAATCATGCTGATACAGATGAAATATTTGGCATCAAGCAAAGACTATGGAAAGGAAGTTTTCAGTGACAACTAGATCTATTAACTATATGACACAAAGCTACAGCAGCATCATTAGGCATCACAATGATGCTGGGGTAATTTTCCATATTTTATTGATAAGAATCGTTGGTCCCCGAATAGTGTTGATTTAAATCTTTTGAACTATTTAATTTGCGATGAATTCCTCAGTGCTATCGATTTTGGCAAATTCAAGCCAATAACAACATTTACTCAACAGTTACAATCAAAAATTAAAAAATCAGCGCCTCCATTGTCTTTGGGAGTTTCAATAATTGGACTAACCGATTGTATCACGTTACTCAAAATAATGGGAATTATTAACGCTAACAAAACGAAGAGTGTTTTGTAGATCTTTGGGATGAGGAAATTTTCGAAAACAAAGTTTCGTCTTATTCGATGAAAATTGAACATGTGATTGTGAAAATACTGATGGGGTTATTTAGATTGACTCCCTCATTATGTATACCTAAAATCCCATAATAAATGCTCACGTTTTGTTTTGCGTGTATCTCAGTGTTGATAAACGATAGAACGTTTTCTTTCTACCGAACAATGCGCTGTGAAAAGCTCTACAAAAATTGTATACACAAATACCTGTTGATTTATTCTTGTGGATCTTCCCATACTCAAAATAAATAAGCTACATGATAGTTCTACTATTCGCAGTACTGAACCTGCTTGATAGAGTTTTTATTTTGGAGCAGGAATTTGTTTGTAAAACTTTTGCAGAGCTTTTCGTGATCCTTTTCTTGCAAAAGATCAATGTTCTATCGTTTCTCGGCGCTGAGTGTAGGCAAAACAAACGGTGCAGACTTTTTGGGACAAAAATTTTGTATGTATATTTACCAGATTTCATTGAATTCTTAACAAAATTATATGATGTTGCTTTATGCTCTTGGTTGAATATGGTGGTAGACAGTTGTTGCTTCGGTTGTGAGGAAGAATTTGCTAATGTTTCTCGAGATAATGCTGATAGTTGTTGATCATGCTTTTGTACTTGAGAATGAGGTAGTTTTGTTGGTTGCGAAACTGTTGATTGTGGTAATATGGAAATACTTCCATGAGATGATTCTGATGATGCAGACAGTTGCTTTGAAGTAGATGTTGTCGCAATGGGACTTCTCGAAATCTCATTAAGAACGCGAAATGTTTGCAAACTATACTCAGTTGGCTTCTTTGTAGTGTATTGTTGTTTTGATAAAATTGGTTGTAATGAACCTGTTGATCTTGTTTGTGTGGTAGACGTTGATTCAAAGGATGTAAAAAGATATTCGTAAAATGGAAGAAAATCCGAGACGCGTACAAGCTCATCAGCAGTAGTAAATGGTTGGCGTGAATATGTCCATTGGCAATGTTGAGAATTTATTCTATTCAACAGTAAAACTTCATATGGTGTTGCAACATATAAAGGAATCGGTTTTTGATATTGATAGCGAGATGAATGACTAATAAGATCATCGGGATATCCTGCTAATAATTTATTTAGCATTTTTAGACAGAAGTATTTTGTAATACCCCTAAAACAGAAAATGTTTTATAGGATAAAATTAAATGCGTTTGTTTTTCTCTTTTTCTGATTTATAAACTTGAATATAACAGCCAACATTTTCTTTCTACAATGAGACATGTGATCTTTGAGGAGCTTGAAAGTAGCAGATTGGGTGGAATTTTCGATTGAGTATGTCTAAGCGCCTCTTAGCTCTCCGGTGTGTCGCGTTTTGAAACAGTGTACAAAATTTTCTGAAGAACAGGAATGAGGTACTACAAGCAAATTGTCCAGTTACTTAAAGCTGGAGATTTTTTTGAGTCGGTCTCTGGAGGGGGCTCAGAGGTATTCTGGCAAGGCTTCCCCTTCAGTCTCTATCGTGGCCTTGCAATTGTTTTACAGTTCAATTTATTCCTTTAACTATATACTACAAACCGGAAAGAAAGTACTATGCCACTGTCATAATTCGTAGTCTTTCAATAGTAATCGGTGTTTATTCGATTGACACTTAAGCCCGATAAGCTTATTAATCATTTTTGAGAAATCTATGTCGAAAGATATACAAAGTTCGACATTCATGACTTGTGCTACCAATTTCTTATAGTAATATGTTGTTCCTATTAAGACTCAATACTAAAACGTGAGAGAGATGGAGCCCTAATAGCTACCAAAAGTATTTTCCATAGGATGAAAGCTTCACTGATAGACCATCGTGGTGCAGAAACGAATGTGCAAGAATTCGTTACTTTACGATACGGTTCAAGGTAAACATCATATAATCCGCTTTATCATTTCTATGGGAAACGTTGATTGAAAAACAGAAGATCGTTTCTAAAGGAGATCTAAAGTACGTCTGAATCATGAATAAACTGACACTTTAGTTCCCAACCTTATTTTCTCAGTACGTCGAAATCAGTACGTCCTAATCTAGTACGTCGAAATCAATAAAGATGAATCTTTATGACTGTTCAAGGTTATCTTGTCTCAATCTCACCTGTAATGCTATCAACATCACACGAGATGCTTTGCGCATTATCTTGAATGCTAAAAGCACCTCCTGGGATGCCACCAGCATTATCTGGGATTCCTGCAGTAATACCTGTGATGCGATTAGCATAATCTGGAATGCTATCAGCGCCGCAAAAGATGCTGGAAGCATCAGATGGAATGGCAGCAGTATCACCTGAGTTACTTGAATCATCCCCTGAGAAGGATTTGCATTAGTCTTTCCATGCTTGACTACACTAGTACTAAAGTAAGATTGCACCGTGCGCACGTACATGAGTTTTGGTCGCTGCTCCAGGGGTCCCTGGCCCATCGCATTCCAGGTACTGAAATAAAGGGTCGGTTAGGATGCCAAACACTTTTCCTGTGCATGATAGCGCATTAGCAATAGCTATTTGATATCTTTTACTGTCCCACAGTATTTATTTGGAACTAAATTCAAATCGCCAATTGATTGGCATCTCAGATGATGCTTTTAGCGCAACAACTTAAGTTGAGGTGTGTCCTCTTGCATGGGCACAAAAAGATTTATGGGTACAGATTTGGACGTACGCATACCATCCTAGTAGAATTCGAGATACTAGATTTCGACGTACTAGATAAGGACCTATTGATTTCAACGTACTAGATTAGGACGTATTGATTTCAACGTACTAGATTAGGACGTATTGATTTGGTCGTGCGAGCTTTTAACTCATAGATTATGATGCATTGATTCAGATGTAAACAAAGAGAAGTACAGGTTAGGAAGTATAGATGTATAAATACTAGATTCATACCTATAGAAAGGACGTAAACGTATAGGAATCAGAAAGCTGTGAAGGGTTTTTTCTATGGTTTCCGACCGAAATGATAAACCGGATGGACTTCTTTTAGACTCTTTTGTTCATTCTTCAGACTATTGTATCACCCAGGATTTCCTGTTAAATTTATATAATGTATATTAAAATATCGAATGCTGTAGTTTATAATTCCTAATGGATACCACACCCAAAATTTCCTTACAATTTAAAATAAATTTCATGATTGTAACATTATGGATATTAGTTCTAGCAATATTTAATGAGATTCTTGTTCAGCATAGTCTTTGAACTTATTGTCATATTCATATGAAAGGATCCTTTCCAAATTTCATACTTATTTATCTCATAATATTTTGATGCAGATTACACGTTCACATTCGATAGAAATAATAAACAATAATGAGCCGAAGTGCGTTTTATGAAAGTGGAATATTTTATTTGAATACAGAAATCATTAAAATTAGTAACTATTTCATCATGGAAAGTAGAATGTTGAAAGAAGTTTGATCAATAATGAAGCATGATACCGGCAGCCTTTTCTTAGACCATGACTAGTAACTGATTTGGAAACCCGCAGCGCTTGGCCAGAAGTGGTCATAGACTGGTGCTTATACTATCAGTTAAATATTTTCACTTCACAAAAATATTGTTCACGTACCACTCCCTTGAACATCAGATTCTTTATTACTAATCGGCATGCTCTTACTAAAAAAAGAGGCCGTTGATCGAGAATATTACAAAAACACTAAGGAGTTTTATAATTCATCCATTGATACTCAGAAACTTCGTACTCCCTTGCAATGTGCGATTGGTATAACTGAAGCTCTATAAAAGTTTTCTATATCAAGCTTAAAAGTATTTCACAGAACCATGCCCACGCTTTCAAGGAACTTATTTAGCATTCAAAACTTCCAAAGTACTCGAATGAATTCGAAATATATTGGATTTCAACAAATTTGAATCGAAGCTACGAAGCAGAACATGATTGTTTACTCATTCCGACTATGTTTTATACTCCATAATATGACCTGAGTATCATATGCATATAATGCCATGGATATCAAATAACTAATCAAGTCATACTACTGCATGAAAATAATATCCTTGAGACTCTTTTATTGTTTCCATGCAGTATATTAGGATAAAAACGCACAAAGTAAATCTGACTGCTTTCGAAAAGAATAGCTAACCACTTCTATTTCATAATTTTTTTGTTACTTTTTTTTATAACCTGATGATAGGCAGTAAAAACGTGGTTTGCATCACTAGTTGTGTTTCGGATCATTACATATCACTTGATTATTTTCTATTTAAAGCGTATTATTCAACAAAGTAACTACTACATACGTGTATATTACTTTAGGAAACCTACATGTTCATAGTGGTCGATCAAGAATTCTGTACTTAACCGATCTATCCATAAAATCTACGCTAAAAGTTTACAGACTTCTGGCTTATAGAGTCTCGCTAGAATACCAGGTGTTCCCAAAAACCGATAGTAGGTAACGAAAATTCCTGCATGAAATATATCGCTAATTGTAAAATTTCTACAATGCAGTTTATTCATGCGTGCATGAAAGGTTTCCCTAGCAATACGACAGGAAAAACAAGACTACGACACCTATTTGGCACGTAGCTTATAGAGAACGTAAGAGCATTCGATTCTATTAAAGCTTCGCACTACTATGAATGCATGACTATTCACTTTTTTCTCATTCTGCTTTATTTTTTTTTTGAGATGCATGTGTCAAGCATTCAATCGATAATTATTTGAGCAATGCTGAAATTCAAAGATGGAGTCACTAGTACTTTTCTGTTTCACTCTATTACATCATGAAATTTTATTCATTATGCAGATTGCTTCTTTTTGACTGTAATCTGCTAGAAAAATATCAATAAATATCATTATCATTGACATACCGAAAAATCACAGGTATGTAGGTGTCGCCATACGGTATTTTTTCCCATGCAAATCGGCCTTTTATTGAAGATAAATCGATTGCATAGATATCAGTTGCTATTTGAGGAGAAACCGTTGAATTTGTTTGAACTCTCAATGATTGTGGTGGATGATATACTGTTGAAACGACGGGTGCCATTCTTTGAAAACGATTATCAATAGTCACTTGCTCTTGTTTAATCATGATGAAATATGCTGAAAAGAACCGAAATCAAATTGATTTCAGTAACTAATTTGAATATTCAAATCAATATACGTGATTTCGACACAATTTATCAGATCAAGATGAGTTGATCACGAATTCATCTAAGATAAGAGAAAGGAAATCAATATGTACCATTAAAAAATTAATCACATTTGAGACATTATTTTTATGAAAAAACTAACATAATATTATAGTATGTGATACTAGCGACATAGCTCAACGCAAACAATCTGAGTAAACACTACACGCGCACACGCTCTTCCCGAGCGAAAGAGGTAAAAGAAAAAGAGAGTAATTCATGCTTTGTAGATAAATAGAGCGATCCGATAAATGTCATTACACTCTATTCGATGAGAAAAGACAAAGAACAGAAGAAAATAATGATAGAATGAGAGGCGCAACGTGCGTGTAAAATAAGAACAAGAAAGAGTAGCGAAAGACTGCCTCTAGTGCAGAACTCATGCATTCTTCAGATAAAAAGAAACGGCAAGAAAGCACGGACGAGTGAAACAAAGACACCCATAGATATAAAAATAAATGCGTATAGAATAAACAATATAGAATGCAAACAAGGCAGACTCTTTGGTTCTTTATTCTCTGAAGAATAAATAAAAAGGGGAAAGGAGAAAAAAACCCTTCAAATTGAGTCAATCATTTCGTATATTTTTCTAATGCACATGATGAAAAGTAGAAACACACACAAGGAAGCCTCTTAGTACAAATAGAGATAGCCTAAGTGTAAGGCTTCCGAATGCTTTTGTCTAATTACAGGCCTGAATACAGCGAGAAAATCGATTTTCGAATCACTATATTAAATAATACAGCAATCATCTTCTGCAAGAATCAGTTCCGGTTTCTATCGATATTCCATTATTAGTATTTGGAAAGCTAGATATTTAATGGCTTATTATCTACAGACAATAGTTGTTTATTTGCTCTGGACAGCTCATTGTTTATATGACTGATACTTTTCTTAAAACTCAATAGTTATCTAATCCTGAGGACCATCTTAGCAACATTCAATGAATTACTCAGTGCCCTTTTATTTATTAATTGCTAATAGAATGTAATATTGAGAAATGTCTTTTAAAAAAAGTTTCAGAGAACAAAAAAAAGTTTCAGAAATCTGTGAAACCCTGTTTATCAAAATTAGACAACTGCGTTTGTCCACTGTTTAATTTTAGCATGCTACCTGATTATAGAGTTACTTAGTTTCAAAAGCTAACGACATGACTGCTGAAGGCAAATCAATCGTTTCCCATTATAGTTTCTACGTTATTAGTATTACTCGGAAAAAAATAACCAAGAGTAGAATTATGGTGTCGCTATTTGTAAAGAAATTGCTCGAAAGGTTTTTGTTGAATTCTAATTCGATGAAAGATTTCGAGAACTGTAATGATATTTTGAAAACTTCTGTAATGGCCAAAAACAGTAACACTTCTGAAGCAGATGTTGTCAAATAAAGAAAAACTAATTTAAGTTAGGGTAAAAATATTAATGAGAACATCTAAAACGTACCAGAGAACTTTGAATAAAATTCTTACAATAAATGAGAGAATGTTACTTCTAGATGGAATAAATGTCAAATAACTGTGGTAAAAATGCTGTGATGCTTGCGTACTTGACGAACTGCGTTCTGTTTCTTAATCTCTCATGGAAGGCTGTAGATTTTATCGAAAACATTGCAACTTGGTAGCTCACATCGTTCATGTATTTTTGGCAATTTATTGACATAACACACAGCTGTCTCATAGAACATTTTTATGTAGCTTAACTACGGCTACATTTTATTGATCAGTGACATGGACTATTGGTTGGATACTTTGATTTTTATAAGTGTGAAAAGAATATGAAAAATACATGTAAGTTCATTACAGATCTCTTTTCTGTAAATACATACACGATCAAAGGATCTATAAAATACAAATCAGACCTAGTTTTTAGGTGCATGGTAGAATAATGTAATTCCTGTTCTCTCCTCCACCGTTCCCCCTGAAAAAAAATTTGCAGAGAAATTATGTACAAGGCGTTATAGAAGATTTCGATTTAATGAATTCATTTTTCAAAAACCAAGAACTTTGATCAATAGATGTGCACTAAAGTTTACCTAGTCTTCAGGTTTTGAGCTAATAGTCGTAACTGAGTGTATTCAATATTATATCTGAGCTTTTAAAATCCTAAAAATGTCTTCTCAAGTCTCTAAAGTCATCTTGAGTAGATGCTCTCTAAAATAGCCGTTTCCCAGAAAACCAATAAAAAAAAATTTGCGAGGCTCGGAAACCCTTTTCTAACTCTCGGGAACTGTTTCAAGGGTTTCCGAGCTTTCGAAAACCCATTTTCTACCATCAGAAACTCTTAAAAGTTTTCCGATAGTAACAAGCTCGTAAATCGAAAATTGTTTCCGAGCCTTACATACCCTTCTAAGCGTTTCCGAGCTTCGAGAACCATTATCGGTTTACGAGCTTGTTACTATCGGAAAATTTTTAAGAGTTTCTGATGGTAGAAAATGGGTTTTCGAAAGCTCGGAAACCCTTGAAACAGTTCCCGAGAGTTAGAAAATGGTTTCCAAGTCTCGCAACAAACTTGTTTTCGTTGGTTTTCTGGGAAACCGTCTTTTTTTAGAGAGCGGGAGTTATTGAAGTACCGGAATGATGTTATTGAGTTTGTTTTTCCTGAAAAGATACCGTTTGAGCATCTATGTCGACAATGTCGAGAATAGACTGAACTTAATCTGTGGAAAAATGTACTATTTTTCATGGTTGATGCATATTATTTGGACATGTTCAATATTTTTTTGTATATTCTCGACCGTTTTCATATTGAAAAAGTGAATTTTATGACTTAACTTAGCTTACACTATAGTATGTGATTTACATAGCAGACAGTTTTGATTCGTGTTGAGTGAAACTTCAACTTACTTGGATACCTTCTCATTTGCGTCATTCACTTTGCCCCCATCCCTGCTTAGATCACAATCAATACTGGCCTATCCAAACTAAAGTGTGTTTCAAAACGGTCCTAAAAGGATTGGCTGCTAATAACGATTAGGCGAAGTATCGAAGATCTAGTATTTCAACTTGCAAGTGACTTGTACAGAATTTTAGGTATTCTGAAAAATTGATACAGCGAGAATCAGCAGAAAAACTCGGGCATCTATGGAATTAAATTGAGCTAGCTGACCCGAAGGGATTTAAAGGTACCAAAAATGCTGTCTCTGTTAACTTCTATATGCATTGAACGAAAGGGCAAGCAAAGTAACTTGTGTTGTGTAACAGAATGAAGAAAATGATGATCTTCGTGGGACTCGAAGCCATACATTTTGCTATTATGGAGATATCCTAACCAGTTAGACTAGACGAACATCTTTTTAATGTTCGTTTACCATCTGAGAGATCCATCTTTGTTGCTAACAGAAGTCAATAAATAAAGATTTCCACGAACCGTTCCTTTCCCATAGATTGGAAATAGATCATGTATTCTTTTAAATAGACATTTCAATATAACTGGTTGCCTTCATGTGAACAATTCTAGCTAAGTTGCATAGACATTCAATTCTTAGGTCAAAATTCTTACTTTCAAATTTTCAGAAGCCCAGAGATTTTCAGAGTTCGCTTTCAAGTCGAAGCGATTGACTTTCATAATATTGCCGTATCTCTAATTGCATCCAAATCCTTTTATCATTGTTTTTGGTAAACCATGTGGTATGGATGAATGCATGTTTACTGAGAAGCAATTAGCGGATGGAGAGAGCACGAGATAAGTTGCTCTTTTTAGTCTAATATCATTCCCAATCTCTTCGTGTGAAAAAAAACTTATTTCTGAGAAAAGTATTCCGCGTTATGTCTTGCACATTACAGAAGGCATTAAACTTATAGATTGCTTCGAAAAGATTTGTATCATGTCCTATAGTAGAACTTTGCCAAACGGATCTTGTCTAATGTCACAGTTTTTTGCAACGTGTAGTTAGAACGGTTTTTCGTAATGCTAAGAATATTTTTAAGAGTGTTGGAGCCCAGATAAAATTTTCAATTCGTTCTTTTAAGATGTTTGACTCAAACCATGAAAACTTCGCATATTTTCATTGAAATATACTAATTAAAGCGGGTCTCACAATTTAGGGTCTATGGAATTTTCGACTCGGACTTCTGACCCGGTCCAGAGTTCCAGTGAATATTGAAGTTCGGTCAAAAATCTTAAGGGAATTTCGGCCCATTCTATGAATAATTTCATTAACCCTCACTTTCCTAAAAATAAATTAAGTTTTCTAATGTGTTACTAGATATCTTAGTTCTTGCAGGGCACCCTAGAGCTTAACAAGACGAGTTTAGATCATAGTTTATTTAAAATATCGAGCGTCAGCGCGATGATGTCCTGTTTAGCACTTTGATACCTACTCACCTACTCAACTCTAAGATATCTTGCGATTCATTTAAAAAATTCAATTTGGTTTTGGTCAATAATTTTATGGGTTGAGTATTCCGAACTCCTATTTAATTTCCTAATTACAGAAACATTAATTGATTAAAGAGGAAGGGTTTTCTGTTAAGCTTAGCGAACTTTTACTTCACCGGGGTCCTCTTTTGTGAGGAGGAAGAGATTATAAAGACTTATGTATATTAAAAGCTGATGAACATGCTGAAAAAATCTTCACACGGTTTATTAGAAGATGCTTAGAGAGATTCAGTTACACGAAAGTCATTTGGGTTTCAAAAAATGTAGCCATATTTCGCTATAAATAAAGAAAGACAGCAAGATGAAGCATTTATCTTCTTTCAGATCTTACTTCCATTCTCAGTGACTTTCATCAGTCACTTTATAGTGAGCCAATAGATAATCATAACATACAGTCTTGCGAACTTGCAGGGAGCACAGTTTTGAAAAATTTGTTCGTTCTACCGTCTTTCGTTTGATTCACATATATCGTCATCATCATCGTGAGCAACAAGTTAAGTTAAAGCATTGCTACTTAGGGTCATGGTGCCCGTCTGATATCTAACAATCATCAAGTGCCTCTTATTATAAAAAAAATACTAGTTTTCAAAACAGTTAGTTCTAAATTGCAACTATTTGACCTCTACTTCTATGCATGGATTAGTGAAGTACATTTTGTGTTTCTTGATTTTGATTACCTCGAAACATGAGCTATCTGAACAGTCTTTCACCTACTGATATTGCCTTAAGTCCAGAAGAGGATTTCAGAGCACTTTTAATTTGTGGAATCCACTATGTAATCAAAAACATCTTCTTGAATTCTCCTCCATGCTGCAAGCAGCTATCAAAATTTCCATAATGTTCAGTGTATTTGAAATTTTTACATGGTTCGGAACCGTTCTATGGTTGAGAAACCAGAGATTTCTAGAAATTTTCACTGTTCAAATTTTCGAAAAGTTCTTCAAATCTCTTGAAAATCGTTCAGAATATGAAACATTCGTGAACAGTTACAAAAGCCCTTTCGGAATATTCTTTTGCAGTAAATATCAACTATCAAAACTACTTAGGTCAACCACCTATGCAAAAACAAAGAAACGTATTATGAACAACGTATCTCAGAAATTATTTCGAATGTCATGGAAAATCACTTATCCAATAAATATCTTTGAATGCTGACTAAAATAGTATCAGGACGACATCATTATTTGCTTAATCTGTGTCACAATGGCGTCCATAGTCCTTCATGCTTTTGGGAAATCCATTGAACAGAAGGCGTCAGAATATGATGAACTTTGCACAATGTAAGATTACAATAAGATTTTAACACTAACAAGTTCAATATCCGATAAAGTGACGGCTATATTTTCAAATACACACTTTTTGACAACTATGCTCTCATGGTAGCTTTCTGTTAATAGAAATTTCCAGCACTATACGTGCTTCGACTGTGATGAACCTTCCCTAATGAAATCATCTGCTACGACACACACAATGGGAGACAAACGAATGAAATCATCAATCATGCATGTCTTTTACATTTTATAAAGCTTTTCTTCATTATCGAATTCTGTATTTTCAATGGAGTCAAATCAAGTGAGTAGCATTTATTCTCCGTATTTCCCCATGAATAACTCTTGATATTTTTCTCCAAGAAATGTTTACAAGAATATTAGAGAATGAAAAACAATGCCCATGTTTTTGTCAGTGTTCTCAATTAACACTGATTATAAACTTTTTATCTACTTTTCTTGATCTATATGTTTTAGATTATTTGTCTCGATTTTGTATTCATTGTTTGTTTATTTTCATCGATTGTTCTGATTCAAAACGACTTTTACAGAATTTTCATTACTGTCTGATTGATATATAAATAACACAATTAAGAAAAGATTTCATAGACTTTTTGTCTCTTTTGATCATTTGAATTTTGATAATTCTTTTAAAACGACAAATTTTCTTTCTTCAGTATATGACTTTATTTACAAATTTTCTTTTATTTTGAGATTCCTGCCGAATTAAAAAACGATGTGCCCTCGAAAACGTCTTATTCTCATCGAATGATCTCTTTTTCAAAATTCAATATGAATTTTGAAGCAGGAAACCTTGCACAAGCAAATTAAAACAAGGATTTTTTGGAAAGCCAATATATACTCTGCATACTCCAATAGTTTAAGCTGGCGATAAAGTATAGAATCTTAGATAGTACCGCTGAAAATAAATATTCCAAAATAGAGTTAATCACGGGCGTGCCTGAAGATGCAAAGAATCAAATCCTAATCGTTCACTCGAATTTCATACTTCATGACAAAACTATCCTTGAAGAGCAGTGCAGTATACTTTTATGACTGTAAAGCGTTCAATACGGCCCATAATCCAGGCTGGTGCTTTACATCCCATTTCTAACGTTTATTTTTGTCGTTTCAATGTACTTATTGCATGCATACAGCAAAATCACCGTAAAAATATGATCGTAAAACACTGAGCTGGTTTACAGCGAAAAACGGTACGTAATCGGTATAAATATAGTCGTCTATGGCCGGTATCTGATTATCGTATTCATTCATCTGGGTAAAGTAACGAAATAAAGGATAGATTATTTCGTTACTACTGCAGTATTTATTTTATTATGATATGTTACGAAAACCTGAAGGATTAGCGTTACCGCCAACCTCGGTGTACGATGTTCACTTCACTACTTCATCATTCCAACTCTATGTGTTTCACATAGAACACAAGTTTATATACGAGAGAGGAAATTAGAGAGAAGAGAGAAAAGATTGAGTAAATGTCAGAATAATCAGAGAGTTACTATCGGTTATGATGCCAGAACATCTATTCACACAGTGACCGGTTGCTCTAACACATATTGGGTGATAGAATATGCTCATGGATCGTGGCCTTATTATCGGCACTGGCAGGAGTTGAATAATCTCGTACACAAACAAATCCTTTGATTCCTGGCAGATGTAACCGATGAAAAAAAATCCAATTTTAATAAAGCATGTGTTCGATTGGATTTGGTGGATATCCAATATTAACATTGTACATTTCTTATGTGAGGTATCTATAGTTCTAGTCTAATTGAACACTGTAAAATCCAAATACAGCTCCGGCCAAATCTGTAGATTTGATGCAGTAGATGTCCCAAAAGCTCAAAAACTTCATAGGAGTCAAAGTTGATTAGACCGAAGAATACGAATGACAGTCCCAGTTAGCTGAAGAGACTCACATATTCTATGATTCACAGATCATTTCTACAGAAAGCAGATATGTTAGAAAATCTGATTAGGCATGTTAAATCCTAAATGAAATATGAGGATACATACAATCATGTACTTTATTATATGCATCCTTTTGATCAATGTACTTCTAATAATCTGTCTGTGTCTACTCCAATATGAATTAAGATGGCTAAGTTGATTTTATTAAAAATTGAATACGAGCACACTGTAAGGAAATTTGAGTGATCAGATGATATCTAAAATTTTCCACTAAAGCATCTGTGAACTTAAGTCAACTAAAGCGTAGCCTTCCTAAATTGCATCCTCCGAACGTTACAGACATGGCTTGACTTTTTATTCGTAATTTCATTCGTAGAGTATGTAGAAGAAATAAAAAAAGTTGTATAAAATGATTAAGTTTTACTATGGTAACGATTGAAGTATGCAAACTACTCTAGTATATTTTGTGAATGTTCAACTCACTCTAATGTCTCATCGGTCTAAATTGTGACGAATCCAAACAAAGTATAGTAAGTGCTTGTTTTAATAGAGCTATGTAACTGTTACAATAGATTGATTCTAATCCATCAAGACTAGCTGTTATAATATAAGAGGATCAAGCACCGTACTTACACTGACTTGTGCCGATTTTTGAGCTAAATCATCAACAGAATAGTTTGGTATCGAGAAAGTTTCATCGCCGATGAAGCATTGAAATATCCCTTTCGACAATCTCTTCTTGTCCATGTGCATTCAAAGATTTTATAACGCATACACTATTAATTCTACCTACTGACAAAATTTTGACACACTGAATCAACCATCGTATGTAGAAGGTCAGTGTGTTATTGCACATCGTATAGACCGACTCGAACCGGGTTCAAAAAGAAGCTTTTTAGTGCAGTCTCTTCACGGCTGAAGTATAGAACTCGCATATTGTTAACAAGAAAGTATACTTGAAATTGTTGTTGCTGTTTATTTCGGTCTATTATGTGACGTATCTATAGTATATGAAATATCTGTAAGAGAGGTAGTATCTTTTGTTGGTAGCTACTTTTCTATCGAATGTGATGGATACAGGAGGCATACCGTGGCCAAGAAGCTTTCATTCGAAAGCTTACACTGACCGGTTTTCTTCCAAAATTGTATGTGACCTCTGTGCATAAATCTCTCTTCGACCCCAGTGCATAACTTACATGTCAAAAACACTTTTCTGAAGCCCCTTCATCCTGAAAAAATAGGTTTTTCTACGGAACTTAAAAAGGTTCTTCCCGTGGGCTCACCGAAAGAACCTTTTTAGGTTGAGTATAGAACTTTAAAAGGTTTAGTATTAAAGCTACAAAACCTTTTGAGGATTTACAAGACCAGAAAGATTTTGCAGCTTACAAGCCAAATCTTTTTAAAGTTTTGTATTGAAATCAAAAAAGGTTCTTCCGGTGTGCTCGTGGGAAGAACCTTTTTGAGTTCCTTGAAAAACCTATTTTATTAGAGTGTGTAAAAACTTGATAGTTCCAAAATTTAAAATTCTTTCTGTCAGATCATGCCAAAATTCTAATCTAAACTCAAAAAGATCAAACATAATGAAAGCCCTCGAAAAAAAAGAATTAGATAGTTCACATACTGTGATAAAAAAAGAAGACGAAATGAAGAAATTTTTACTCAATCTTGAAGTCGTTTAAAGGGTCATGCACAGTCCTCCTGTATTTTAAGTCCACATTCTTTTGTTTGTGAATCCTCTATTGATAATTTATTTGGTCTGGCATGGAATCTACGATAGACAATTCACAAGGTCAATAACGATGATTAAGTGTGAATAGAAGGGCGCATATTGCGCTTAATTCCAAACTGCTTTAGTGAGATCAATTATGAAATGCAACATGTGACTTTAAGCATTTAAACCGTCCAGGAAATCATCAAGATATCTACTTAGTCAGTCTATTAAATTTAGATATTGGTTTTATTTCACAATGCTAGTAATATTTAATTAAATGATACGAGCTCTGAATGACGCAACATACATATATATGGGTTAAAGATAATGATGAAGATATTATATATGAACAGATTTATTGTTTATTGCTTCTGGCCTTTTTTCTATTCTCCAACATACTCACATGTCATGAGTTTATTGGTAAAATGACGGCATGGCTTGCTGTCGTTTGGCAATTGTTCGGTTTCTTTTTCCAATTTTTTTCGCGCATTATATTAAATTATAACACAAACAATACTACGCAGTTTACCATGGCAACAGCGGTATAAAGTGTAAACACTATCGAAAAAAGCTTCATTTCTCTTTAAGAGATATTATTTTATTCATTGCTGATAAAATGACAGATGTACGCTGTTTCTATAATAGTTTCGCGAAAAGCAATAAAAATACTTTCTCACCTACTATATCACAAAATTTACATTTCAATCCTCACACACTCAAGTGTGTGAGTGAAAGAAAGTAAGCATATTTATTTGTTGAAATAGAGCAATGTTGCTAGGAGTTTTTTCATGATCTTATGACAAACTTTCGCTTGTGTTTATGTTACTGCTGTTGTTCTTTTTATATTCATATTTCTTCAACAGCCTGAATCAGAGTATTTATTCAAGCAACGCTTAGTTTACTAGCTACTTCGGCCGTTTTAGAGCGACTTCAAACGATATGAACTTTACTTATTTGACGAAATGCAGCTGCCGGCAAACGATTGATTTACATCTATGTATCCAAAACATCAGTATATTTTGAATGTGGCATGTTTATACGAGTGTAAAACAATGCCTATTAGGTATTTCAGGTTAAATGAAAAATATAAAACTGGTCGTGCATCTCTCGTTTCATTCCCCTATGAAGGGCAACAAATGGAAAAGCAGTATAAAACACAGAATAGGAAAGCGTACGATACAGCTTGCAACCTTATTTATCGTCAAACTCTATTGATTATAAACACTGATAGCCAGTCTATATTCCGGTCAGCTCGCAAAAGGATAAATTGAAGATAGCTCAAAGACAACTGTGTTTCATAACCATCTTCGGCCGCAATCTAACTTCATAGTAGAGTCTGTCATGATACACGAGAACCGTGTTACAATTTTATGATACAAACTAACGTTGGCGGCGAAGGTTTTCTCATAATAGAGCATTCATTGAACATTTCTGATGCAGAAAAAACAACCTTGCTAAATTGTACATGACTTTCAAAGGTACGTTTTCATAGTGAAATCTATGAAAACTGTAGCTAAAAAACTAAGAAAAATATAGCTCTACAAGCAAATACTAATTTTATTGGATAATTTACAATAGTTTAGAAATATTCATTGAAGAATGAACCTTTGGAAAATGGTTTATGATGATGATAAACATTGCCACATCTTTCGCCTTTTCACTATTTTCCCACTTCCGTCCCCCTCCCGCTGTTCTACTTTTTTTCACTTTTTTGGATAAAAGACTTTCATTTGTTTCTTCATAATTCAAGAAGGAGAACTATCTGATATTGTTCAATAAAACGTGATCACTGTGGTATACGATCTGTCATGACACTTATTAATCAATCTGCTAACTAACAGGAGTGACACTAAAATTTTCGATACGAAAGAATGACTGTTCTCAGCATTAATTAATGAAGTAAAAGCACTGTTCTAATTTCAATTAATAGCTAACTCTGGTGACTCTTTGTTTATCTCTGCTTCATTAAAACGGGAAAAAGTGACGAAACCGAAAATTTAAACGAATTTTTTGTAATGAATGCATAACGAGATAATAAGTGAGAATGAACACAGATGAAAATTTAAATCAGCAAGAATAATGCTCCAATCAGAAAAACATGAAACTATATAAACCACAATGGATACTTGCGAGTCAAGAGATTATCTACATGAAGATCGACATTTACTTCATAAAACTATACAAAACTAAAAACACCAATAGAAGTATAGGTTTCCGCTGTTTTCCACATTTTTTGATGCACTTTCCGCTTTTTCGATTCCATCATGTGGCAATCCTGATGATAAACCATTAATCTTAAATTCCAAAATCCTTAATGCTTTATTAAAGTACAACGTATAATAACTCTTATTACTGATTTTTGTGAGTTTTATAAATCGGTTTAAAAGAGTCGATTATCCAACGATATTTTTCTGAATTGAAGCCAAGAGGAAACATACAGGTTTGGAACACACAGCACTTTTTCAGTAACTGTTGGTACTGAAACGGATCACATTTGAGATTGCACTGGACATGGAAGGGATATCTATGAATGTGAGTCATACTATTTCGACTCGATTTTTCCGTGGAGAGTACAAGGCTATCTTTCAACAATAACGTTGTTTTCTTCAATTTAATCTCGACTAACATTCTCAATGCCGAGGAATCAAAATTTCTAATAGGTTTGTCGAAATGCTTCGGTTCATTTTTTTCGATCATGGGACTCTAGTTCAAAACAGTTGCTACATGATATGAAGCGTTGATAAACAGCAGAGAATAACCTGCTCATGATCGAAAAAAAATCGTCCGGGAAAAGAAGAGACTCTACACTCTGAAAAACACGGTATTCTAGAAAACCCCCAAAAAAGTTCCGGAGATTTCTAAAAGCATCCTCTGACCTTCCAAAGCTTAAAAAAAGAATCTTTAAAACTACGAAACCTATAAAGGTTCTTACCATATTTCCACGACAAGAACCATATCCTACGAAACCCTTGTTTTAAGCTTCGTACAGCAGAGAATGGTTTTGTTGGAAAATAAGGAACCTTAAGAGTTTCGTCATAAACCCCAATGGTTTCCTACTGAACTATAACGATTTCCGAAGAAGCCATTAGGGTTTAAGACGAAACTCTAAAGGTTCCCTATTTTTCAACAAAACCTTTTTCTCTCTTAGAAAGCTTAAATAAGGTTTCGTAGGAGATGGTTCTTATCCTGATACATGGTAAGAACCTTTAAAGGTTTGGCAGTTTTAAAGATTCGTTTTTTAAGCTTTGGAAGGTCAGAGAATGCTTTTAGAAATCTCCGGAACTTTTTTGGGGGTTTTGTACAAAACCGTTTTTTCAGAATGTAGAGTCCTCAGAAAATGGCAGATCTGATGTTTCGACATGTTTTTCAGGACTTTTTGGTACTTTACATCTTCATTCTCTCCTGATACCCCTCAAAACTAGTTGGAATTAACACAGAAGGGGACCATTAGATCTAATAACTGCTTCTCTGCTCATTTTATCACCATATCTACGACGTATGGAATTCAGAATATCAACAGAAAAGTCCACGTACATCATTAAAGATAGAGACTATATTCGATACATGCGACTATATTAATTTTCAAGATTTCACAAACTCACATAAACCAGTAAAGTCCCCTAAGTCTTCCAAACATTTCCAGAAGCCTGTATGATCATCATAGACCCTCACAGATCGGAAAGATCACCATATCAGCAGAGCATAAAAATAGGGACTATGCACTTTATATGTGATTATGCTATTCCTTAGCATCGACGACCGCATCCTGAGAAAGGTTAGCTTATGAACTGCAAAGCTTTCGTAGTTTTCTTTCACGAAACTTTATTCTATGAACTGTAGCCCATTCAGAAAAAGAAAACCAATATGTCAGAAAATTTGAGAGATAGCTTTAGGCATCGAGATCCCAATCGGAAGACTAAACGATCACTAATGGATACATTTTTACTATGTTCGAAGCAGCTGGGAAAACCGGATCAAACGTTTTATGCTACTCATCGATTTTTATTTATAATCGAATCTCGCAAAGGCCACAGTATGAGGAATCTGAAAGTGAAATAATGTGTGTCGTGAGTCAGCATTAGGTATGACATTTATTGGTTCGTAAAAGTCAGCGATGATCCTGTCAAATAATCCACTGATCTGGCCCAATCTGATCGGCTTCGATAGGTGCCAGCGCTACCAATGTAAGAATCGATTTAAATTTACCGACTTTAAAGAAAAAACATTACATTTCTAATCGATAAAAATGCGTTAAAAATTTGTTTTTAACAATATTTCATGAGTTATTCTACGTTAAGCTGTTTTTCATGCAAAACATACATAGAGTTTCGTGGAAAACAAACTTTTAACGCGTTTCCATTGCCCGAAATAGGATAGGATTTTTCGTTAAAGTCGTCAACTTTGAACGATTTTTACATAGAACTCTAAGAAAAAAACTCTAACGGTTGCAACGCTGTCGCAAAATATTATGTGGACTTAGAAAGGTTTTCTATCAATATCGTAACGGTATGTATTCGACCTGTGTGAAATCTATATCGATTGGGTTATTTTAAAAGTTTTTTCTGGCCCTCTTTTAAGAATGTGAAGATTTCGATGAATTTTTCGTATCATATTTCACTGATATGGATCAAATTCGTTATTTTCTATCTGGCGCATATGAATAGTTTATTTTTTAATGGCACGATAGAATAGAATCATATTAATAATACTCTGTTCGATACTACTCTACAATCCCTTGATCGTTATCCACAGATAATTTATAGCATTACTGTCAATTATAGTTAACCGTTTGACAAGTCAAAAGTGCCAATTTTTATTGGTGACCGAAGATGATGCTGCTTATTATTTGCTTGATTCATATCTCTTTGAAATGCAAAATACAAATAAATACTTCTATACCACCGGAGACTACGCTCTAAAAGAATGGCATTTTTACGGAATTTACAAAGGTTCTTCCCGAGGGGACACTGGGAGAACCTTTTTAAGTTCCCTCAAAAAAACCTTTTTTTAGAGTGTACCGAGAAAATAAAACTATTACATAGACTTCTATCAACGACTCTGAAAGAGACACGAGGGATTCTATTTCTCAATAATGCTAACTGATACCACCGAAAGGTTGTTTTAGTGCATGGTCTTAGCTTAAATAAACTTTAGTTGAGATCAGTTCTATTCGATTTTTAGCTTAAAAATCACTAATTGATCCTGCCCTTTGTTTCCTGGCCAAGAGAAGAAATAAAAAATATAGATAAAGAATAAATTGGAAATGTGAATAGCTACGTTTGCAGTGCTAGTTCGAAATCCAACTGATTTCGCTCACGTGGATTCGATGTGAAGGCATATCAAAAGACGATTGGCTCATCAATACGAGCCTAGAATACATGCAGAAAGTAACTACAATATATTCTGCAGTTTTGCCACATTCGGGACATCCTTGAGATCGGTGCCACCAATAAATATAAACAATCGAGTGTAATCTCCATCAAGATATTTGTCAAAACCAAAAATATGGTTTTTGTCACCTGACATGAGTTCTACTTCGCAGATTATAATAGTTTCTGTGAGAAAACTATCCTTCAATCTTTTTCGAATCCCACTACTACACTTTAGAAAAAGATAGGTATTCTCGTAACCTGTGTTGAGGGGAAGAAACTGTGGGTTCCGTATGAAAATACTAAACCATTTTTTATTTCTGTAAGAAATGATCGAATTTTCGCTTAATGTTTTGCTGATTCGTACAGAAAAATAAAAGGCTTTTCCCTTGCGCACAGGTTCTGTGGAATACCTACTTTTTGGTGTTCATACTCTATATTACTTTGTTCATTTCCATTTAATCGATGTTGAAATACTATTATCATGTGATTCAACTAGTGTCCCATGTTTCATTTCGGTTTTATTTTAATTGAAGTAATCTCACTTAGTTGTCTACGAAGTAGATCAGGACAATATCGATAGAGCACACGGATCGAAGACGTACGGAAGGGAACCTGCCGGATCAAGTGTTATTCCCACAATATCCGGATGCGGGTTTTCAAAATTGGTTTCGGCTTCTAGTTCCGGCTCATTTCCCGCTAATGCCCGGCACCGTAAAGTATCCACGGACACGGTCCTCATTTCCGACATGAGTTTCGGCGACGGAAAAGACCGCTTCCCTGTCCGGACTGAACATAGTCTAGATCTGACTGTGTTCGGAAATGATAACAGTAACGGATTAACAATTTCCAAGTCGGGACAGGATACGAACCAGATCCTACCGTTTTAGTTCAGTTCACGAATACATATCTGACCATTTCCCGCACAGCTCTACATACTTCAACTTACTAAGCAAATTTTTTCACTACTTCACAGTCAACTTCTGATTTTTTTCAAAAAAATTGGATCCCACAAAAAGATTCACGGAGAAAAAATAAACTTTTAGTGGAACACTTCAAATTTTTATCGAAAATGTTTTTTGTCACAACGAAATGGGAGGTTTAGGTCCGAACACCTTAGAATCGAATTTTTAGACTGTTGGAAACTAAAAACGCTATGCGTAAGGACAGCAAACTTGTTAAACCCCACCGTTCTGAGACTCAGATGAGTCTTCAATCAAGGAAGTCAGACTACACAGGTGTTTAAATTAGTTTCGTGCTCTTGATATTTCCCATAGTCATTTGAAATGCACACATCGATGCACTGCAAACAACAACAATCTTACTAACACACATGGAATTTTGCCACGAATCCATAGAAGTTTGATAATGTATTGATTTAATCCTCAGAGTCCTTAAGCTGAAGAATTTAGAAAACTAGGTCTTTTAAGACCTTTAAAGGTCTTGTTTCTGAAATTACTGTTTTCAATGTATGGGAATCATAATATTTAAGATTTTTTAGATGAAAATTGTTAGAATTTGATTCTCTATCTATCCACCCGAAAAATCTGGAAGAATCCTTAAAAGAAAAGGATTTAAAAAAAAGTCTTTACAGACGTTTAAAGGTCTTTTTTTTTGAAAATACTAATTTCAGTTCCTAGGAATGCTAGGGATGAGAATTTTGTATTTGTGGCGATTGTTTCCCTGGGGGAGGCCTGATTATTCAAGAATAAAAAATCTTTAAAAATCAGGACAACGGACGGTCGATGACGACTATTTTTCGTTGTTTCATTATCGGTGTATTGTTTTCTCCCATTGAATCCTGCTGGAACTTGAGATAGTTCCAGGTAGCTTTCTCGATGATTCAAGTTGTTTTTATGACATATCCGGTTCTCGGAAGTGGAGAGAATACTCAGGTTCCCTGTACGGATGATTGCGCGCGGAATACTGCTTCCCTTTTCCGATCATTTTACCGGCTGGCAGTATATTGGAAACGACAGGAAGATACAGGAATATACCCCATATCCAGCGGTTTTCTGTAGGATCTGGGCTCTGGAACGAGCGGCCTGGGCATACATTTGAATAGTAGCAGCATTGCGAGCTAAATTCAAGTCAATGCACAATGAAACTCTTTAATTTTACGCAATTTTTAAATATATCTGAATGCAAATATCATCGACATGTAATTTTTTCGTTGGAATTAACATGAAGACAGAAGTATGCTTCAGAAGAGCACACAATACACTTGAAGATCATATACAAAATCTTTTCCGATTCTTTTTAGCTTGAAATTATATGTTTCTTCGCTCTAAATCCTTATTCACCATACATAGTTCGAATGGATTCATTTTTTATCCTATTTGTAGTAGAAGCTATATCATTCTGAGTCATTTCTGTTCGTGTGAATTACAATATCTTAACAACCAATCTCGTGAAAATATTTCAAATTTTCCAAGATGATTTCAGCTTTTCTCAAGTAGTTTGATGAATACATCATTTGTTACCGAATATTCAAAGATTTTCAGAATGTCCAAAACTAAAAATATTGAGTTGCAGTCGGTAAAATAGTTCTAGAAATCTTTTTGATGCAGCACATGTTTTATCTCAAACTATTAGAGCATATTATAAAATCTATACCATGGAGAAAACTGAATTCTAATCAGCAAGAATAAATTAGCTGTTTTACTAAAAATATTCAAGCAAACTTACATTCTTTGAAATCTTCTTGATCTATTCATCTATATTTAAGAAGACAGATCCATTCATAAGTATTTATGGACCTTCTGATTATTTCTAAGGACTGATCCATCTCAAAAGATTCATTGACTAAGGATCTTTTAAATTTAACAAATAGTAGACTTATGAAAGTTTAAATGGCACTATAGTATTTATAACTGCTGGTTTCCCTCAGTTCTCAAAGATCATTGTTCATTTGCTATTACTCATATGAGAATCGCGATTATTTCTAATTGATAATACTATCTAAAATGTTCTCATGGGTATTCGTTTCCAGTAGCATAATCAATGTTCAATCGATTAAGATCCTAAGATTCCCTGAAAATTCAATACTTGGAATTAATTTTCAAACTCTTTTTCTTCATTGTAATTCGGCAGTGTTTGAATATTAATCATGTCCTCAACAAATGCAAGTCATATATATATTGGTTCTGTTACTATTAAACTTTTACTTTTAGTCTAATTTCAATTAACTGAAAACTTTATACCAACGTGCACAATCTATTAACGATTTCTAATCCCAATGATGAAGTAAAACAGATCATTTTATGATGAGAATGTACCCAAGTGAATTAATTCGTTATTTGGATAAGATCAGATCATCTCGTATTCAGTCAATCACCAAAATCTGATTGGATTTCGAGAGACCTATCTAAAAAACAATCTAACGGATGAAGTTTATTGTTTTAGTTAGACGCTAACGAGTACTTGGCAGCATTACTAGACGTAGATCAAAAGCCCACCTAAGATTCTGCCAAAATCCAAAACTAGAATCCGATAGCATTCGAAACTAGGATCCAAAAGGCATTTTCACTCACGAGCTCCAATGGGATTTAGTTGATATTATAAAAAAACCACATCTACAATCCGATTGGATTTTTGTTGGATTCTGACCAGAATCTGATCTGATCCGATTATTGCAACGATTCTTCTAGACATGAGTGAAATCAGTGTAGTTTGTGAAAATTATGATGATAAGAGCGCTATATATAGAGAAGCTTCGATAACGAAAAACAATGAAAAGTCTTTGAAACTGATTGAATCTCACTTATTACAACAAGTAGATCGTTTTAATTAGAGTTTTAACTTGATTACATCTTTTTGGGTTGAAACAATTAATACACTCCACTTTCAACTTTATATAAAATTTGGAAAAATTCGACTTTTAAAAATGATGAATCCAAAAGAATTATTAAGTATAAGATCTTCGTTTCTTGAGTCCTAAGGTACACTGTAAAAAATACGCGCAGAACAATAAACCCTTCAAAAGGGTTGATGAATCTCATAGACCCATTCATATACCCTTTGAGTTCATAAACCCTACGAAGGGTATATTATACGTTGCATTTTCATAAACCCTTTAGGGTATATGACCAGTAATATACCCTTAAAAGGTACATTAACTTCATAAACCCTTCGAATGAAGGTTTTTTATTCTACGTTTTCTTTAGAAGGGTACAGTAATAAATCCTCATTCAAAGGGTTTATGAAGTTAATGTACCTTTTAAGGGTATATTACTGGTCATATACCCTAAAGGGTTTATGAAAATGCAACGTATAATATACCCTTCGTAGGGTTTATGAACTCAAAGGGTATATGAATGGGTTATGAGATTAATAAACCCTAAAAGGGTATATGAATGGGTTTATGAAATTCATCAACCCTTTTGAAGGGTTTATTATTCTGCGCTCATTTTTTACAGTGTAGAACTGCAATAAAGAAGCAGCTAATATATTCTCATCAGAAATTAGTGACATATTAACGGCTTCTGATGGAGAAATCACCTGTCGGTAACAGTCTGTGATGGGAAGAGAGGGGGGGAGCGGTCACCTGTTGGTAACGGTCTGTGCGGGGGGGGGGGGTACAAGACTTTTACCCTAAACACTTCAACACTCCTTTCAGTTCGTGTTTCACAAAATTATATGCTTAGTAACTAAGGAAAATTGACTTTTCAAAATAAAATTTCTTTAATAGAGTTCAGGTGCTACTTCAAAAGATAGTTATGGGTATGAGCACTTATTATCAATTATTCAACGCACACTGTTGTTTATGATCCAGGTCAATTATTTCGGTCGATAAAACACCGATGCATGGAAGCAGTATTTTGACCTGATTTCGCTGTACCTGAAACGGGGAAATTTCGGTGATTTTTGAGAACCGAGAATATAGAGGGATTAACCGGAATTTGAGTAGAACTCGTCGGAATCAAGTCAGGATCCTCAAGGATCCCTCCGAAAAAAATAGAGTAATTCAATCACAAAGTGACGGAAGTAAGACGAGATCTACCGTTTCCCGTCCGAGTTTTTGATAGAGGTGCAACAAATCCTAAGCCTAGGGATATGTTTCAAATAAATTTGGATTTAGATTTCGGTTTGTTACCATTCGCGTCGGAACTTGGATGGAATGTGCGTTTTGAATTTGGATTTGGGATTGAGATTTGGTTTCAATATATTACGGCTAGAAAGTTCGACACTTGTTAAATTAAAAACAAATCCTGAGTTCAAATCCAAGTTTGATACCCAACGCAAACACAGATGCAAGTTCAAATCCGAAATTCAAAATATATCATCAATCCTGAATCCCACATCTAAGCCGAACAGAGCAATATCAAGAATCCTGTGATCCAAATGTAGAAGAAATCCACATCTAGGAACTAACTTTGAACAATTACCGAAATCCAGAAACCAAATCCATATCCAAGTCCAAGCCTTAGAGATTTCGTTGTGAATCCCTAATCCATTCAACGTTTGTTGCACCTCCAGCTTCAAGGTGAAAATCGCTTGGTATCGAATGAAACATGAACTGATCACTTAGTTCAAATTCTTCGAATTACAATTTTTTAGGTGCGGGAATCAGGAAAAAGTGATAGAAAGCTACCCTGTGGAACGTTTTGGTCATTCGGGTCCTTTATAATTTTTCATTTCGAATTGCAAAGACATCATATTGAAGAAGAATTATTGAGGTATTATGTTGACAACGTAGGGTTGAAGATGTCAGTTCATCGTAACTAGCATTGTTCGCTGACATGTGTACACGATAGATATTGAGCAGTTCAGAATAAGTGGTAGCCAAAAATAGACGTAACATGGTAAAGGAATATTTGGCGAGTTCTCAATTGAAATGAGATGATATACAAAGTCCGATTTATGTTGAATAGACATTAATAAACTAATTATGTATAACATATGTGTGATTCTCAGATATATAGTGAGTTTAGAGGAAAAAAAGGTGTAAAACGTTTAGATCTCAAAATTGATTCGAAAGATCTTCGAATCATAATTTACTGGCTTAACATTCTACTGTGTCTCGAACAGTGGAGTTTAACATGTGAGCTGTCCTTGTGTACATTAAATTAAGACGAAAAGTAGTCTTTAAAATAAATTCTTGTGAATGATCGAAATGCATTGGGATAGCTCTTGAAGCTCTTTTGACTTTGGGAGTATTTTACCCGTATTGGCTGTTGATAAATTTCCAGAGACCGTAGAAAACTTCAAGAAAGATGTCTGCTTCGCCAGTGGGAGGCTATCAATTTATATGAATGCTATAGGATCAGTTTGTAACATATTAGATGATTGCATCACGTATTGGATTCAAGTGTACAGAGCTGAGTGGAACCTAATAGGATCTAGTTTTGTGAACCGAGTAAAAATTATGGGATCTGAACCGTTTCTTATCCAGACAGGGCAATTGTCTCGTCCGTGACAAAAATCTGCGAGAAACTGGAGCCCTATCAGTGGATAAGTATCGATGGCTAAAATTAGTGGAACTTGAGCTGCAGTTGTAACCTGACTTTGTTTTAAGAATTCTGCATCCAACATTCGCTGAAAATATCACTGAATTCTGTGGTTTGCCGCTGTAAGTTTTTCACGTGGTGAGGAGACATACCCAAGAGCGAGGTTTATGGTATCATAATACGATGTCATTTATAAATACGCATTTGCATCATATTCATCCTTAGGATAATATCGAGGACAGTGATCTCGGTTATTTCTACTTTTCCCGTTGAATTTGGTGCATACAATCCTTTATGCACTGAAAAAATAAGGTTTCCCACGAAACCTCTGAGGTTTCGTCAAGTTTTACTAAACTATAAAAGTGTCCGTAGATAATACGAAACCTGTAAGAGGTTTAGCAATATCCAAGGTTTCGTAAAATTCTTTATAGAGTTTTAAAATGGAAAAAATGTTTCGTCCTGAACCGTTTGAATTTTGCGTTACACCTAAGATTTGGTGCAAATCCCTTTTGAGTTTCGTATACAAAAATGTTTTGTAAATATGCTTCTTGCAGAATTAGGGTTACGAATTTACCATTACCAACTCATTATGTTTCTAAGTAGCTGGTAAATAGTCCGTTACCAGTTACGTGCATAAGGTGACAGGCCACTACCAGCTACTGGGTAACGGAGTGATCGGTTGAGCCACTCCTCTGATAAGCATCAAAAAACGTTTCATGAAAAATTACGAAATTCTACAAAGTTCGACTGCAGTACATCAGGCTCGGGGAATCCATTTGTGAAAGCCCTATTTTCACGATCGCCAGTTCATATTTTTCGAGAAAAACATTGTTTTCCACAAAAATTTGAAGTGTTTCATCGAAATGTTTTTCTTCTCCATGAAACCTGTTTCTGCATTCAGAGATAGATTTTTAAAACAGAAGAGTAAAAGTGAAAATAATAAAAATTCCTGTATCAGATTCAGATTCCCTGATCCCGACTTGCTTTACTTAAACATTAAAGAATTTCGATTTTTTTCTTGAAAACCTACTTTGCTGATAATTGGTGGAGTCGTTGATTCAGTCGCTTCGATACCGGTACTAGAGTGCTGCGGGACAAACTTTCGATTGTCCCGAATCCCGTTTGTCCCGTCCCGTAAAATTTCGAATAGTCCCGAATCCCGTTTGTCCCGTCCCGAATTTTTTTGATTAGTCCCGTTCCCG
>OENT01000107.1:0-19786 GCA_900239685.1 Rotaria macrura
CCGTTCCCAAGCGTTCCGTTCCTAAGGAACGGGAACGCACCTCAAATTTCGTTTTAAGCATTATTTCGATACAGCGATAGTGGCATATAAATTTTCTGACAATTTTCTGAATTTGTGTAACGCGTTTCCCGTTCTTGGGAACGGAACGCCAAAGTGACACCCCTACTGTATTCGAACATATGTATTAGGGTCAAAAAAACATCGACCTTTGAGTAGCATCGGCAAGCTAGTTGCGATATCCTAGTAGAAAAAAACTCATATTTTGTAATTATGATTTTCAGCAGATAGATAAAACCATTTTCGTCGAATGAAATCTGTGATAGTTGGATGAGAGTTTTGGATCACTAATGGAAGCTTTGCTTGCACAGAATTATAATCCTTTTTTCCATTCAAAGTTGATTGGTCAACGGATCGTTCTACTAATGTAAATCACTTGATAGAGTCAATTGTAATTTGAGCAAATATTGTGTAAGAAACTGAATTTTCATATCAGTGGCAATCAATGCTTCTTTTTGAAAAATCTCGTAATGAAAGTATGGTTTCAGCTAGTTTTCTTAGCATGCTTCCTATCGTTGTTAGAGCACTAAATTCTCCAGTAATAATACTCACTTGGAGATGACTGACAATATTCAAGTTCCGAGAACGTTGCTGTATTAACAATCACAAAAAAACTTGAGGCCCAAAGTAACACTTTAATTAACAAGGCTAGAGAAAGAAACGAGAAAATTGTAAACTAAGTAAAGAATAGCAGAGCCACTATTCTAACAACATAAGTGATCAAAATTCGAGTGTTACAGGTGGATCATACATAATACATCATTTCTTTTATCCTTCTTAGTCTCTGGTAAAAAGCAATGACTTCTTATTACCGAGCGGTTCATGAAAAACTGTTTCAACCACATCCCACTGGACTGCGGTTGCTGTGGCACAAGATTATCGTACTTATCGTTTTCACAACTTTTACACAATCAACTTCTAAAGCTGTACGCTCAATCTTCATGTCAACAATAGTTAATATGGAATTTCGCTGTCTTAACAGCAGCTGTCAACCATTGAGCATGGAACGACGTCCAGATTGATGTACTGTCGAATGGCTTGCTTAGCTGACGACCAATGTCGTACTGCCAATTTCCGTGAATTAACGAGCAGATGTGAATTATATGCAGAAGTTCCACATAGTACTAGCACCTTAGTTACATCAGGAACGGTACTTATGAGTGTCATTGACGGAACACGTATTCCATTCGGTCAGTAAGATAAGTTCAGCTACTTTTCTCAATATTAATCTCGCTCTTTTGTCGATTTACAATTTCGTAGAGAACAACACATGTTGAGTCTTTTTCGAAGTTCATCATTTTCAGGTCTTCAGGAAGAGACAAAAGATATTCATGTCTAAGTGGAAGAACAGCCACTCATTTTGACGTGAGGCGCTTGGTTTTAGCTAATCTGAAACTTTTTTCAGATGCTCAATTCCTAAAAATCAGATTTAAATAAATTCTTGCCAACCAATACTCAGTTGTGTCCTATTCAAACCAACAAAAGCATATGAGTGGTCTATCAAATTTAATGCATTCCTCAAGTAACATGGAAGAAAACTACAGACTTTTTCAAAAACAACTATTACGCTCTCGACCAAAATTCTTCGATGTCTATTAGGCTTGAAAGTATTACGTAGCTTCTCTGAAATTTAGGCTATCGGTGTAAAAACCGTAAGTATGGGTGCAACAAATCTTGGATGAATTTCGGAGTTGTCACCAACTTTTTTCAGTTTTGGACTTGAATTAGGATTTAGTTCCTGGGTGTGGGCGACGGTTCGAATTAAGTTCGTAGATATAGATTTCGTCTAAATTTGGATCACAGGATTGTCGAAAATGCTTTACTTGACTTAGATTTGGGATTCAGGATTAGTGATATGTGTGGGATTTGGACTTGGACTTTGATTCGGGCTTAGGATTTTTTCAATCTAACATTGGTCTAACCTTGTAGTCGTGCTGCATTGAAACGAAGTCTTAATCCTAAATCCAAATCTATACCGAATCTAAACAATTTCTTATCAATTTATAAGGCTTAAGATTCTTTTCTCCCTTCTTGAACTTTATCTTACACAGTCTCATCAGATTTGGGTAATTTAAGGCCGAAATCAAAACCAAATCAAAATCCCAAGGCCTTGCATTTTTTGCACTGCTAATCTTTCAAAATATACCTTACCAGCAATCTCACAACGTAATTACTAGCTTTCTTCCTCTAACCGTAAATTGGAATGATTTTCTCTAAGTATCGCCATATTTCTTGCCACATATGAGCAGTTGCGGGCGTATTTGTCAGACATGATGAGAAAAGAAAAGTAATTATGTATACACGTAGAAATCGACTTTAAATCAATCTTTCTTTTAAAGCAACGCACATATTTGCTTTCCTCGTAAATTACTAGCTTGTAGCATCAAATATGTGAAAATTCGGCCCTAATTTTTAGTAAACAACCACATTCATCATAACACGTATGAAATTTTCAAAGACTTACATAATTTAATAGTAGTTATTACTTGATTGAATCATTTAAAATCGAATATGTGACGAGCTGCATTGAGCTAAGAGGTATTTCATCTGAAACTCATCTTTAACATCAGAGAATTTGTTTCAATCTCAACTACGTAGAAATACTTGAAAAAACATGTGACGATTGAGAGTCTATATATGATCTCTTCTCAAATTATCCGACATAATTTATGCCAAAGTAGTGGAACGATAGCTTGCATAATCAAATCTACTTGCTCTTTCTAATCTGTTTCATCGTGTAAAAATATTCTATAAACATTCTACTGTACTCTAAATTTTCTAAATAATCATGAAATGTCTTTGTCAAACTATTACAAGAACATTTGAACGCAATGTTTCGGGTTGATTCATTAATGATTTTTTTAAGATGAGTGCACATGATTTAATGTTTTCTTTCACTCGCTTTCCGCGCAAAATCTTCTAAAATGAAAACTCTCAGTTCAAGCTATCAATTCGTAAGTGGGATTCAACAATATTGAGAAGTTGATGCAGAAATGTGTAAAACTTTCTCTACTAAATATCTTTGTAATCACCTTGAATGTGTCATCGACCAGATAATTGATTGTAGCAAATCTATTTCTTATGTGAACAAATACAAAAAATTCCCTTTTTTTTCTATTACAACTCGAAGATGTATTCTAGGTAATTATATCCAATCCAGAATGGACGGCTATGTACTTGATATCAATAGTAGCAGCACTGTCGCAGGCACTTGTATTGTTATGTCTCCTGTGAAAAATAAAACAACTGACGACCCATCTAGTCAACTTTGGTTCTTCGATGAAGATGGAACTATTCGAAATATGACAGCTAATATGGTGATCGATATATCTAGCGACGTTACAAAAGATAATCTAATGTTTGGCCCAAAAATGGGGGAGCCACTCAACAATGGACGTTTATTGAAACTACTTTCTATAACACAGGCGTTGCTAAAGTTATTGATATATCAGACAGTAATACTGCTATAGATGCGCCTGTTATTGCATGGTTCAAAACTGGTGGTTTGAATCAGCAATGGAATGTTGTGCCTAAGCTTCGGTGAAATTTCAAACTTGAATAAAGTTCAAAGCTGTAATTCTTGCGAAAACAAAACACGTAAAACTTGATTGATCACTTCTATTCGGAAGTGAGAATCTCATAAAATTGCATTTACTTGTTTGCACCTAGCAGTAATCGAGGATGCCAGGTATTACCCAAGTCGTTCGTTCCGGAGACCGGATCCAGCCGGAACCCGCAGGAAACGGGATATTTTCCGGCTACTTCCTGCCGGTTCCGGTGTATTTCCGGCCGTTTCCGGCCGGAAAAACCACCGGAACATAGAAGCAGTATTCCGGCCGGATTTATCCGTACCCGGAACCTGGATATTCCGGAGACTTCCGGAAACCGGGAATTTCAAGGAAATACCTCGGATCAGCCAGGAACCAACCGGAACTATGGCAAGTTCCGCCAGGATCCAATCGTAAAATACACTGATCCGGTAAAGAAGCATCGGAAAAGAGTCGGAAACCACCGCATTCAGATTAAATTATTTCTGCTTTGGAAATCAGGCCTCCCCTTCAAAAACAATTACATCACATATTCAATTCTCATTTATATCATTCCTTCATATTCAAATCATCGATTTACAAAAAAAGACCTTTAAAGGTCTTTTTTGGGATTTTGTTTTAATTCCTTCATTTTAAGGATTTTTTCGAATTTCTTTCGTGGAATCGGTAGAGAATCAAATTCTAAGACTTTCAAGCGAAAAAATTCTCATTTATATCGTTCCTTGATATCCAAATCATCATTTTACAATAAAATACCTTCAAAGGTCTTTTTTAGGATTTATTTTCTAATTCCTTTAATTTAAGGACGATGTCCATGACCTGGATAGTTTACCGTATTTTGATGGGGTCGCTTGAAAATTTGAGATGTGTTACTTAATGTGTTATCGGTTTCAGAGCATTAATTTGTATTCGAAAGTTTTTGATAAAAATTTGAAATGAAAGGTCCTTCAGAGACTTTAGAAGCGTCACTCACCTTGATTGAAGACTCAGGAAAGTCTCAAAACGCTGGTGTTTAACATGTATGATGTTCTTACACATATCGTTTTCGGTTTGCCAAAGTCTAAAAATCTGATTTTTAGGTCTTCGGACTGAAAATTCCTGTTTTTGTGACAAAAGCGAGTTCGTAGAGAAATGTATAATGTTTCACTAGAATTTTATTTGTTCCCAGGGTATGTTCTGGTGTGTTTTAGGCCTGTTTAAAAAAGAAGTAAAAGCTGGATTCAAAATTCAGAGACTTTACTTAGTAATTCTGAGAATTTAGCGCTGTTTGGGAAACGGCCAGATGAGTTTTCGGTAGCTTAGCGGAAACGGTCAGATCTGAGCCGTGTTCTCTCTGGATGGGAAAATTGCTTTTTCCGTTATCGGTATCCGGTCCGGAAACGGTCGAATCTGGACCGTATGTGGTCTGGGCTTGGAAACGGTGTTTTCCGACGACGGATCCCGCATAGGGAACGGGAACCGTATCCGTGGATACGCTCCGGTGCCCGGAATCGCCGGGAAGTAAGCCGGATCCAGAAGCCGGAACCGATTTCGGAAACCCGCTTCCGGAATTCGTCGGAATAACACTGGATCCGGCCGGTTCCCGCCGTACGTCTTGGACCTGGGTATCCTAGTGTCTTAAGTTTTATAGCTACCCTTCTGTAATATAAATACTTGGTTAGTAGTAGATGTGTGGACATGAGAATGAGTTTCGGTGAATTGCAGTGTTCATTTGTAGATGTGTGAAGAGATTATGCATAATATCAATTGAATTTAGATCAACAACTACTAACTTTTCCCTGTTAAGTTTTGATAGAGCTAAAATTATCGACAGAGTTAAACTTTTTTCAAAAATTCATTTTTTTCTGCAAGAGATAAACTCAACTCTACAAATGGTCTTTGTTTGAAAATTGGTAAAGATAAAAATCTTGTTCAGAGCAAATGAAATTGAAATAAAGTAACAATAAAACATATGGCTGTCTCACACAGATGATAGACAAGATCTATCACCGTGTCTTATAGCTGATGAAGCTTTATCGAGAATTTTATTGAATCGCGATTGGTGTTTGTATTTTATGTCTTGCAATTGAAATATTTCAAATGGTTTCTTGTCTAATGTTCGATAATGACTAATTTAAAACCAACTGCTACATCTATGATTGTTTTCATGCCTGCTTGCTCATTATCTATCGTTATGGGTAGCATGAATTTTTCATCAATCAGCAACTGATCTTAAAATGTCCTTCGTTAATCATTATAATGCCAGCATATATTATTTTTACAAATCATTCAGCACTGATAAATCGCGAAATCTTGTTCTTTTTTAACACACGCTGTGGGATACTGAAGAAGAGTGAAGTAGGTAATCCTATTTTGCTAGTTTACTTACTTTTTTATAAGGTTAAGAAAACAACGCTGTTTGATCATGAAATGCCACATTCTGTTGATACAGGAATAAATATATCGATGATATTAAATGTGTCCTTCAGCTTATTTCATACAAGTTTTTTGAAAAATTGTTAAAAGGAGATCATATATATATATATATTAGAATCATGTATTTTTATAATAAGACATGCTCATTATTAGGATGCTGAACTGTTGAATGTTTTTTTAGTGTAGAAACTATATGCAGTGAGTATTTGGCACTCAATACTTTTATAGATTATAATATCTTCAAATCTTCTGGCCTTTTAAAAGTGTTTTTAATCATTCACGCTTTCTACTGAAACTCTCAAAGATAGAATAATGCATGTCTGTTAAGATCAACGAGCAACGAATTTTCGGTATATATGATTGGTTTTTTTGGTGGTAACATTCTTTCTATATACCATTCTTATTTGTGGTAGTTTCAGTCCCTTCTCAAGCCTCGTTATCGATTAACACAAAGTGTTTCTCATTAGTCTGATAGAATACTATCAAAATTATCATCACACCCTGCGTAGCATAATCTTTGCCACTGTAATTAAATCAGTGCAATACTTCAATGAATACATTCCGATTTTAGTTCTTCGTGAGGTTCTTTTTATAAACTTATAATAAAATTCTATTTTTAAAATTCAGGAATAAGTAAGAAAAAAGCTAGAAATCGATATTTTGCATGTCGATTATAGCACACGTAATAGAAAAATGGAATTATCCTCTGTTCCACACAAATACAGTTCTCGATTTGTATAATTTCTATCTAAAATTTCTCTTCAGCTTCCTCTTCGATTGGATTTACTTCATCCTCACGTTCTTCACCATCGTCGAATGATCGATTACGCGTCTCGGGCAACGTAGTTATCACACCAATCAATACTAGAGTCAGTGCCGAGTAGGCATAATCTGTATATCTTATATTTTTTTCGCCGACTGCAGTACTAATAATAGGCGCTAACATTGATCCAAAACTTCCGACGAAGACAAATATACCATTAGCTAAACCTCGCATGTATGTTGGAAAGAGTTCAGGTACATAAAGCCAGGATACAGATACAGCAGCACTTACTGCGAATTTGCCAACTTGTGAAATCAGAGTAGCTACAACCGGATAAGATCCTATTATGAACGGAACTGTGAATACACAAATGGCTGTTAACAATGCAAACGAAATCAACGCATATTTTCTTCCCAGTATAGTAACAACTGTAAAACCAGCAACCAAATAACCAATAGCTTCAACGCCAGCTCCAATAATAAAGTTTGTAAAAGGACTTAATGCTTCATTCATAGCACCGAGTCTATAGGATATAGTAGTATAAAGTAACATAGTAACGAATTCGATACAACCACACATTAATAATCTTGGTAAGAAACGTAAAGCCTTTTCTCGTTTCTTAGTTTTTTTCTTGGTTTCGGTTGATTCTATAGCACGTGATTCTTCTATCAATTTAGTATAGTGTGGAAACCATTCACTCTCTTCACGGCGATTCATTTTAGCAATCTTTCGTAAACAAATTTCAAGTTCATCGTATTTCTTTCGAGTGAACAGCCAATAGGGTGATTCTGGAATGAAATACAGATAGGGAATTGTGACGGCATAGTAGGCACTCATGAGCCATTTGAGATTGAGCCAGTTACGTGCTGCATAGGCGAAACCGGTGAACATCACCTCTCCAATCGTATAGGCAACCAAAGAAACGCCTGCAGCAAAACTTGTATGTGACGAGGATGTTAATTCCATGAGAAGAAGAAAAACTACACCATAAGGATCAATTCCAGATACAAGTTGATTGATAATCAACAGAATAAACCTGAAAGATAAATTAAATATTTGCTTTTTGGTATCGTATCGTAAATTTTGTTTTTCGTATATACTTGATGTTAGTACCCATTTTAACAAATTGGAGAAGCAATTGAGTAATACCAGTAATTACATAAAGTCCCATGCTCAATACTTGTAGAATTCGTCTACGTCCAATTCTGTCACTAGTCGGTCCGGTAATTAATACTGTGAAGCTATATAATAACATTCAAAATCAAGTGTAAAGAAGGAGTAAAGCGTTTTCTTACGTTCCTATTTCGTAGACTGTCGAAATCCAGGTTTTTTTTAGTGCATTACCGCACACGAATCCTGCTTCTTCTGTAAATGTTTTTCCGAAAGTAGATCGATCAAAAACAAAATCTGTGCACGTAGATCCATTTTGATATTGACAATTAGATGATGGCATTGTAAAATTGTCAATTAGAATTTGGTGAGTAGCATTAATTGCTTTATATTGATAATCGTCGGGCCACGTATCTTCGGGAAGTCGGCATCGAAACAATGGCTCTGCAAGTCCGAATACGTAGTAAAATCCGGTCATACCACTACTGAAGTTCAAAAGGCATAAAAAGCAAAAATGTAACCATTGAAATCGGCCAAAGTCACCACAGCGTCTGAGCACATTCTCCAACGATACTTCATCCATGGTTGTAGCACTCTTTTGAATTGCAATCTTTTGAATGAAGGAATGTTACTACATATATCTTTTGTATTGCACTGTTAGTCTTAACTTTGTTTTTGTCTTACATTATTGATCAGATCGTGTTTAAATCCTAATTCAATACTAAAGTACATCGAATAGATTGAATTTTTTATTGATAAAGATCAACACATCGTGTTAAATGTCTTTTCATTCTCTCATCTCTTCTTTAATATTCATTTGTTTCACATTTATCCTAATCTATATTTGTTCAGTACTTTACTTTTGTGATTAGTGCAACTATTCCAAACAAGAAAAGACCTTCTATGCTGTAGATAGGTATCGTATTAGTACGATTTGTTGTTGTAAGGATGAGATAAAAACGACTGAAAACATTACCTGTTGTTTTGAGTGGTTCAAAGATAAAATTCATTGGTTCTCATTCGTCTCATCTTTATCATTGACAATACTAAAGTTGATGCACCCAACTTATCCGTAATCGTTCTTAACCGTTAACCTTTCTTAGCAGTTGCACGCCTATCGCACATGATATTTTTACGTAGAGATGAAATATATTCGGTATTTCTAATCTAAATGGAGAAGTCATCGAAACAGTGAATAACCTGTCCGTTCGTTGTTACACAATTTAAGCATTGTCATTCTAACTCGGGAACAGAATTTGACGAATAATAATTTGAAAATTCTTTGAGACAACGTATGTAAGGGATTCAAGCATAACGAAATTATTTTGATCATCAGTGAAAGCTTTCGTCATATCTTTGGATAATTTAACGGGTATGCTTAAGTGAGATGCATTAAATCTACTTCACTAAATTTATTTTACAGAAACTAGGAATCGTCTCTTGAAATGTTACGATGGAAAATTAGTCGATCACTTTCACAGACGGCTAATAACTAATTATGTAGATTGAATTCATAGTGTTAGGGATGAACGCTGGTTCTGTTGATTATTTGGAATCGTGAAGAATACATTTTAATTCAAGCAAATGGACTTCATCACTTTTAGAGTTCATATGTAAATCTCTTCTTGTTCATATAAACTTGAGAGCATCGCAACGCTACTGGGGATATTTTTATACTTCCAAGTGATGACAAAAACTTCGATCAGTTTAGTAACATCAATGCACAGTCGACCAAAAGTATTAACAATATGATGCTACTGCAAGTGCTTATGCCTTGATCTGCACGGATAATTTTATTTTTTAACAGAACAAAGTCTCATAGAATAAGTCAAAATCGGAAGAAACTATAAAAGGATTGAATTCTTCCATCGGTATGCCACTTCTTGAAATGTTCGAAATAATCAATCATCTTAAAAATAAAATCACAATCACATAGAAGGCAATAACGTACATGTGATAAGATCAAATGAAAAAAAGTTTGATGTACTATCAGTTCAGAGAATATTAGTTTTAGTACATGATTTTCCTTGTATTTTTATATTTATCTCATGCTATTTACAATTCGATTTACACTGAACATTGTTTTTAGTTCAAGTCATTGAGTTATTTAATAACAACATCGGTTCGTTCACGCATGACTTTTGAGATATACATCATTGTGACACATTTCCTAGGTAAAGTGTACCACATGAAAAAATATATCCACACTTTAGTATATCATTTCAAGATGCTCGCTCATGTTTTTTATTTATACTGTAAAATTTATCAAATGATTCTGCTTTGTAAATTATTGAAGAAGAATCCGATTAACTCGTTCGAAAATTCGCTTCGCGTTGATTTTAATTGAAAACCATATAGTTCTCTACAAATAAAAAGTATAGTGTGAAGCTATTTTTCGTTAGAGAAATATGGCTTTGTTATTGATGTTGTTCGCAATAGTTTCTAGCTTTAATTTATCTAAACAGATTATTACGGAAATTAACTACTCTCTTTATATATGGAAAAGGACCACGTTTTCCAAAAAGACTTGATTCAATGTACACGATAATTATTTAAATGTTGTCGCTTGCACACAGAGTATACATGTAAAATCCATGAGTAATTTTACTTTCTTAAATTAATATTCATTAAATTACTTACAAAAATACTATTAACAGAGTTGTATTCGAACGACTAAAATATAATACAAAATAATTGTTACGATGAACCAAGCAAATTAAATATCAACTTTATCATTATCATCGAATGTCATTATCGCTCGAGTCAGTTATAAAAATGAAATATATTTCGTCAAATTTTCCTGTTAAATATTATCCATCAACATGACTTTTTTTTGTTTTTCCATTGCAGCCCAACAAAAATATCAAAGATCATATTCTCTTATGTTTTGACTATTGTTCAGTTTCTCTAATATATTTTATTTCCATCAGAAATTCACTGTTTTCTCTTGAAGGAAAATGGTGCTTTCTGTTCAGTCTATTTGCTTAGGTTTTTTTCATTCATAATATTACACTTTTGTTAAGTTAATCGAGATGGATAATATATTTTCTTTGTTCTATTACAAAACTTTTTTATCAAACGGAATGTACGAAAGTCGATATCAAATGCAACAAGACGAGAAGATTCAACAATCGCATAGCGCAAACACTATTGATATATCGATGATTGGATATGCAGAGTATATTAATGTTTACCGTATGGAAACAACAGAAACAAGTCAAATGAAAAGGTAACATGTGAATAGTACTTGATCCATACTATTGAATGAATGGGATTTGATGAAATATATAGTCTAGAAAATTATTTTTCATATCTTCGAGACGATGAAGCATCGTTAGGAGTACAAAAGAACAAATTGTGATTGAGTAATGACAACAATATTGTCTAATGCGAAATGCTTCTCGTTTCAATAAATTCGAGAAACTTTGTTAAATATTATTAATAGAAATACAAAGGTCTGGATCAACAATGACATTTTCAAGATTGATTTCAAATATGAATGTATGTAATCGTGAAGTATAAGTAAATACGAAATTTACACACGCTGGCAAATGATCGAACGGAAAAATATCGAAAGAATGGGCTTCATTAGTCAAAGGTGGTTTTTAAGCCGCCAAAACTTGCTGTTGTTGTTCTCATCGCACTAGGAGCCCTAGATTTGTAATCGCTAATAATAGCGATGAATAAGCACGCCTAACATAGATAAAATAAAAGATTCCGAATAAACAATGCTTATATGAATGAAGTTCTCATATGAATAATCAGTAGATTTTCAAACTGAGAAAATCAACAATAAAAATTATGATAAACTGAATGATCATTGCATGCTTATTCCTCTCTCTGAAATGAAGGTTTAGTGACCTTTTATGATGTTTGAAATAGTTACCACTATGGAGATAAACTTCTATTTCTGAGGGTACAGGATAGCTATTCAATTACATGTAAATTTCGGAAGAAAACGAAACTAGAATGTTTGTATGAGTGCTAGATAGTCAGATCCAAACAAAGAGCAACAACGAAATAATGTCTTAGTATACACCCATCAGACAAACAATGGATAAGTTATTTTTGAAATTTAAAAAAGTTGAGAAAAATAACTGCACAGATACATTCTAGCTGAGGAGCAAAATGAAATGAAACTGCAACCCTAGTCAAGGTACTCATACAGGAGTACTCGAAAAGTACTCACGGTAGAAAATGTCACGAGAACTCATGAGTACTCGGGACTTTTGAGTACTCATATGTCGTACTTACCATGAATTTTGAGTGTTGCAGTACTACTAACGAGTACTCTCATAAGAGTATGGAGTGTTTGAGTACTACTATAAAGAATACATGATAACGTATTGAGTACTACGACGATCTACTCGTTTCTAATTTCATGAACACTACACTAATGCATGGTATACTGTTGTATTTGAGTTAGAATTCTATTGAATTTAGTCATCTGAATCTTTATTACATAGAGACAACAAAAGAAACAAAGAAGAACATGAATAGAAGAACGATAAAAAACGAGAAGATGCAATATTCCTTGTCGAAAAACGATAAGTAATCAAGAAAATAAAAATGATCTATAAAAAAATCGCGTTTCATAATAAAAAATGGAAATAGTTCTACTGCAACGTATCTAGTTGGACCTACCATGATCATAACTATAATCACAAGAAAAATCACATACATGAGTTACAAACTACTTATTTAAATAACATATTTTATGTATCGATTCGAGAAAAACATGAGAAAACAATAACTTCAATGTTTCCGTTATTTGTATTATTAGATCTGTTCAGATAATCTTGCTGGTATTAACGCAGTTGTTTCTTGCTCGTTAATCATTGTTGATGCTGGTTCGAATTGTGGATTTGTATTTGTTGTTGTTGACGGTGTTACTTTTTGAATTTTCTTTTTTCTGTTGCTTTCCTCGTCGATGTGCTGCCGAGAAAGAGAATCAATAATTTCCTTCCACACAATATTCATATTATCATCAAGAATCATACATCTCATTTGTATAAATTCTAGAATGAAAATTTTCAATATAGTTAGTCCTATTAATTTTTAAGCTTGTATCCTTACCTTTGAATAAATTTTCATGTTCTCGTAAATACCCTTTATCTCCAATATGACCACCCTTTTTAATCAATTCTCTCATCACCATCGTTGGTCGTGTTGGTGTACTTTTTATGTGACTAGGATTCACTCCAGTCACTCGCTTTCAATACAAGTACAAATTAAATAAAAGAACTTGTAAAAAAAAAATCAAACATACCTCAATGTTTGCATAAATTCCAATACTATCTCCAGTCGTATCTGCTTGATTTATTAATGTCTAAGTGAATAGAACAAATTAAATTTCTAAAGAAGATGTATACGTTATTTAGTTTTGCTTACAACAGATGTTTTCGATCTAAATTTCTTAATTACTGGTATAACTTTCTCCAACTGATCGATTCTTCTTCGTAATTGTTTAATTTCTTCATCATGGTTTTTACAACCACTACATGGTCCTTCAACTGAAAATATCTCCATGGAAAAGAACTACCATTATAAAACAATATTCAACTACCTTGACTAAATGTTTCAATAGGCTCTTTTTTTCTTTTGTGACGAGGCTTTTTCAATAGTGATCGTAATTCATTGGTTTTTTTTACAGCATACAAACTTTTCTCTAATCAACGAATAAAATTAGTTTCAGATTCTTTGAGAACAAGAAATCGACTCACCACATTCATCACCCGTTACATCACTTCCACTCAATGAACTTTCATCATGATTATCTTCATGATACCTCTTCTTTCCTGTTGTTGATGAATAAACACGATCAAAATTTAATTGACGATTACTTAATGCTGTTTCTGAGAGAATATCATAAAATGCAAATATGAATCAGAAAGCAATTCAAATTTAGAGATAAAGTAATATTACGTACTTCTTGAAAAAGATGTACTTTCAGGAAACTCAAAGTTGGATATTGTTGTTAATTGATCATCAACATTTGATGAAACGATTTCCATTTGTGATTTTGGGTGTTCACTTGTTGTAATTCGTCTCCTAGACTCCTTACTTATGCGATTATTGATGGATGGCGAATATTGATCGTCATCATTATCCTGGTGTTCATCGTTTTCTTGTTCATCAAGAACAATTTCAACTTCTTCGCTACCAGCTGAGGCAGCATAACGTGACGCACGTTCTTTCATTGTCTCTTTTGAACCTGAACAAAAAGAATAACGATAGAAAATGTTAATAATGGACATTTGATAGGAAGACTTACCACTTCCAATAATTCTCAAATTTTTTCTTGATCCAAATGTTTTAATACTACCATATTGTTTATCAAGAGGATCAACATTGATGCTGGCAGCTGGAACAATACTATGTTTGCTCAATTGGGGAAATGAAACTAATACATAGTCTCTTTCATCATAACGTTTGTTAATTCCAGCCGTCGATCTTCGTGTACGATCACCAACTGTTGATAATATATCCATGCCTAAATAGAATAGTAAATAAAGATTCACCGAGAGCGACAAACTAATGTATAAATAATTGAAAGAGCGAAGAGCAGTGATTAACATTCTTTTTATTTGATTAATTTTCGAAAAGCCTAAGAAATATAATCAATAATACAAGATGGAACGAATTATACGAATGATTAGTCGTGCTCCCACTCGCAAACAACGTCAGTGTAAACGAACATGTCATCGGTCCATTTCATATTGATAATTTTGTTTAATATATTACAGACAGGTATAATCTTGTACGAAAATCGTTTACGATTATAAAATCCATAGTAGTGTTTTAATCTATCAGTAATAACTTGCGGTACTGATACCGTTGTCAATCCATCGGAAATGTTAAAGTTTATGCACTCATATTTTTTTATAAATGCATAATAATCACCAGAAGAATTGAAATAAAATAAAACTTCACCGAGACATGTTTTTCGATTCATCGGGCATGCTTCAGTTAATACTGATACCATATAGTTGATTGCATTACCACTTCGTGTGTAGGCTCGTGAATGAAACATTTTCAATCCACGACTAAAACGAGAATAAAATTTTGAATTTGTTAAATGAATGTTTTTTTTTCTAGAACATATTGTTATTTTTTCTTGAAACGTGTGAATATAGCCATTGTTCGTGTACGTTTCATCGAATTTTTCAACTTTAAACATATCATTGATTGTAATTGTATTTGCTGACGCCAAAGAACGATCGACATTGTACCAAGTAATAAACTGTTCTAATATATATTTCTTTCCTAAACACCATTTTAATGAATGACCAACATATGATTCACGAGCAAAACACGATGTGAATACTAATGCACCATGTTGAAGTACTTGATCTTTCAAATGCGTATGTAAGTGAAGTGTACAAAGTTGGGATTTTTCTCCATAATAATCTACACTATGTTCATAATAGTGGTTGAAAATATTTTCAATTTCATTTAATTCCGCAATATCTTCATAAAAGTATAAAGCACGAACATATATAAAGTAATGTAAAAAATGCAATGCTAGAGAATCAGGCAAGAATAAAGACGCAATCACTGGTGATACGTATAGTAAAAAGTCTCTAAAACATATAAAAAAATATACAGGATATTCAAAACTATAGAAAAGCCTTGATATATCATATCTGTTCTTTTTCTCCTCTTGTACTCAGCTTTCAATAAATCTTTCATCGAGGTATCGATAGTTTAGTAGATTAACCTCTATGGAATATCAGAAGGAAGTTGTCGTTTATCATTAGCATTAAGAGAAAAATTAAATTCATTGAGTTTATGTTACATTCAGATCAAACTTAACTTTATCGAAATGCTAACGATTTGAAAACAAAGATCAATCACCACTTTAAACAAATTTTAGACGTGACATATCTACAGTAAAAACACTGTATCGATTCAATTATACTGGAACATGCGACTTTTGCTTTAATACTAAAGTAAAATGAAAACGTCCCATCTAACTATTTTTATTCAATGTACTAACCTAAACATCTTTGTTTTCCACTGAGAATATTGAATGAGAGGAATAAATTGATACCTGAAAGAATGAGGCAACACAACCGATACAAGGTAATTCGAACTTTGATCAAAGATGCCAGGTAATAAAATTCTCTCCCAGTATGTTATTAATGTTTTAAAATGACCGGAGCATACAAGATGCATGTAGTCTTTAGCTATCTGAGCAGGAAAAATGAATATATTTGTCAATGGTGTTGGTCCCTTAATTCCCTTCGATGCTGCTGCAGCTGTTTTTCTTATTGATAAAGTTGTATAGTCATGGTCAGTTTTTGGTGCTGCTGGTATTTTAGAGTATGGATAAAATACTTGACGTTCAATAGCGATTCCATGTATCTCACAATCGGGACAAGCATCATAACCATTAAATTGAATAATATTACAATTCTGTGCGAGAGCAGGCAAGTCAAATGTAACTAATTGTGCACGTATAATAAACTTGAGCTTTTCACCAGCATCTGTAGTAATCGTAATTCCGTTCTTAAATAAATCCTGAATTTGTTCGACAATTTTAGACCATAACAAGTCCCGATTCGGATGGGTACCTCCCAACCAGGCACCGAGAATCATTGTAGCATCGACATTATCTCTTATAGGTGGAGGAATTTCCACTAGCGTACATTGCACTGGCCATAAAGATTTCCCACCGACTTTAGTGACGGGCGCCCCATCTGTATGCAAGATCAATGTAATTTTGTTTGACTTATTGGATGGTAAATGTTTATAAATCTGTTTAAAAAATTTCAATTTAATTTTACTCTATTACTGACAATATAAACAAAACTATTCTGTAACACCTAAATTATTTTTGTCGGATTGAATGTAGCTGAATTTTCAAAAATCTGATTAGAATTTATGCTAATTAGTTTGCATTCGAAAGAATTAAACCTTAAGCATACTCATTCGAAACTTAAAAAAGAGCAGTGTTAACGCTGTCGCTCATTCTTTTGAAATATACGAAATGCTCTACTATCGGGTGCTATCTATAAAAATGTATTTTTCCAAAATAGTTTATCAGTGTTTCACTTCTCTTATACGTAACTAGTCATATATGTATATTGAGATATTATAATTCTCAACAGTTACTNCGTTTTGCAGTTGACGAAATCTCCTTTTTAACATCACATACAACTAATTCTCTTACGTTTCGAAATGAACGACGTTGATTGTTCATACGGCATCCATTAGAACATGTTGACTGCTGAGGTGACAGCAATGGATAAAAGCAGCCACGACAGTAATAAGTAACTTTCTTGGAACAATCAATATCTATTGGAAAAAAGAAAATAGGCAGCAGTATAATTCATCACAATCAGGCTGTTCAAAAATAACGAGTACCAACCAACGATTTTTAGAAGACTTGGTACCGTGCGCGGCAATTTGTTCTCTATTGGTAGTAATAAACGTAATCCGTTCAATAAACGTTGCATTTGAAGTTTATTCAAATTCAAATCTCGTGAAAGTTTAATTAAATTCATACATACATCATATACTGATAAATTACAGAGAGAGTACAACTTCTGCTCACGATTAACGTCAAATAAATTGATAAATTCACGTATAACTTCATCATTATCATCATCATCATTTATTGATTCACGCTCGCTGTCACTTGAACTTTCTTCTATTGCATGTTGCATACTACAATCATCTTCATTATTGAAAGGATGATCATCATTTTTAGTTGATATACTAAAATCTTCAACAATCATCGACATCGTATCAGATGTTTCTTCAGCGGCATTTGTATCAAAACAATCGACGTGTATTGCGTTCAATTTTGCATGAAATTCGATAGCCGTTGTACGTCTTCGGCATTCCCTTTGTCTTTCAGTTGCAGTTTTTTGATAAAATTGTTTCTTAGACATCTAAAAAGAAAAAAAGATTATAAGAGAGCATTCAGCACGTGGTTATAGACAACGATATCGTTGTGGAAAGTAACAGATAAAAAGAATGACGATATTTCTAAACAGAAATAAAATTGGATTCAAAATCTAATTCTATTTTTTATCTTCTATATAAGAAAAGGCTAACCCTATTGTATGCATTTAATTTTAATGCGCAAACAAAATCATCGGTTAAAAAAGTGTATAGACCTATAAAAGAATCTTCTATTTCTGATATAAAAATGAATTTTTATTCGAAAAATAAACAATCACGTGAGAACGTCCAATCGTAAGTGTCCTCTTTATTTCTATAGAAGCAATATGATTGCATGGCCATTTGAAGATGTTGAAAACGAAGGAAGTAGTAAAATTTTTTTTATGTCTAAATAAATATAACAAACTTTATTTCTTGTTTGTTCATGTCAATTTCATTCTCCTTTATGTTTGAAAATGCATAACTATCTTAATGAGTTCTCACGAAAAAGGATACAAGAGTACTACATTGAGTACTCACATCGTTACATTGGAGTAAATTCAAACGACCAACAATCCTATCAGTACAATCAACAGTACTCAATCAGTAAAAACACTCATGAATTTGAATGAGTACTCACTCGAGTAATCTGAGTACTCATGGTACAAAGTCGTACTCGCTAGACGAGTACTTTCACTAGGGATTTCGATGCGATTTTAAGCAAAGTGTTAATAATTCTCAGCGACCGTACGCTTGATAGAAGGGTTCGAATTTGTTTGACTTAACAGTCACTTAAAATAAATGGAGATGATAGAATGATTATTTAATAGCCGATAGATAAAACAAGCTCAAAATCAAACTCGTTTATTGAACAGTCGATACAATGCTTGCTTTTCATATCTACCACTTTATTGAATAAAGTTTACGCTCTATGAAACTATAGTTTCATCCCGAGTTGACGATGCATCGAAAACAGCGAAGCTGTGGGTGTGAGTTGGTGACACTTAGAATGTTGGATTGAGCATGTGGCTAAGTTTTATGTAGGGTGTTTGTAGGATGTGGGTGTATCTATCATGTACTAGGAGATCAAAACCCATACTGACACTCTCAAGAGAAAGCTGATATACTATCATTGACTTTGGGAAACATAGTATTGTCTTTCTAGTATTCAAACGTTATTCACAGTCTGCATAAGTGAAAGGAGTCATTAATGATGGGAGAAAATATAGTCTGTAAGTATCTGTGATGGAGCAAAAATTCGTCGGTATACATATTGTGAAGAGCGGTCAATGTTTAAAATTTCTACTATAAACATATTAACAACCCTGTCATCTCGTTCTACATGAAATCATTTGACTCAATCAAAGAATAAACAAATGACGAATAACCTAATAATAAGTGGAACTAGCTCACAGCTCAGAAGAACAATTTGCATAGAGTCATAGTCCCTAATAATGACACGAGAATTTTCACTTCTCTTGTTTATCGTGGTACGCCTCTATTATACATCCGATCGAAAATATTTTGTTAAATGCGAGATCCTTAGAGTCTGCTCTTTCAAATGGTATGATCACGGACTTTCTTCATCGCGTAATAGTGGAGAAATCAGCGGTCTACGATCAGAGACCTCAAGTGTCGTTATTAGGAGCAGTTTCCTTAATAACGACAGTCAGCCATTTTTTGTCCCTAAAAACGACACTCTAACAAAATTCAAGGGAAAACATATTTCTTAAAAAAAAACGTTTTTCCATGTTTCCTGTTGGAAATCAAGCAAAGGTGCCACTGGCAGTTTTGTAGAGCATATCAAGCTCTACTTAACTCTAAAGGTTCATTAAAAACAAATGTTGATTAAATGAGATAGACAAATTGAACTGAAGACACCCGACATCGATGGAAAACAATGTGTCCCTAATAACGACACAACGCTATTTTTGAGCCTCATAAAAATACTAAGCTAATTTTTATCCCTAATAACGACGCGCCATTATAAAATTACCATAGA
>OENT01000107.1:27534-186461 GCA_900239685.1 Rotaria macrura
TGCCCTGCGTCTTTGCATGCTCTATCCAATGGTAAAAAAAATTTTTCGAAAAAACATAGTTGAAGGCAAAATAACTAGGATGGTAAATGGGTCATTTTTAACCAGTGTTCACCTTATAACTTCCTTAAACTTGCATATTTTGGGCTGAGATTTTTATCGTAGGCTACCCGCTTCAGTCCTAACATATCCTGAAATTTCAGCCGATTTGGACTTTCTTTGACGAAAATCGACTTATAAGGGGGGGGGGGGTGGGGGGTTAACGATTTTTCGGCAAATAGCATATATTCGATTGGAATGATCCGAAGAATAAATACTTACGCGCAGACAAGTGTAGCTATATTGTAAGAGTATCAAAATGTACTTGTTAAGCTACATGTGACCTACGACTATCAAGTATCTTTCGAAGATAATTTAAAAGAATTATATGAGATGCATTCAAATGGAATGGAAATTTTCAGGTTCATGATGCTATTTTTTACCGCGATGTATGCATTAAAATAATACACGGTTAAGGTGCTCTATAGAATAAAAAAATCAACAAGCATACGATGACGATGAAGAAATGCGTCTTGATTTTGATCATGAAATTCTGCTTCACTTAAATTATTTAACACACACCTGCACACTTTTACTATTAATATTTAATTGAGGATATCGCCCAGCAGACCAGAATTATCATTCGAATTCATTAAGATTGTGAATATTTCATACTAAGGAACAATTCTGTTTTACCTATAATAATTAATAGTATTCATCAATCAATATGAACATCTTGTATACGTATGAGCGATTCATCATTGTATAATGAAGAATTTGAAATAAATAATTTTCGAGCTCCACTTAAAAAAACAATCGAGTTGACCAAAACTTAATAGTTTTTTGTCTTAAATTTATGCTACAAGCTGAAATTCTTCGTCTAAATTCTCACTGGCCAAGGTTGTATATGCGATATATTATGTTTTAACAAAATTCAAAGAAAGCCAGTCGATGAAGCTGCAGTTAATATTGAATTCTACTTTTTTTCCTATGGTTTTATCTAACTAGAAATCATATAAAAGCTTTGTCACAGGTAGCAGTATTTCGATGCATATTTGCAAGGAAAATATTATTATGTGTCAATAATCACTCTGCCTCACTATTTTTTTCGATAGATGATGAAATAAAATGCCATTCATAGAATATAGCTATTTTGACTAGTGATATCGACTGTTGTGTCTGTCTTCTGCTTGCCAATCAAATAAAAAGAACTTTTATGAGTGTTTTAATCTTGATAGGAGATGAATCGAAAGTCACATGCGTTCAATAAATTCATTTTAGCATGTTCATTTCCTTTTCAACATATAAAAATAGTATCGCTGCTACCAAATCAATCTGAATTAGATCCATTGAATGTTGATAGGAAGTCATCTTTGATGTAATTCAAATGATGAAAAGTAAAATGATTGAGGGAGAGAATGCACACGGAGTTTTCTCGCTCGGCTTCCTTCCGTTCTTTTTATTCGTCACTATACATAATTACCATTTCCAATATTTTAACTTGAAGAACAAATACCCTACGTGCATATAGACATCAGACGATATGGAAATGATAGATAACGTAATCGGTTCTAGAAAACCAAAGCATTTTGTTGAACAACGTCGCCAATCTATTGTAGTCGATTATCTTCTAGCAACATCAACTCATGGACTACGTAGCGTAGGTCGTGCTTATTCGAAATTCAATCGTATTTGTTGGATCTTCATATTCATGATTGCTTTTGGTCTCATGCTTTATTTTGTTATAGCAGCTATTTTACAATACTATGCCTATCCAACGCAAACGAATGTGGAAATTCGACTTGATCGAAACATGAATTTTCCGGCGGTAACTTTTTGCAGTGGAAATCCGTATAAGTATGATAAGGCAAATGCATCAATTGTCGCTTACTACTATCGACTAACATCACAGAATGCAACATACGATCAGAATACTGTTAATTCTCTTTTAATACCATTGCTAGTCGATTTGTTCACTCGAAATCAAACAGAAGAATTAGTGTCAATCGGCTTTCAGCTGAGTGATCTATTACTTTCATGTACTTACAATGGAATGAATTGTTCCGGTTCTTTTACACCGTTGATAACGTCAAGTTTGGGCAATTGTTACACTTTCAATTGGAAAGCATCAGGAAATCTCTTTACTATCAGTGATTACGGTACCGATTTCATTTTAAAAGAGGGCCTCCTTTTGGAATTCTATATACCACGAGAGGACTATTTTCCTTCAACATGGTATGATATTGGCCTCACAGTTTTGTTGCATGATAACGATGCACTTCCAGTACCCAACGAAAATGGTCTGTATCTGCAACCTGGCCAATCACATGTGATTACCTATCAAAAGAGTGAAACAATATTTCTTCCAGCACCCTATTCGAATTGTACGTCGATTGTCAGTGACGATTTGCGTGATCTTTACAAAACAACATTTTTCGATTCCGTAGCATCAAATGATGTTGTCTATTCGGAATCATTATGTTTGGAATTGTGTGAACAAGCGTATATTTTTTCACAATGTTCGTGTATTTTACCAATTCCATTTTATGCGCGACACGTTTTCACACTTGATGGTCGACTTGTACCGGCTAATTTTTGTAGTGTGTTGACAACTCAACTATCATGCACAGTTACTGCCAAGCAACAACTGTCAGCTAGTGATAATCTTCAAAAGGTGTGGTGTTCACGTTGTGTTCCTCAATGTGTGCATACATATTTCAACAGTTATCTCAGTGCACAAATTGGACCATCTGAAGCAGTGATTGAGCAGTGGTATGAACAATTAGTCAATCAAAACCAGAGTAGTCAAGTCCTGTTTCCAAATGATTTTGCAAAAAATTTTTCTTATTATTTCACACGAAATTATTTGAAAGTTTTGATTGCATATGGTAGTAAGTATATCACTGAGTACACACAAGAACCCAAATTGACAATAATCGACACCTTCTCTGCGATTGGTGGACAAACAGGATTGTAAGTAAATTTCTTCATCTAATTGAATAATCAACATTCATTCTATAACATCTCTAGATGGATTGGTTTGAGCGTTTTGAGTGTAATTGAATTGGGTGAACTTTTCTACAGACTTATGCATCATTATTTCAAAAGATACGATACGAAAAGTACGACTCGTGTTGTACCATTCATGACAACGGTGGTCAAGCAATAAAATCAATATTAATTATATTTATGCATATATCATTTATCGACATCATTACATAGCTATTATGAACATCCCTTAAATTCGTACACTTTTTTAACAGAAAATACTAATAAACTGATTCAATACTGAGAGAAAGGTTGTTCCACGTTAGTGGCCTACTGCCGATTTTCTTCAGTCTACTTAATAACAATTGCTTTCGTTGTTTTGTGTGCTCTGTCATACTATTGCTTCATATGATTGAATAAGTTGGCTAGAATACTGAGGTCAATTCATAAAAAGTCAACTGCAAAGAATGCACTGCTACGAAGAAATCGGCATTGGTCATTACTTTTGTAAATATCATATGTTTTGAAGTTATCTATAAATAACGTAAATTTCACTGCAATTCACACCCAGTGAAGGGAAGATGCTTCAGGCATGGCAAGATCTGCTTTAGATGTATACTTGTGTAGAATATGAGCAAGTAGATAAAAAACGTGTCTCTCTTTTGAATAATATTGGTCTCTCAGTATCATTTGATGAATTCATTTGCAAAACAAACCAGATATGTTTTACTCAACGGGTATAGAAAAAAACTACTTGCATGCAGCTGAACGCTGTATTCGGAAAGCGTAAGCCTTCTGACCTTTGATCGAACTATAATAAAAGAAAATTATTATAATTGCAAAAATATTTTTTCGTTCAACAAAAACGCAAATAAATAAATGGTTGTATTGCTGTCCAGTTTCCTGATGGCTGATAACGTATTCTCTCTTTTAACCTGAAAGGTCCACGATAATACCGAATGAAACGACATGATAATGAGTTCAGCGCCGAAATTTCATTTTGTAAAGACGCAATTCGATTTCTCGTAGAAGATTTATAAAGTAGTTCTTTCTTTTTGCTTTTGATAAATCACTACTATGCTTTAACATGTAAAAAAACTGAATGTGAAAAATCAGGTATCATCAACACTCGTGAATAGAATATAATTGTATTTATTGAATATCAAAGCAAAAAATATTTCGGTGACAAAAAGTCAACTTCATGATTATGCGTTAATACCCATCGGCTGATATAAATCTTATATAATTAGTTTCAGTTTTGGACAATCTTGTCGGACTTCCGAAAGGTGATCTTTTCCATTTTCATCTATGTTATTGTATCGAATGTCCAAAAAGATGAGTGTCTACTTGAGGAAATCGAGTAAATGATAGGATGAAAGTAATCTTTTAGAAAAATATTACTTTGTTTTGACTAAGAGCATTTGCAAGATCACACGCTCCTTGACCACCGATTTGATTCCATTTGAGATTCAACGTGGTAAGTGTCTTCAGGAATTATTCAGTGAATAGAACCATGAAAGCAGGACAACGAAGGACGGCCTACCTTATTTTGAAGAAGAGCATCTGCAAGATAATGTGCTCCTTGATCATGGATATCATTTGATTTGAGACTTAGTGTAGTGAGTGTCTGTGTGAAATAGTGAGTAAGTGAAACATTCAAAGGAAGAAATCAATAGATGCTACTTGATTTTGTTTTAAAGCATCGGCGAAATGTTGTGCTCCTTCATCACTAATTTCATTTTTTGCGACGTAGAGTATGATTAGTGTCTTTGATCAGAAAAAGAATAAGTGAGAGATTGAAAATGTGACAGGAATTGGTGTTACTTGATTTTGCCGCAGAGCATTCGCAAGATGCTGTGCTCCTTGATCACCGATGTGATTCTCTGCGAGGTAAAGTGTAGTTAATGTCTGTGTAGAATCATGAATCAGCAAGAGAGTAAGAAGTGGAAATCTATGAATTTTACCTGATTTTGTTGTAGAGCTTTGGCAAGATGATATGTACCTTGTTCACCGATTTGATTGTGTATGATGTTCAGTCTAGTAAGTATCTGTAATTGATAGGAAATGTGTTTATAAAAAATGAAAAAGACAAGACACGAAATAAAACTTTATTTTGTTCGAGAGCATGAGCGAGGTGTTTGGCTCCTTCATCACCAATTTGATTGTAATGAAGATTTAATCTGATCAATGTCTGAATGAAATACTCAATGAGTGAAAAAATTAGGAAGGTAAGAATGTGTGAGCCTTACTTTATTATGTTTCAGACAATTAGCAAGATAATGCGTTCCTTGCGGACCGATTCGATTGAGTTGAAGATTCATTATCGTAACTGTCTAGGTAACATAGTATAAACGAATGATTGACGAAAAACATGAAGAAGAGAAACACTACTTGATTGTGACAGAGAGCATCGGCAAGATAAAGTACTCCTTGATCATCGATTTCGTTGATTCCAATATCTAGTGTAGTGATTGTCTATTCAATCGCATAATAGTGATAAAATGAAAGAACAAAAAGAGTTGAATAGTACTTTGTTTTGTTTGAGAGTATTAGCAAGATACATTGCTCCCTGTGAACCCATTTTATTATTGCACAATTGCAGCGTGGTGAGTGTCTGTGTGAAAAATTAGAAAGTACAAACATACCAACATAATTATTTGTTAGGGAATCTGAAAAATAGAGCATGTCAAGATACAAAGATAGTTTAATAGTTGAGTACTGGATAGAGTTAACCGTGACTAATGTTTTATGGCATTGTAAGTGAAATAACATTTATTAGTATTGTTTTAAGTATGATGGACAACCATGAATGCAGTATATCTCAAATGGAACTTCAAAATCGTCTAATTTTCAAAGCGAATCCTTATGTATACAAGGGCTGTGGAATCACTTTTACACAGCTATAGTCAATGTCTATATCAGTTAAACCCCTTAAGGAAATGGGAATTTCCCTCTCATTCGAAGCTGCTGATTTCTTCATCTGCTTACGAGGTTGTGTTGCTTCCACATCCCTTCTTCTTAGATCTCCGCAAATATAGAAGTACGAAGCCAGTGATCATTGAATGCGTTTCAATATCAGAAACAATACTGTTAACATAATTATAATGTCTATTTAATTGGGAAACTGTGAAACTTTCCTTTTTATTCTAAAGATTTTGACATCTAATGGTTCGTGCAACTCAGCAGTCTTGTCTTAGATTGAATTCCAGGTTTCCGATATAAAATAGTAATTCATGTGGAAATTCGTCCATATAACGGATACTGTATAGAAAAGCTTATCGAACGATTAGATTAGTACGTATAGCAGATTGACATTGTAGTGAAATCATTAAAATGATTAATGAAGTTATATTTTCAAACTAATACTTTGATAACATTCACATCTATATAATGATTAAAGAAAAAGAATCTATGGATTCAAGATGGATCTGGCAAAACAAATAACTTCTTTCAATACAATTACTCTGCACCCAAGTATGCAAGACATGAGTAATGACGGCCGACATAACTGGTTTAAAATGTCTTTCATATTTTTCATGACCAGTAGCAATGACAAGAAATATCTTGCAATCCTATCCGGCTAGTTGAAAACCTTCTTGAACTCCGACGTGTCTCATCCATTTTACCCGTACGTGATGTCCATATACTTTCAGCTCAAAAGAAAAATCAATAAAAGCAGAAGAAAAGCACAGATTCGAACATTCAACCCAACAGTACACAGTAGTGCATATTTGAAAGGTGTTTCGACTCCAGATTCCACTAAGCGAAGGATTAACGTCATTTTATTTAGTCTGAATAGCAAAATGATGCTCGTCTCTCTACTAGACTATTTGAGATTGTTCCCGAATAATCATGTTTCGACAAATTCGAAACGTCTGTACTAGTAGTTTGAGCAAGTCCAAAGCATTGTCTACACGTATCATGGCTAGTCTTTGTTAAAGATTGTACAGCATATTCTATTACAGACATGGTCTGGAAAACTCTAAACAACTTATTTTCTTTGAACTAATTTCTCCTACATATTCATTTAAGCTGATGAATAATGCAAAGCTAGCTGTTGCTTTATGATTACGACAATTAAAATTATGCTTCTTTTTTTATAATCTTAAAAATATGCCACTTATCGTCGTTGTAATAATTTTTTCTAGTTAGAGCGATATTCAAGACTCTGCCGTATAATCAATAATGGGATCTACGATAGGCAGATTACTTTGTGCTGATCTATCTTCATAGATCCTATTACATTGTATATTTTAATATGCTAACAACGTTAAAGTATATCAAAACACAAGAGGATACCAAAATTTACAAAGAAATCTACTTTTCCATAGTGAAGAAACCTAATATATATATATATATATACATTGTAAAATCATTAGATGTAACGAACTTGAAATAATTCAAAATAATTTAAATATTCTTGTATCATTAGTTATTTTAGTTTGCTTCAAATGTAAATTCTACTATTTTATATCTCAGAACAAATTTAAATTAAGCAAAGTTAATTCAATCTTTAATTAAGAAATCATGATACTAAAAAATCATATATTCTACAAGAGATAATGTTTTATTCATATGCGAACTTGAGAAAATTTGAATAAAATTGCTTGAGATACGTAGTATCTTAGAATGATTATGAACATGCAGAAGTTTGATCTCTTGATTATATTGCTCAATCGTTCAAATGAGGAGTAAGTGATACACGGTTTGCATGTTTGAATCTAACTTTCATTCTTGCATTTTGGACTATTATCTATGTCGAAGAATTTGTGAGGCTTAGAGCAAAACAAGTAACACCGTCATGACTAACAAAAATAATCGACATGTGGTTTATCAATAACTAACTTGGCGATGAATCGAGTATAAAACTCTGGCAATCAGACGATGAACTTATGAAAATCAGCATTCGTGAATCTACATCAGCATTACAAATTGCTAAACTGATTGGTTTTTTCTGTAGAAATATATAGAATATATGTGTGAAATGTTTTAATTATGATTGAATGAATCGTGGAAACATTCATCATCTGTCTCACACTCAGAAATCAGAGTAAATTTTTGCATAAACAATCCATTCCACAATTTTGAATTTACGTATTTTTCTATCTTACTCGGTATTTGCTTTCATAAGTAATATTACTACTTCATTTTCAGTATCACACTTTCAAATTATCAAAAGGAATCGCTGCATTAATAGAATCGGCTCTTGCAAAATGGATGGTTTGTTCAAGTAGAAAGGAATGAGACGTAAAAAAAAGAAAACAACACTGTACCTTGTATCGATGATAACTGTCTACAACAGTGTTCATGTGACTAGATATATTTCTAATCGTACAAAAAACAGTGAAATCATCAAGATAAGTGAAAATTCGATGAATGAACATCGTCGGTAATGTATGAAGAGACGTTTTAATTATGTCTGTCATGATTAGACCTGCAAGATTTCTTACAATTTTTTTGTGCGTTTACTTGAGAGATTTCGTTTCATGTAAGATATTTATATTTATCATGTGTCTTAAATTTTTCTATGATTGTGCAATTACTGTCTTACGCGTCGTAGTGCAAATGGCTGAATCGTTACGGTGATGAAATCACAACACTCAGCAACTGCAATGTTAAAATAAAGTTCGAGTTGATTGAATTAGATATGTGCGATATTAGTTAACGCACACTGAAATAAAAGGGTTTCAGTGACTTTTTTTCCGAGAAAATGAACGGTATTGTTATTTGATTCTTGTGAACATGTATTGATATCATATGAAAGTTTGTCAATCTATCGAGAAAAGCTGAAACTGTCATGGATTATACGCAAATAAAAGTCAAATATTCATTGAAGAAATGATTTGAAATAATAACTGAGCTGCGAAACATTTTCATATGTTGACTAGTTGAGTGATCATATTAAGAGAATAAACTCTCATACTGAAGAAAATTTGCTCCACAGTAAAAATATTTTTAATAATATATAGTGAAAAGGGTCAAACGATTGCAATGTACGTAGGACTAGAGTCTCAACAGATCGAATGACTGTTTTAATGAATGTCAAAAAACTTCAATCAATCAATCTAAAATAAAATGAAACTATCGTACCGTCGACAATATATATTACTCAGACTGTAATAGTATCATGTGTGAGAAGAACATGGAAATGAAACACACATACTTAGATAGAACGCTAAGATATCGAATCGAACCAATACAAGCGTAGTTTTGACCTTGTTTAAGCGTAACCAAACATTCATCTGCAGTATGATTTGAATCAAATGAAATCTGTTGCTCGGTAACATAGGCTAGTCTAAAGTTTAGGCAAGCTTAATGATTTCACACCATCTATGATAGCCAGAACGACTCTTCGATTGTGATCAGAAGTCAACACATTATTTGGATAATTTCTAACGGAGGAATCACCAGTTTCTTTTTTCTAGGTACATTTTAACAAGACGATTTATGACTTTCATGCGACTGAACATCTGCATTAAGCAGTTTGGCAGAATTTGGAGTTATCAGGTAATTGATAATTGTTACTAGTTGAAAGTTATGTGGCACGAGTCAAGTCAACATAAATGATATATTAACAATATTGGTTCGAGAAGAAGTGATAGTTTGTCTTATTAAGAAGTTGTCAACAGAAAAGGAAGCGGTAACGAAGAAATTTCCAGAAACCTCGGTAAATATATGGCCTTTCAGTTACTAGTTACCAAGCAACGTAACCATAATTTCCCTTTGCTAGTCTATGTTTCAGTATAGTGTCAAGGCTATACACTTTTAAACATCTGGCCAGTGAAAAATTGTCAGATTCTATGAGATTATCATCGGATTTGTGTGCAACGAAATTATAATCGATTGAAATTTCTGAAATTCAAGATAATTTGATTTTTAATCAAAAATAATCTTGTGAATCAGGGTAGAATCTTGATTAAAATGAAGTAAAATTTTTATTAAAATCAAAATTATACTTGATTTAAAAGATTATTTTTTTGATTAAAAATCAAATTATCTTGAATTTCAGAAATTTCAATCGATTATAATTTCGTTGCACACAAATCCGATGATAATCTAATAGAATCTGGCAATTTTTCACTGGGTAATGGTTCTATACCATGGATCGAATTCAGACTTATCTAATGAATTTGCAATAATATAAACCTTATGTGAAATTTTCTCAAAGAAAGATGCTTTAGACTTCTTTCATAAAGTACAATCATAGAAAAATAAAATTTCGAATCGACTTTAAGGAGTAATTAGAATGCAACAATGTCCCTTGTTATCATGCTTTTTCAATAGCTCTAATGGTGAACATTACTGATTCTTAGCAAAACAACATAGAAATTAACCGTACACAAACATTTGAGTCTCTCGAAGCTTGAACCTTTATCAAATGATTGGGAAAGAAACAAAATCAATACTCAACCACTCTTTTCCACTCAAAAAGAGTGTACACCGGAGGTGGACCAAGGGGGAAAGTGGATCCCGGTATCTTGTGTATCCCCACCATATCCAAGATATGAAAATCTGCAATTCGATAGGATTTCAGAGGGTAATATATGGATACAAAGAATACCTGCATTCACTTTCGCTCCTTGTATTACTCTCATTGTATACATCGTATATAATATGTATTTTATTGACTCTATCCAATTTTATCTTGTGTATCCCGACCGTATCGGAGAAAAGCGTGATCCGCCCCCCCCCCTTGACATGGACACAGTACAACTGTCTTTCCCAGGCAGACAAACATTTGGAAAAACGCGTTTAAACGCACAATCGGGAACGCCGATTTTGAGTCACTAACGCTCATTAACAACACGCAAGAAACGCGTTTTTTACGCAGAATTTTCACTTTCCGAGCGTGAAAACGGATAAAAACTCTNAGAGTTTTTATCCGTTTTCACGCTCGGAAAGTGAAAATTCTGCGTAAAAAACGCGTTTCTTGCGTGTTGTTAATGAGCGTTAGTGACTCACAATCGGCGTTCCCGATTGTGCGTTTAAACGCGTTTTTCCAAACGTTTGTCTGCTTGGGTTGTTCTGATTGATGGAAGGGCAAGATATAAATTATATGCCTCTCCTGCACCGATGTTTGGCGCACATAGATATGCATCATGTTCCTATATTATTGATGGCTCGTTAGTATATTTCTCCATACGACAATGAATCGTCTTTACAAAAATGAATAAGTTTTTCGAAGTATGGGTGTGGGTGCGGAGTGTATGTGAATAGAGTATTCACACTCCTGCTCCATGCAGGTAACCAAAGTCATCAAGTAGAAGTTGGTCCATGACTTTTATCGATTTTACATCAGGTACTGTATAATAGAAATGCAATAAGATAGGGCAGTAATGAATCTTTGCTAAAATAAAAGTAATTGGAAAAATTTACTCATAGTTGTAAAGATGGCTAACTTAACTGTGCGGAAATGTAATAGCGACTAATCGATGTCGTCGGAATTTGTTCTATGTTTCTATCTACTTATTGTGAGTTTGAAAACAGTAATGAAATAAAAATTTTTCTTCTTTCAAAATTTATTGACGAAGACTCCAATGTTGAAAACTTAATTATCGGAAGCTGAACTGTCGTGCTACTGAATTAATGCCAACAAAACTTCAAACAAACCACTTAGTCATGCATTCATCACAATCGTATTTAAGAAAAGTTTACAGAATTCAGCCTTTAGTCACAACCCATGTAATAAAAACCCCAAGAAAATCGCCGGTTAACCGCAGTTTTACCGGACGGATTATCGACTCCTGTCAGTGAAAATTTACCAGAATTCACCGCGGTAAACCGCCGGATTAGAATAATGCCACGGTTTACCGCAAAATTTTGATCCGATATTCACTATACATGAGGAAATATCACTATCAAAACTTACAGTCTTATTACGAAGTTAAATCCTGAGTTTTTAGTGCCTCTTATTCGGCATCCAATTCAAAAGGTTGACAAATCAATCATTAACAAAGCAAATCTCCACTTATTCGAATTTCCAGTGAGGTGCAACGATTGCATATATTATACATATAACGACAGTGATGTACATGATTAGCTTATATGAAAGAGGTGAAGTTAGTTAGGATACAAAAAAAAGTCTTAAGAACATCTAAAGAATCACGCGAACAAAGAATCTCTAACGAAGTAAGGTCTCCAGGTGTGTCCGAAGAGTTCAAGGAAAATGATGTGAGTTCGTTAACTCAGATACATCTATCTCAAGTATGAAATAGTTAGGCATTTAACCTAGATTAGTAAAATGAAATTAGAAAGAATTTCCAAAAAAAAAAATAAACGCATATGCTTCTTTGCAAAGTATTTTTTTGTGTTCGTTCAACTATAAGGATTCAAGTCGAATTGAGTCCCGTTTATTAGAGTGCATACAGCTCTACGAAATGATAGAACAGAAAAGATCATGGGACTATTTGAAGTACTTATATCCAGAGGTAGGAATTTGTATTCTGAAATATTGCCTTCTTTTCGAAGGTTTGGTTCTTTGTTTTGAAAAAGAGTTAAGTTTAAAAAATTCAAGACTCTTTATTGGAACCACAATGATGTAGTACTTACACCGCTATATTAGAAAGAAACGATTCTAGTGTTTATGATCGTTTATTTATAAAATAGCTTAAGAAAAGGATATGATGACAATGGCTGCAACAGACGTAGAAATATCAATTTGCTCGCTGGCATGGAAAAGAAATCTTCGTCGCAAGAAAAACCCACATAACTAAAAACACACTCTAGAAATGGCCACAGGATATTTTGACGCAGCCATTTCAATACCAAAGATATTTTATCAAAAGTAAACGCTTTTTAGATGCCAGTCGATTAAATATCAAAGAATGTATTTTTAAAATGCAATTACTTGAGCAAATCTCAATATTTATTTTATTAGCTGAAAAATAAAACAAGTGTGGTCACCCAATGAAAAGGTTAATTTTCTTCAATTTTATTTCAATGCATCCCTGTAGGCTAATCTAGATTAGTTACGTGAATCTTTCGTTTTTTCAAATTTGCTTATTTTTTATATACTGCCATAGATGAAAGTCAATCTATTTTTCATAGGGTGAGTTGTCTGTATACTCAAAGTTGTTTCATTTTATCTCTGTTAAGTAATTATTTTGATTATATCGAAATTACTTTATTGAATATAGAAATAAGACAAACAGATTTTGGGGAATGAAGATTTGTAATATCGTTTCCATTCGTATGTTCATATTCCTACAGTCTCATAGAAATTCGCGTTTTCGAGTATCACGACTGTTCATGTCGGACAGAGTCAGAAATTTTGATCGCTTACAAGCTTCAAAATTTCATCACGCACGTCTATTTCCAACTTATTACTTAGTAATTCAATTCTTTTGAAATACAGCAAATGGTAACAATCGACCATTTGTTACAGGCATTGGAATACGAATAAGATGTGTGTGCCAATGATGACGGCGAATCTACTCTTCGTTTCGATTCTCAGCAACTAGTCACATAGTAATTACTAAATTTCAACAGGTGGATATGAATGCTTATGTTTAGAGAAATCGGCAACGATCACAAGACTCACAGCCATATATTCATTTGAAATGAATAAACATCCAAGCAAAAAATCCACTCATTTCTTCGTCTTAACTTTTAGCCAAGCAGTACTCAACAAAAAGCAGGATGCAAATCCTCCAATCATTACTGGTAACGTTAAGAAGTCTTCGTTTTTCAAAGAATGAAGGAATGTGAGAGAAAAAAAAGAATTGTTTGTTTTTTTTCACTTTTTTTATGACTACACGATGTGTAGGAGAGGAAAGAAGAAAAACTTTCATTCGTCGTTAATATTCAAGTAGTTCTGCTGTTAACACATCTGTTTTTTTTCTCAGTTGCAAACAACGATGGGATGTGGAACTGGCCGTCCGTATAAAGAAAAAGAAGTTCAAGCATACATTGAAAAATGTCAACCACGTTTACCATCGGCAGAGTTAAGCGAAGATGGTCGAATAAAGTTAAAAACTAATAATGGCTTTTTTAATGCAAATTCATTACTTGATGCAACATGGTTACAAGGAAAAATAACAAACAGTGAATATCGTGAAGCCATTGAACATATTAATCAACGGGTAGCTCAATCAGTAGTCGGTTCATCAAATACTTTTCCAATAGATCAAATTCCAAAAAGTCAATCTGCTAAATTAGCTTGCGAAGAATTAAATGACAAATATAAAGGTCGTGTTTGTTTTAAATTTGAACAAAAAGATCAAGAGAGTACAATCAATCAAAATGATTCTTTTATTTATATTAGTTTTGAATAAATATGTTTTATTGGAACAATGAGGAAATGAAAAATTTTATTAATTACTTATTTTGATTTAATCATTTGAAATGACTGTATTTTAAATAACAAGATTTTAAATCGACATATTTCATTACATTGTTTATATCAATTCCTGACAACATTCTTGACTAAGAACATATTCTTCCACTCGCTACCTCTATTTGACATGGAGTACCTGAGTTCCACGTGTCTGCCTTCATTGAGCTGTGATAACAAATTTTTCTGTTTTGGTTAGTAGGATAAGCGAAAAAAACATGGCTGAAGGATTGATATGCACGGTAAAAACAGTGGCAAATTGAATGCAGGTCAAACGTAAAAGAAATAAAATTGAACTTCAATTTGCTATATTCGAAATGAAATCTGTGTTCGATTAATCTATGAATGCAAAAAAGTTGTGAGAACCTTTTCTTTTCTTCATCATTTTATATTTTAGTGTGTATTATAAAATCAAATTTGTGTTTTTCATTGTACAACTTTCGCGACGCTGCGAAACAGATTCATCAGGGATGTCATCATACAAGAAGAATCAATCATTCGAAATTATCTATGGTTATGTCAAGATAGCAGTCTCATTCACTGTGTCAGATTGAGTGAAATTAAGTTCCGTGTTTTATAATTTTAGTTTCTTGTCAATTTATCATTTCAAAGCAGTATAAAAAATAATCCTGCGTTTTTGTGACTTCCTATTCTCAACGTTTACGAAGCTTTCACTTGCTTTATAATTGTTGTGTTGAACAGTTCATTGTTATGTTGATTTTAATTGTATTAATTTATTTCTCATATCGGCAAAAACTATGTGGATCATGGAGATAAATCCTTGCCGAAGTAGCATAGAAATTTCAAAAGAATGTCGAATTCTAAATGAATCGACTGTACCCTATTGATTCGTTTTAAAAAGAAACATTCACATATCCAATCGAGAGAATTGGATTCTTCATTTAACACAATGTCGATCTATTTCAACATCTGCTCACTGCATTATAATTTTTAGCAAGGATGATGCTGCAATAATTGTTAGGTCGTCTTACTATCTATATGACGCTGATAACAGTTTTCTTCTTAGTAAATCTAACGTACTGATGATATTCTTTCAATTTTCTATTGGATTATGAACTAAAGTGATGAAACAGAGTATAGCAAGGATGTGAGTGTGAATATTACTTAAACTTACGCCTAGAAAAAGAATCACGTTATATCACAAAGAAAATATTACGCATATCTTGCTTGCGTTTGCCAAACATAATGTCATCTATTGAATGTGATATAAGAATGTAAGTTGATTTGAGAATCGATGCATTTGAAAGCAATGGCATGTGGCTTGGGTTTAGATACATTATGAGTTGGTTATCTATATTCTATACCAACATCCAACTTACCTGTAAAACTCTTCTTTGATTCCATTCTCGCTATCAAATGTTTTTCTATTAGAGCCAGAAAATAAAAACTGAACATACGAATCAAGTATGACTAATCCGTTGGCATAATATAATCGTATTCTATGTTAATACCAATCAGGAGAAATTCAGCAATAGAACAGTATTTGAGCTATAATGCATAATGCCTGCTAATTGGCTTGTGCCATATAAATGTTTTAAAGCCGTATGTCTCAATATTGTGTTTCCTCTAAGTGTTAGAGATACTATGAATGAACTGTAAGAATTAATAGTTAAAGCTCAATTAGTAAGAAATACATATTTTATGAAATATAACAAGATAAAGACTAGGAGATGGATACCTATAGCTGAATCTGCTTATTATTTAACACAGTTTGAAGTTCAATTTTGAACTGTACTAACGTGAAGTGTGACACTTCGAATTTGAAAGAAAAGTATTTCCTGATAAAACAACACTTTTTTTGAAACAATTATGTTAAATGCTAGAGAAAAAATCGCTCTGTATCATCTAATCGTTTTCTGGTTGGACATCAGGGAATAATTGATTACGAATAAAACGTTTTTACTCAACCACATACCAACACCTACATCCAATATGAACAGGAAAAGGCAGTCTTCGAATATTAGTAACAACGAATGCACTGTGTTTCATACTTTAATCTGACAGTGATTGCGCTAACAGCTTCTTAGTTTGTCAAAAGTTGAACCAATTTGAATGCTTCGTATTTTCTGATTTTCTTTTGCAAATTGAACATCTTATGGAATTAATAGATTGGTTAATAAGTCTCGACTCTAAATCACTATAGTTTTTAATAATCCTATCGCTAACCATTTATTCTTCGGATGAGATACCATGTTGTCATTGAGGGAAGGAGAAAATGAAGTGCAGCACTTTCTCTCCCCCCCCCCACCTAGCTTGAGAGAAAAGTTATGCCTCTGATTGCAGATTAACCGTAGAATCAGATAGGCACATTCAAATTAGCCATCCACTTGAAAGTACATCTTAAAGCGACGGTGAAGTTCAGAATCAAGTATCGATTCAATAAAAACTATTTCTAATACTCACTTATCTTTCGCTCAATAGCAAGACTGCTTCTCAGCTGAAAGGCAATTCAGCTGATGGGAACCCAACGTATAGTTCTCTAATCAATTTGACTTGAATACTTGTTTTTAATGAAAATTGCTTATTTTTACTTTTAACATCTCCAAATGTTTTATAATCTGTACTATTCTATTTCGATGCATCTCAACTGAGATGATTTTCGACTCTTAATCTAATTCAAGAGACAAAACCACCATCTACCGTGTCTTTAAATCTCTCCATTTCAGTTGACATTGCGAATCTTACGATCTATTAAATTGAACGATCTGTGGTTTTTCTGGTCTAACTTTGACATAGTCTATTTTCGAGTCATGTTGTTCGAATCATGATAAGGTAAATAGTGAATATTTAACTAAAAATTTCGAACGAGTTCATTTGATGTTTTAGTTTCAATGTTCTTCTATGGATGAAAAAAAATAAGTTCTAGATTTATTCATAATGAACACTAATTTAAATTTCAGTGATTAGTTCTTCCAGAAGAAACTATAGTTTAATAATGAAAACGATAAATATAGCAAAGTTTAAATAGAAAACAAAAAATATGCTTCTATGAGATTCATTTATTCAAATGATTGTCTTATTCGCATTCGTTTATATTCGCTTTATGTAGTGACTATTATTACCATGAATATGTAACAGATATTTCGAATTCTTGATTGCAAATCCGGTAATTATTATTTTCACCTGCATAAAAGTTCATAAATACATTGCCATGTCGTGTTTCATTGCAATTGACCGAACAGAATCTGTTCCCGACAAATGCTTCTTTGTCTTGTAATATTGTTCGATCGGTTCGATCATTCGATTGGACTTTGGTCTGACGATTTGTTCCATTTGACCGATTCTCTTTCATTTTTCTAGATCGTCTTGAAATAATCCTTTCAAGTCACCCAAATGTTGATTAATGGTGGCTTCAAACAACGATCTGACAGAATTGGTGTTTTCACCATCACGATGAGTCATAAGATACTTTTGAGTTTTAATTTTGATTAAATACGAGGACCTATCTGGTTGGATGGTTTCAACAACATAGCCTTCACCGTATGGTTACTGATGCATTTCTTGTAGTAACTGTTTGTGCGCTAGGTCACATGAAACGATTTCAAATGGGATGATGTGATTGAGAACTCTTAGGAAATGGTTGTCAAGGAGAAATGCTTTCAGACGAGTACCGAAAAACGTCTCACCGTCGACACGCGATCGAATCGATAGGACAATAAGTTTAGCTTATGGATGTGGGACGTAAACATGATTGGAAGGTGATGAATATTCCATGTTAGCAGTGTGATTGAGACTAACCAAATGTTCGATTTTGGATTGGAAGTCATCTTAAAAATAGCAGTTACAATATAGAGTAGATATTGATCATCTTTGACTTTTCTGATCAATGAAACTTACTGTACCCATGTAAGCTTTGTCTCTCAGGTGAATTCCTCTATCATCATGATCTGATTAGTAAATACTTTAAAAGTACTTCCAATATGCAGCAAATAAAACTTTCAAATCATCTATTCATTTTCCTTTCTACTTCGTTTATTTCTAGAATATTGTTCTCTTACACACAGATGTTAAACTAGGCGCGAAAACAATCAGATCTGTAGAAACGAATTCACTGGTGACAGCATAGGCTACAACGTCGAATTTATTAAAACGAAGGTTGTATCTCAAGAAAAGCAAACTTACTGTTGCTAAAATAATCTTAGGACTTTATCGTAACCAACCAGTTACTTGGCAAGGGAGTAACGCAACAACGATTCTTCCAATTACTTACCAGCAAAAGGTAATTTGGAGAAAATAATGAAGTTTTTTTTATAAAGGTTGACGAATCTAAATTGGAGTCGGGGAATCGGAATCCGTTCTCAGAATTTGAAAATGTTGAACTGCGTTTTTAGGTTCGGAGAAAGCTATTTTAGCAGAAGCAAATCAGTGTCTCTGTTCACAGATTCGGATTCCCCGACTCCGATTTAATTTCGCCAACCTTTATAAAATTTTTTAATTTTCTCCTAATTACCTGTGGCTGGTAAGTAATTAACAAGAAGAATCGTTTTTCCGTTACTCTATTATCAAATAATTGTGGTAATGGCAAGTTCCCATTCCTACGCTAACACCCTTTTTTTTGACAACATCCCGTTAGAGGAAATCATTTCGTAAAAACAATGACATGAAGATCTCTTAGTCCGTCACCTTCGATTTCCTCTTGTCACTGACAAGAATCGATCAGTTAGAAAGAAAATTCATCCGATACTATTAACTACTTATTTATTAGTTGAACCGATTTGCCACTGTAAAAGAAATTAGACGAAGTTGTTTGAGAAAGAAAGGATTTCTTCTATCTGAAATTATGAGATATCTTCATTATGCAACTTAAAAGATTACGTATTTCTCAAGCAAATCTATCTCGACAGTATGCGCTATTGAACAGAACTTATATAAGTGTTTCAAAGTCCATTCCATTCAATGAAAACCTTTCTGGTCGACAATCAGCTATAACCATATCTTCTCTCAGTATGCCACTTAAGAGATTCTTAGTGTTGAAGCAATATGTTTAGTAGATTTCCTATTGAAAATAAACATACGTTAATAAATAAGAAAGTGAGTTAATCTTACTTGGTTCTTATCTTTCTTCATTCAAACTGTCACTGAATTTAATTTGAAATATTCGATGAATACCTCTAGATTTCATACTTCTTAAATAAGAATTTTACTCTCTGATACACAACTTAGATAATAATGATAGATTCATGAGGGAATAGTAGTATATAGACACCATTTGAGATGTATTGTTACGTATTCAATTTCTAGCTTTTAGTGAACGAAAATTTGATGCATCAGAACTACAGATGTTTATCGAAAACACCATACATATCGGCTTCAATCATGCTACACTCTTTTAACCTCCAACATTTTACTTCAAGAAAAGTTGAATTCTTCGATATCTCTCTTATAATATACTTCATTATCTAACTTAGAGAATCTGTGAGAAAAATTGAAGATGCATCAACGTCTTGTACAATACAGACCACCCCGGCCTGTTTACTTTGTACAATTATCAAAACCAGTGCCATTAATTCAATAGATTAAAATGCTACCGTCAGAAGAATCATAGGTCTGTCAAGTATGAAAAGACTGAAACTGTTCTCAGTAATATCATTAATAATTTATGATCACGTATGCTATGTAAGTATCAAGCTATTCATTTTCTACATATATCAGCCGAGAACATACCAATGAGCCATTGCATTGATTCTAGAACTTGTTTGGATGCTAGTGATTATTTAAATTTAAGGCAAACTACTTGTTCATTCGAAACTGTCCTATGTAAGAATGTTGATATCAATGAATCATACATTTTATCTCCTAATCGACCACGTTCATGAAATTCTTGTCAGGCAAAACCTTCATTACAATTAAAACATTTCTCTGGTGTTAGACAAACGAGCTGTATATGATGGTTCCGATTAGTGATATTGAACATTATTCCTCGGCAATTCATGGTCGATGTACGAAGCGGAAAAGCTGCGTAAGTACAAAGACGATAGTTGAATATACGATAGGTAATTGATTGGAAACAAATATCTTTGTAGCAAAAAGTTTCATCGATGAAACGAAGTCGCATTAAATCAAAAGATAATGTGTCCATGTTTATTTTCGTCTAAGTTGCAGCCGTAATGAAAATAAGCAGCCAAGAAGAAAAAATTCTGCTACTTGTATTAGGTCCTACACTGTAATTTTGTAAGAAAAAGTTATTTTGCAAAACGTTCGCATTGGAACGAGAGATAAGTTGTTCTTTTTTCAAAAAAGAAACGTTAGATGATATTCTTCTTATTGCTTTTTAGAAGGTACTATATTTTTAATCCAACAGAAGGTTACTTTTAGTGTATTTTTGTCTAGATGAAATCTCTCGTTTCCTTGATATTCGATTCTTTCTATATTGCCCAACTTAAGCCCCTTAGTTGAAAATAACTATCAGTACAAAAAGCAAATATACCAGTGACTAAGTTGTGATGCCTTCAAAACTTTTACTATCCACGCTATCGGATACAACTCGTTCAATAATCTGCTGAACATTAAATAATATAAAATGATACATTCGGTTGTTTTTCGTTTCACACCTTACATTTACGTCAAGTTTTAGCTCTAAAAAACATTATTATTCAGATTAGAGTGTGTATACCACAGTTGTGATCTTTAAGTTTTCTTCACAGCTGCATGGTCACGAGTGACTCACGTTCAAATCGTCGGCTACAGCATGATAATTTTTGAAGAAGTTAAAATGATTTCTTACTACAGAGAACAAACCTATCGAGTCTTATTCCAATTAAAGAATCGGAATCGATGAGCAGCTTCTCCAGTGTCATGCAGACGTTATATGAATGATAATCTACTTCAGAATGTCACAGTCAGCTTCACTATTATCAACACCGAACTTAAACTTTGAAATATCCAACCGACAGTATGATCTGAAATTTGATTGAATTCTAGAATCGATTCAACTCCTCTATCGTTGCGATTTCTATGACTAATCGTCACGACTCCACTAAATATAGTTTCACTTTTCTTCAGCATCTCCCTTCACGAATGATTCATAATGTCATAAACATTGAAATATTTTACAAAACTCTATTTTTTTTGCACTGACTCGAATTTAAGATCCCTCAACATGCGAACAGATTCCCTAGGAAATCATGCAGATGATACTCCGTGTCATCGCTTTTCTAACAACTGCGCCGTCATAACATCGCTATCGAACACACGAAACAATACTTGTTCGACTCATATGGAGAGAGGAAAAAATTGTACACTTGATAACTCTATATAGTTGTAAGTATCAGTGGTACATTTATGATCAGACCTTTACCGTCTCATCTACATCTCTCGATCAAGTTTCGTGTTCAATATGATGGTACTTAAATCGTTCCCAAAGTATTAGCTGAAATCGATAAAATACAGTCGTCTCTTTCATGGCTACATGTGGGATGGGCCAAGTAGTTTAACAATGATAGTGTTCCTTTTAGAAGTACAATAAAACTGTTTGGATACAGATTTCGTATTCATTAGTTAAAGGAATTCATACAGTGAGTCATGCATTTTGTGTTTGGAAAATGAACCTAAGAATTGTGAAATTGTTTATGGTAAAGTTGTCCAATATTAGATAAAATAAATCGTCTAGTCAATAAATTCTATCGATTTAAAATTTTTATATATAGAAAAGATGTTTTATTGATCTGTTTAAAGCTACTGTTTGAAATCGTCAATATGATGCTCAATACATATTTTCATTCTATAAGTTCATTTCTGAAAGGTCTTTTTAAACTCATGAATAAGTTTCTGAATGAGCTCATTGATTACTGTTCTATTTAAACTTGTGCTTTTGGAATAAGTATCCATGACATGCTTAAGATAGCTGAATCGACAAAAATCAGTAAGAGAAAGTTTAACTTCGCATAGTCTATGAATCATACTTCAAAGTTTTTTCTTTCTAGGATTATTATGATTGAGAACCATAGCTTGCTTGTGTGTGATTTTCCATTTTTATAATGTAAAGTTTTGCTATTTTCTGACTACGTCTTTCCTATGCAAAATTTTGACTAACATCTTCAAGTATTGATTGCAATAACTTCTGAACTAGCTCGAGCTAAGATATTAGACATCTAGTCAATACTTATTTGTAGGTCAACAAATACTAGACCTTCATTACCATCGATGTCTCGTTGGGTAATAATAGTAGTTATTAATGATCATTTAGAGAATCATGTTCTGATGATTGTTTCTTGTTTAAAAATCGTTGAAGTCAACTCAGATATGTAGAATATGAAACAAGACGTATTTAATTCACGATAAATATATATAGTAGTTAGACCCAATAACAATCAGTATTTTTAATATGTTGATATGCCCTATTGTATCTTTGCAGAAAACAAATGACAAAAAAGTATATTGAAAATTTATTTTAGTAAGTTTTTATGAAATTTCCTTTTCATGACTGAATACACAACAAATATCAGTATCAAAATAAATCAACATATGTATATAAAACCAAGAGAATAATATGTTGGACAGTTATTACCAGAACTTTTGGATTACTCTATGTAGCATAGCATATTGACAGTTTTAATAAACCGTTAAGTGTTTGAATGAATTTTACTTCATAAAAATTATTTGACAAACTAAGATGTCTCATGGGACGGAAACGTGATAAGATGAGTTGGTAAACTACCACGCTCCATCCTATGGTACAAATTGTTTTGATTACGTTCTATCTCATTCCACACGAAACCTAGATTTCCATCAATCGAGAAGAGAAATAACGTATAATTCTTGTTTGACACTGGGGAAACAACTGATTTTTCTTATTTCAAATCAATTTTACATCGACAAAATGTGATTTCTTCATTTTCCTCTTTGAAACAACCTCTGAACAATGATTCTTTGCACAAGTTTAAAGTTTAAAAACGCAGAATAGTTTGCTTATTTATCATTGTGTTGTTCAATCTTGTTCTCGTAACAACACTGTAAAAATGACACAATCATCAACATTTATCATAGCCATGGTAGTCCTTTATGCCATATTACTAGGACATGTTCAAATTAACATTTCTGGATTAACATAGAAATGGAATATGTGCAAGTGTAAGAACACATTTTTATTTTCGATGGGCATGCAGAAAAATCAAAATATTAGAGATGATTCTCTTAACAATAAAAACATTTACGAAATCTCACACAAAAGAAATAAGAGCAATCATTGAAAATGACGTTGATAATTATGGCTAGAGTTTTCATATCCGTTTTATCGTTAATGATTTTATAATATGATTGAATCAATGTCGTAGTTGAGCTCAATTTTCAACAATGTTTTGATCATTCATTTATTTGTTATTCAAGTCGAAATCAACTACAATTAATTTTGGAATTTTTGTGTACTCAAAAAGTGAGTACACTCTAGAATCGGTCGGTGTGTCCGGCCGTTAACACGATAACTCTTTACAAATACATTCGATTGAGCTGAAATTTTGTGCACAGAATCGTCTGATGAATATCTCGGTCGAGTTCGAAGATGAGAAGGATCCGGCAAGAAATGGCTGAGTTATCGAAAAAATTGTCATTTTTCACCAAGCAATCCCTGAGGGGTGGTACAGGGATTTTTTCAAAAAAAACTTTTTTCTCAGAATTATCCACAACGTATATAAATCGACTCAGTTTTTAACGCTGATTCCGAATCTGATATTAGTTTTGAACTAAATCGCAGCTTTCTAACAAAACATTGGCTGCAAAAAGGTCTCAAATGCACAAAAACTGCATCTAGAAACAAAATTGCCTAGATATGTCTGAGATGATCAGTAGTTTTGGAGTTTCCCAAAAAGGTTTACCAAGATACTTCATCCGTGCACACATTCTAGAATGACTGATTTGTCTCATTCACTTTTTGAAGTACACATAACTCTCGGACATAAGTCCGAAGTTTTCATATTTATTCTATTTTTCATTTGATATGTGTAGGCTGAATTCACAAGCATACATTTGGAATGTATGATGCTAAACATGATCAAATAAAATAGGCAATTTAAAAATTGTTTTCTATCAAAGCAATTTCGCTAAATGTTGTCCATTCTGCCTATTTTGCACATCATTATTTTATTTTAATGCAAAAGGGTGGTCAAAGTCATTGTCTGTCGATATATTCATAGACAGCACGTTTACTATTCACCTCTAAATAGAACTACGTAGAATAACATTTTTTCTTTAGATTTTTATCAAAGAAGGCAATATTAACATATATGCCTTGTATGATCAGATTCGATAAATTAAAAAGTCAAAACATATTGAAAAATCACGTTTGATGATAGGAAAATAACTACTCTACTAGCTATGAAAATAAAATGATGCTTGTTTTTCTGTGAATATATACGTTTATATACGTATATAATGTAACGCCTCATCATAACGTCTTTCATGAAGTGAGAGTAAAACAAGCCATGAGAGAACGAAAGAAAATATTTTTCAATCACGATATATTCAGAAGAGCAAGAGAAAAATTTTTGGTAGGAAGTTATGGTTTTTTCCTATCCAACTTTTCTTAGCTATAATGAGATACGTCATTTCGCAATAGTGAAACATGTTTCAACTCATGACTTGATAAAAAAGACCAGGAAAAAAAAGCAAGTAGAACTAAATAGTAGGCGTTTATGCTGAATGATGCATTAAAATCAAGCTGCGTATAAAAAACAACCAGGTCAACATATATTCATAATAAAATACTTTACACGAGCATTATTTTTCACACAAACATGAATACTGCAAGTTTTACAAATGGTCAAACCAATCTTCAGAATTTGGAAATATTTTCTCTAATTTGGCTTGATGCAAACGTCAATGCAACACAAGAAAACATTTATGTTCAAAAGAAACTTCGTGCAATTATCAATAATCTCAAAATATTTCATGACCGGAACCAATGCCGACAATATATTGTGTCGTGCTCTGTACAGGATCGACTTGTACTTATTATCAGTGGCCGATTGAGTGAGGAATTAATACCTGATATTCATCATCTTCGACAGCTCTCCGCTGTTTATATCTTTTGCATGAATAAAAAGGCATACAAACCATTGGCTAAACGGTTCAGCAAAGTATGAAATGTCTTCATATATATATATGTCGGAGTTGACTCTAAAATTCAGTTGCCTTTAAAAGTCAACTGAATTTTAGAGTCAACTCCGACATATATGTAACAATTTTAAATTGATTTCATTAACTTTTTTTGAAGATAAAAGGTATCACAGTTGATCTTGATATACTCATTCGACAGATCGAAGAAGATCAACAAGCTCGAGACAAAACAGAAGAACCATTGACCATGAATATTTATAATGTCAATAACAATCGAGACAAATCAACAAGTGAACTCAACGGTCATTTTCTTCATTCTCTATTACTGGTTGATGTTCTCATTAGAATGAAATCTAATGAAAATGACAAAAAAAAACTTATCAAAGTTCTTGACGAAACATTTTCTGATAATATACCTCAATTGGCTATTGTTCGTGAATTTGAGAGTAATTATAAATCGAAAAAAGCTATATGGTGGTATACTCGAGATATATTTATATACAGCATGCTAAACAAAGCTCTACGAACGCAGAACGCAGAATTATTACTATTGTTTCGCTTTCTAATTCGTGATATATATAAACGACTAAAATCACATCAATGTAAAAATCCTGTTCGTACGTATCGCTATCAAACTATGTCTAATGAAGAACTGAATTTTCTTCAACAATCAATCGGCCAGTATATTTCCATCAATTCATTCTTTTCTACAAGTTCTAATGATACAATAGCATTGTCATTTTCAAATCATTCGAATTCGTCGGATGATTTACATCGAATACTATTTATTATTAATGCTGATCCTCGTGTTGTGAAATCGAGGCCATTCGCTGATGTCAGTTCATACAGTTACTTTGGTCATGAGTCTGAAATACTATTCATGGTTGGATGTACATTTCGTTTGACTAGTGTTAGTCAAAATAAGAATAGAAACATCTGGGAAATTCAAATGGAATTAGTTGAAGATAATGACAATGATTTAAGAGATCTCTTCAATCAGCTAAAGAGAGATTATGGAGGTGGTGAAGACGAAGCTGATCTTCAAGCTTTTGGTGATGTACTACATGAAATGGGAAAATATGATTCAGCAGAGAAAGTATTTGTCAGTCTCCAAGAGCAATGTTCTTCCGATGATACTTCATATGCTCGTTTATGTGCATCATTTGGTAGACTATATAAAGAAAAACGAGACTTTGTTCGTAGTCTACATTGGTTTGAAATAGCCTTGCAGAGAAAAATTCGGTCACATCCACCTGACAACATTTGCATTGCTGTTCTGACTTGTTGTATTGGAAATATTCATATGGAAAGAAATGAATACAAAGATGCTATGAATTACTATAGTCAAGCGATGAACTATTTCAAGAAAGCGAACGCTACGAATCATTCACATGTACCTTCTTTGTATCATGGTGTGGCTCGTGTTTTTTATGCTCAAAATCAATATTCCGATGCATTACATAATTATCAACGTTCACTAATTATTCAGAGATCACAGTTACCTGCCAACCATCCGAGTATTGCTTTGAATCTCAGTGGTATGGGTGATGTTTATCGCAAACTTGGTGAATACCAACAAGCCATGACACATTATAAACAAGCGTTGGATATTCGAATACGAACACTACCACTAACACATCAAGACATTGCTTTGAGTTATAAAAATATTGGCCTTCTATTTGAAACTATTAATAATCCGAAGGAAGTATTAGAGAATTATAAAAAAGCGGCCACAATTTTCAATCAGTCGTTGCCATCTGATCATCCAAATATTATCGAGATCAATAAGGATATTCAACGCATCAGTTCAAAATTGACTTAATTGATTTTTTTCTTATTAAACGGTTTGAATACAATGTATACTGTATAACATAACAAATAAACTACATGGAATGCGACAAGCAGAAAATTAATCAATAAAAATAGAACTCATGTTTGGAATAAAAAAAATTTAGTCGTTCTAAATCTCTATAGATTTCTATCGTTGTATTCAACTTCTCAATAATTTAAATAAAAAGACGTTTCAATTGAATATTGAAATTTGATTTGACTTCTACCTGATTCAATCTTGAAGATTTCCGCGTCAACGAAGAGAATTGCATTGGTCTGTTTAGTCGTTGAAAGACCGAGAAAGAAAAAACACTAGAAATCAGTTTGTAAATAAATATCCAATCTGATCGGATTTAGCACAATACATGTTCGATGTTGCCAAAGTATAGTGAGCAGTATCAACTTATCTTTTGTAAGGTACATAAACTACTGCACTCATATCCAAGAACGAATCGACTCGAGAATCTTCAGTTCATTTTTAGTTTGTGTTGATGGTTGTTTCCTATCTTTGAAGACTAGAGATCACTGTAACTATACTTGATTAGTAATTCTGCCCAGGTAAATGAATCCGTTAGCAGATTTCATCGGAACCTATTGTATCCAATCAATCGATTAAATTTGATCAAATTTTGGGAGATGAATCTGATGAACAAATCCTATTTTATTAAGCAAGTACTAATTAATAGAAGGTGATATTACTAGAAATGAGTCGCAAGCAAATGTGATATTCGGTCCCGAAGATTCACATAGAATTCTGTCAATTTTACAAGAACTCTCTGAAATCCGATTGGATTGCGATCGAAATGATTCTCCTATGTGAACACTTACAAAATACATTTGCGAACCTACCCTACTCACTAGATTTTACTCAAAATAGCGATGCCTAACCAATGATTTTATGTCAGTTTAAATATTTCCTATTTGTTTTTTTAACATTTACATCGATTATATGATACATATATATCGGGCAATCTTTTAGTTCATCTTTGACTCATTACGTAGATTCTATAGACTTAGCAAAAAACTACAAAATTCCAGGCCCTATATTCGAACGGAGAATATGTGACACTGTCGTACGGAGTTGTTTTTGTAGAGCAGTTCTTTTATGAAAAGGTCATGAAAAAGAAGTTCGATGCAGAGAACTCTTATTTTAAGAAATTTATTAGTCACGGTGTGATTATGGTACTTTTCATAAAAAGAAATATACATATATTTCTATATATACAAGTAGATGCCTATGTACAAATTCGATTTTTATCGAATTCAGATGAAATTTTCACTAAACGTTTGATTTTTTACCAGTGCTGATGTGTTTGTGGGATGCCGATTAACTTTTGAACGAAATCAAGCAGTTACTCTTGGCATGATGGTAACTGGTGTATGTAACAGCCGAAACAAAAAAAACATGCTGAATAATTACATATTTCTTCTTCTGCATGTTGCACATATTAGTGTCAGAAGTCTAACTGTGCAGCATGATAGAAAATTTTAAAAAGTACACTTCAGTTTATGAAAGGAGCTATGAATGAAATAAATTTCACGGGAACGTTTTAGAACGCCTAAAAGAAGTTGCTAAGCATGCAGAGAAGCTACATAAATACACTGGTCTTACAGCATGTGTCAAAAGAATGCTATCAACGTAATATTTATTTTGAGTTCCTTAAGTTCATCGTCCAAACTATAGTAGAAGATCGAAAGAATTCATCAACCTTGCGCAGTATTTGTCTGCCAAATAATACCACCCGAACTGTCGGTCCATACTAAATTGCCCGAATCTAACATTTGAAAGCAGAACGGAGTCCCAACGCCACCATTGTTGGTCATGGGTGTCCATAAAACAGTACCAGTCGTTGAATAGACAACTAGATTACGGTCTGTTTGCAATGCCAAAGAGCATGAAGTGGATGTTGAGCTTTGAGGCGCTGTCCAGATTGCTGTCGAAGTAACGTTAGCATAAGAGTAGGCTACATAGACCCCGAATTGATTGTTTAATACACCAGCTGCATAGGTGTGAGAAGTAGGTGAATAGAGAAATTGATTGGTATTGAGAGTTCCACCTACGGTTGTCACACAAATAGAAGATGGTGGAGCTGAAATAAAATTAAAAGACAAAATACGATAAGGTTCATTCTGTTTTGACAATTGTCTTGAATATTAATGTTTTCAAAACCTTGTATCTTCAGTTGGATAGTTCTCAGCGAGTGAAAGGTTCATTATTGACTAATTGTATCGGAATTATGTTGTATATAGTACTTTTCTGGTAGAGATCCTCTCATCCTATAAATCTTAAATATATGATTGTAGATGATATGATATCATTAGAAATGCTTATAATGGCAGCCGTTTATCTAGGATAGCGTTATCAGATTTTTGGGTCAAAGTAAGCCTATAACTCGTATGAATGCAATGAACTTGACAAATGTATTTTTTCGAAAATATCTACGCCTTTTTTTCTTTGTTTTGATTTGTCTATTCGTCAATCTCCTTAACCAGCAACAAGTTCATAATACTAAGAATTGAAATGAATTCACTTCATAACACTCTACAACTCGTCGAGGTACTTTTTAACACATCAACATATGGCGGTGCTTATTGTTTTTACTTTTTCGAATTCCCTACAGCTGGATCTATGTTTTTTTATGCCAACACTAGAGAGCTAACCAAATCCTATTCCATATCACTATTTGAGAGATATCATTCTCTCTCTTAATAATCATCAACTAAAGTTCTCCTGAAAGTCTTCAAATAGAATGAATTCTCGCAGAAATACAACAATTTTCGGCGATCCAACTAATTTGTTCATTATGACAAGAAGTGGAATCATAGGATATTTGGACATTAATTTATTGTATGTTCACATTTCTGTGAACTGAAAAACAATTCAAGTTTTAGATCTGCTTTTAACGCTAACTTAAAAAGTTTTACCTGTGGTGGTTGTTGTCGTAGTACTGCTAGTTGAAGTGGTGGAAGTTGTGCTTGTTGAAGTGGTCGAAGTTGTGCTTGTGCTTGTTGTTGTACTTGTTGTTGTACTTGTTGTCGTAGTTGTGCTTGTGCTTGTTGTTGTACTTGTTGTTGTACTTGTTGTCGTACTTGTGCTTGTGCTTGTTGTCGTACTTGTTGTCGAAGTTGTAGATGTGCTTGTCGTCGTCGTCTCCGTCGTTGTAGTACTTGTTGTGCTGGATGATGCTTCAAAAAAGTAACATATATTTGGATTGCGGAGCTCTAATGGACATGGTTCAGAAGTTTAAAAATGTCTTTAGTGTTCTTCATTCTCATATTCAACCAAAGTAAACTCTTTGCATTTTTTTGTCACACTAGTGTAAATACTTAAAAATATTCGAGTGCACGACTAAGAGTTCACTATTGACGAAAATCAGTAACAGTATTACGATGTGATTTTGCCTCAACATTCTTATAACTTACAGAGCAATAAAATAAAAATGTTTTCGTCGCTCTACAAACATTGACATTTGTCAATTAGTGGATACAATCGCCGACTCTAATTTTGTTCATGCAGATCATTTTTAATATTTTTAAGCGTCAGAACGAATGAATACTTTGGAACTCCTATAAAATGACTAGATTTCGTGAGAGATAGTGTCCGACAACATGTGAGAGCGCACCGAAACTACCAATACTGAACAGATAGGGCTAAATTCAGTTAATTTTCGGATCGAACTTTAGATTACAGTTTATGCTCAGAATATAGTTACGGAACAGATGATTTAGGTGATCAAATGATGAAGTGCATCATCTGAGAGAAATTCAAACGACACAGGCTATTTTGATTTTATCGATTTGTTACCGACTTTCTCAAGATTAGAAGCTTGAAAAATTAACCAATAAAGAGGAATCGAATTGAATGGCCAGTTTTGCTCGAAAATTGAGAAGTACGCTTTTGAATTTTTTTAGATCAGCTGAATGGATCATATTGATTGTGCTTCACTAGTAGTCAAGAATAGGCCCAAGAGATCTTTTCAAGAAGTATTGAAATGGCAAATCATAAGAAAAATAATGCTGCCATTGTGAACAACCCTTAAGTAACACGAAAATAAATGCAAAAAATCTGATAATTCTTAATGTTCACAAATAATACTAGTCACCAATGCAATCATCAGTCAATGTCAAAATTCACTAGAGGATGATGATGTTGAAGAAACCTTAGCAATGTTTTATGTATAGATGTGTTGACTGTTTCTCACACACAGTAAAAGTAAAATATGCTCAACGCTATCCTTTCACATGTATATATAATCTAAATTGCTTATATACAATCAGTTGTCAAAGTTTCAAAAAGTTTAGATTTTCATTGCATCCTCTATCATATCATGTAGTATTGATCTTTCTTGATGGTTTCTTTTCATACACTTTGAATTTCTCTGAGAAATATTTCTGTTATGATTCATTGGTATTGGATGTGCGACATGCCTTGGTTAACAATAAATATCTTGAAGGATTCCACGAGAGATGCTTCAGTGGTAGGTGCTCTCTAGCAACAATTGCTTCCAAATCGTACTTAGCAGAACTCTTATTAACTGAAAGAGTAAAAGCGTGTTGTTGTGAGTGTATCCTAGAGTGCAATCCTCACACTTAAATCTCTCTTCCCTCCATCTCATTACAAGCCCACTCAAATCTGTACCCGTACTTTATGTCTCTTCAAATCTAAAGGAGCTCTGCTTAGTACAATCTGAAACCATCGTCCGTGTTACTGTCAGAAGTAAGGATGCAACGTTAACGGTAATTCACCTGTCCAAACGGTGTCTGTTCCAATTGGTAAAAGCCGGTATAAGTTATACCGGTCACCAGTGAAATGGCTACTAGTTCTACAAGTTGTCGTCACCGTTGCATCCCTAGTTGGAAAGTTTTGAAATATTGTCTTTTGTTTTTTTAATACATATACTAGACATGTAAACGTGTCATCAACAATAGTTGTTGAAAATGCAAATGCTAACAACCAAAATCGAACGAAATAATATATCTTTATCAAAGATCATTGATCCGACTTGTATACATTGTTGTCATTTTTGAGTTTTTGCTAATGATGCGAAGTAACTACTAAAGAATGAAAGATTTATGCTATACAAATTAAAAACTTGTTGGACACTTATTTCGTCCCAAATTCATTTCGTCCTTAACTTATTTTGTAAAATTCACAATGTTTCTCAACAGTTTGCCCTTACACCCTCTTTGATATGCTTAGCTAACTTGAACAAATGACTAAAAGAAAAGAAAGGAAAAATTCACACTGAAATCTTATCTACGACATAAACCTTTTCTCCTATCCTATTTAGCAAGTGTTGTTAACCATACGACTAAATGATTAATATTGAAATTTTAAAGCGTAAAAGAGGAAATCTGATTGTGTGTCATGATGGATTCGTGTACACGCAACACCGATTGACTGATGAAAAACGTATCTTTCGATATGAAAGCCGCGACTGCAAGAGGAAATGGGTGTGACTGTTGGAAATTGTCTTTTCCTCGTTCATACATTGATATCCACATTGAACAAATTCGAGTGGGTCAAGAGCCAAAACCCACAGAGAAGATATATGCTGCTCAGGATTCACGATTAAAACGAATTCGACTCCTTAAAATTTCGAATCGTTTGGAGAGTATCTGGCCAATGTGGCTGCTAAGGCGAAATTGAAGTTTTGAACTGTTATTCATTCGTAAGCTCACTTTTTATATATTAAAAAAGAAGATTGAAACACATGGCACTCTATATTATACAGAATCATCACAATTCATTTTTTCGATGGGACGAAATGAACTGGGAGCGAAATGATAGGGTGCCAAAAACTCAGCTATCAATAGTAACTTCAATCTATTCCAGCTACTCTGTGGAAAGAAGAAACCAATTTATCAACAACGCGCTTGATATTTCTACCAGCTAATTGTAAAAACAAAATCTGAATCATCAGTGATGTTTCCTTTGGGAAAAGAATTCCTTTAGACGAAGAGATTTCAGACTGAATAGTTCATAAACTAAACGAGTGTCACATCAACTATATGTTTGCGCTTCGGGGATTTGTACCCCCCCCTCCCCGCACACGCACCGTCGCATAATCTGTATAGGCCATTTCAACGACCAGCATTTTTATGCATAACATACTAAGTCTGTTTTGATCACACACATATACTGTGACCACCGATGCTAGAGCTATTCCAGCAAATAAACATCCGATAACAACGCCAATCAAAGTTGGTTTCCAAAGATGACGGCTTCTAAAATCAACACAAAACTCATAGAAAGGTGAATCAAAGAGAGAAATCTTGCTTGGCTAGATGGTGATGTTTATCAAGTGTATTTCGATGGATTTTCTCAGTGTTTGTCGGATATTCTAGTTCATCAGACCAAAAACTTCGTTGATTCGTCATACTTTTTATGAAAATAAGATCGAGCAACTTGTTACAATCACTTCAATAAGCAGCCAAATGTAATCTGCTGAAAGAGAACGGTACTTGAAATTGACTGTATTGTTTTGTTTCTCTCTTTCATGAAGCAGCCAACATTGCAATCTTCTCATATGGCTATATAGTTTTATTTGAAGCCTTAAATATATTATCCATACATCAAATGCATGACAAAAAGAAAAGTAATTAAATTTCTTGACGTAAAAAGGAATCGTACGACAATATCGATTCAAATTTACAGTGAAATTAAATTAAAATATACTAAGAAAATGAAACGACAATAACATTTAATAAAATTCTGTGAAAGAGGGAATATACATTATGTATTTGCTGGTGATACGTAAAGTTAATAGTTCTTTTCTTAACTGCACATCCATCGAAATCATCGGACTAAAACACGCACCTTTACTAACATCTACATATACACAATTTTTGAAAAATTAAATACTATGGATCTAATGTGCGTTTTTCAATAACTAGGCAGGCACATGATCGAAAGAAACTGAGAAAACCGATGTCAGTATTGCAACTTGGCAAAAGCGAACGGTATTTGAATTTTAAAAAAGCCAGCTTAGAGGTAGTTAACTACTGAGTTTAAAATATAGTGAGAATTCCATTGCATTGTCGACGATAGGTTGAAATGAATGTAGTAGAAAATTTTCTAACAATTTTCGTGTCATCATAACATTCGAAAATCAGAAATAATATTGAAGCCGTCTTTACATATATTTTTTGAGAAAGTGAGCTTTGGTCAATCAGCATCGTGTCGGTACAATTTAAGATGTTGAAAACGCATTTACAATTACTTGCACATACCATCTGCATTATATTTTTATTCTAGAGATGAAAAACAACATTCTCTACGTTGATCACATCATGTGTTTAGATTTTTCAAAGAACGTTATCGTGATTCATAGGGATTCCCGAATATCACCAATCGGTGAGAGTCTGATGTGCATTCACTAGTGTACATGAAGATTAATAAACAGCACCAATGTATATACTGATACCCATCCGCCTCACTCATATTCAACTTTTTATATTCTTCTGTGAGAAATAGTAGAAGTCCATCCAACTTTTTTCAGTTGGGGAATGTCTTATTGGCGAAATTCGAGTAAGCCGAACCTTCAATAGTAACTGAACGAAAAGAATTTTTGATGGAACCTTCACATCTAGACTCTATATTATTGAACAACATGACAAATCTTAAGATTTTGTGTCGGATATAGGGCTAATGCTACCGTTTTCATCATATTCTGATGTTTGAACTGCAAGATAAGATTGTACTGTTGAATTGCCTTCAGTGTTTTCGTTTTCGTCCGCACTATCGTCAGAATGTAAGAAAAGATTATTGCCAATTTCAACAGATCACTCATGTCCTGCTTTATCAATAGTGGATGTCATTTTGATATAACTAACATCGAATGACAACACATCATTCATCGGATCGCAAACTAAAATGCATCCGCAGTCTTCATCCATGGTCAATCGATCGATTTGAAAAAACTCGATCTATTGATCATCATATTTAATACTGATTCATGTATGGAAAGATCTTGTGTTTTCTTATTCTTTCGCACAAAAAGAAAATTATCATACTAGCAAACACATATGGTATACATGTAAAGAAAGCAAGATAATCATCTTTTCTACGGACAGCGATGAATATATCAAGAAACAGTGAACATGAACATGAGAAGAATTATGAACCTTCCATGATAACGATGATTGGAAGCTTTTACAGAGTTGAAAAGGGAACGGTTTCATTGAATGTTCTATCATAAAATAGAGTGGCAAATATTTGTTTTTAAATTCCATTTTTCACTAAATCTAGGATATTTTAGAGAAAAGTTAGACATCAGAGAAAATTATCAACAGTGTATCGTATACTTTAAATGTGATTGAACTTTTAAATTCATTTGTATAGTAATACTGTGATTTATATGTCGATGTATTGTAGAATCTATAAGAATCAATCAATGTCCACATTAGGATTAATACTGTAAAATATTCAGTCAGACAACACAATCCCTATAAACATTCAACAAAAATGGAGCTAAGATTTTATTCAAAGATAACGAACTTAAAATATAAGTACAAATACGAATATACGGATAGTTTTTCATCAAGTATAAAGCGTTAAACAAAAGCAATTCAAGATGAACTCTGACAGACAGGTTCTCACAACCTATGCACAGCTTCTTTTTTTCTTTCAAGATTTCTTTCTTCTACAATGTTCCATATAAATTAGACAAGCAGTGTTCATTATATTCCTTTGATCATATTTTGACTGATTCATATTGTGAATGTTTGCCAATTATTCACCATTCGGCGCAGTCCACTCGTCATGGAATTTTTGAGTTAGAAATTTGGATGTAAGATTAATCGTATGAGAATTTTTCTTGATAAAAAGATGTTATCAATCGTAGACTACAACTTATTGTCATAGTAGAACGTTGCTATTGTTGTGATCAATGAGTATCGTCAATTTATCATTCGTCTATTGGCATCAATGTAAGTGATCAGTTTCTGTAAAGTCAACAAAACGATTGTCGTAGAAAGAAACAGAACAGCGATGGAAAATTCGAACAGAGATTTCAACAAAATAGTGCATCAGTTTTTACAGATACTAATATTTTTTCAATGAACACCAAAGTGCAAACAATGTTAGAATGATGATATCGTTTTCATCTACGATTCTTTGCCTACAAGTGAAACATATTATAAACTACATGGATCTATGAACAATAATATACCGGTATACCTATTTCCCTTCATCGCATTAAATTCAGCTGTAACTAAGATCGTAGTGAGATTTCGTACAAGATTTTACAATATTAAAAGCAGACAAAAACAATGAGATTCCGATTCTCAGTGCCACTTGGCGCAATCTTTTAGATCGGGATTCGTAATTGTGAAGACAAATGTGAAAGATACTGTCCGTTTTTCACAGAAAAAGAGCCATGATCGAATTTGGTTTTTGGAAGGTACACGAACTTTAAAAGTTTCAATATTTTCAGCATCAAATTAGTAGAGAAGATGTGAGTTCTTCATTGCTCATGTTCAGATTATACCAGAAAGTTTGCTGTACGATTTTAATATTTAGGTAATACTTGAAATAGCTGCAAGTTTTCATGCCCTCGACTATTTTCAATTGCGTCATATAGCTACTTATAACTTTAAGTCTTTTGTAATAGATGCATTCGAAGTGAAGAACCGATGTTTTGTTACTGCCCTCATATACAATTATTTTCACATTCAATGAAAATAAACGAACCCAGTATAAGTTCAATATATTGAAAATCATCATTTGATCTGTCTATCTAAGATGTAGTCATCTCCAAAGCAAGATGATTGGAAGCAATCATCAAACAGATAGCCCTAAATCTGTTCATTTTGCTGCACTTCGACCAGGATGTTGCCTATAAATATGATACCAGAATTTTCTCTACATGTATACTAATCATAAGAGAGAAACTTTGAATCGTTTTTTCCAAAAATAAACACTTTGACAACTGTGTTGTGCACGTATATGCTACATGTCACCATAAGTGTACATTGTCAAACAGAAATGTTAAGTGGTATGATATGAGCGACACATTTAAAACATATCTAATGATTAACTAAACTTTTGATAGTCATTGAGCAGATTCTATTGCAATATATTACATAGATACGAGTAATTTTTTAAAATGAATATTTTAGATACTATGCTAACAAATTTCAACGAAATTAACACGTAAACTTGATGTAATCAATGGAGAGAGTAATTTATGTGCAAAATAACCGAGTGTATATAGAAATGGTTTCATAGTCATTACTTGTTAGTACGATAAATCACACTTACTATAGTACAATCTAATGATATCTAGTTCAGTGGTTTAAATATGGTATATATCTATATTTCCTAATTGTTCTTTCTAAATGTTCCCGCATAAATGTTCCTGGAAATACGTACTAATACATTTTATTCTTAGGAGAGAATGTCTCGGGTAAATGTCTCTAAGTGAAATATCACAGCACGAAAGACTTCCGAGAAAAGTGAGAATCTCTCGAAAATATCCTTCTACTCAAAAGTAGATGGCGCTGATGGCATAGTTAACTTTCATGAAACCAATTGAGATGTTCAAAACGAAATGTAACTTGATGCAGGTATGGTTTTCCTTGCTCTGATTATTATTCGCATGCAGCCATACTGCATATAAGATGCAAACTGCTCTGTATCAATAACTAAAAACACGCAAAATAAATATAATGGAATCGAATCTCATATATGGTGTAGTTCAATGACTTTGTTTTTTGATGAAAGAACATTTCCGACAGAGGGCATTTTTTCTAGGACAGTTTTATCAGAAGATATTTTCTGCAGGGCCTTTTAGTAATAAAATTCTAGAAGCTTAATGAACGAAAATGGAAAATTGTCATGATTAGTGAGATGACCCAGATCTGATTAGGTACAGGTAGAAGGAGAAATTCTACACTAACGACAGTTCAGAAGTTAATTTGACATATGAAACAGATCTAATAACCTAGCACTATCGATAGTACTTTAAGGTGAAAAGAAAAAAATAGGTGAAGGTTCACAAATTTATTTGATAAATTTTTCAATTTTTTTTTCAACTTCAGCATCAAGTACAGATCAACATTTTCGATAAAAGCCCGATATTTTTAATCTGCAATTTCTATTACGATTACGTTTTATACTCTTAAACCCCAACAAAATAACATAACGAACCGTTGTCATATCATAAGTTGCAGAGTCTAATCCAATTATTTACTTGCAACTATCTCTTTATAAATATTTTCTTTTGCTCGAAACTTTTCTAGTGTCTCAATGAAAATAATCTATATAGAAGCAAAATATTTCAAATTCATTAGTTATTTAGCCGATAGATATATCAAATTCAAACGTAGAACATCGGATCTTTACGTGGTACGCAAAGTTAAGTCACTTGAGAATGCTCTTCATCTGTCAAACTTTTTGATTATTGAAAATTTTATAAAAACTAATTTTATTATTTTCAATGTATGAATTTATAAAGAAAACAAAAGGCTACTGTCTGGTTACATAAATAGCCAAAAATGAAAGAAAAAAACTGTATACATCATATTTACACATAGCTATTAAATAAAACGAGTAACTTCAATTCTTTTGTCTTCCATTCAAAGATCAGTTGAGATTTCATTTGGTGACGCATTTTCTTTCTGTTGTGATTGGGTACTAGCAGATACCGGCATAGTCTTGCCACTGCTACTTTGCAATAATGTATTCGAACGAACAGATTTTATTGTACAACATGTTTGAGTATCACATAAAGTATTTTCACAACGAAGTAAACAATCACCAGCTAGTTTCAATTGGCTATTTGCATTTTGATCTATTACTACAGGTATTTCTTGATTATCATCACATTCGTATTGCATTGTAACAGAATGTATACCGATAGAATGAAAAAATTGTTTTACTTTATCAGCAACTGTCATATAATTTGATAAATTTTTACGATGTAAATGTGCAGTAGCAATAATTTTTTCATCTGTTAAACGCCAAACATGTAATTCATGTATGCTACTGATTTCAGGGACACTTTCTAATAGTTGAGTTTTAATTCGATGAATTTGAAGATATTTCGGAATTGTTTGAAGTAAAATTGAAGATGTATCCCGAAAAAGTGGAATAGTAGAAATAGTTATTATGATAATGATAATAACCGATAGAATCGGATCAATATAAATTGTCCAATGTTTCGTATCATTTTCATCATGTGGTACAAATTTAATGATTAAAGCACTTATAATAACAACAATAGAGCCGAGTGCATCAGCTAAGACATGTAAAAATACTCCATGCATATTCATTGATGCTGTCTTTTTTGATGTTTTCTTTTCATTAGCACTATCTTGATTCACTTGTACAACTGTATCTGACGATTGTTCATCTGTTGGCGGTGAATATTCAGCAATAACCTAAATATAACAAATAAAAGCAAAAAAAAAGTATGTAAACTATTCTTCATAGCTTACCTCTTGCAAAGCTCGTGTACTATGTCTTTCAAATCTTGTTGAATTTTCGTTGTGTACTTCTGAATGAATATTTTCATTCGAATTTTTATCGGTATTACCATGCGAATGACCACCATGTGAATGTCCATGGAAACCTTGGAAAAGGAATAAGCCAATGATATTTATTCCGAAACCTATAGAACCAACGATCAGTAATAGGTTAACATTTTCAATTGGTTCCGGTTCAATGAAACGTTTAATAGCATCAAATACAATAGTTAAGCAAAGTGCAAGAAGAAACACTGTATTAATATTTGCACCGACAACTTCAGCGCGTACCCATCCATATGTATTGAAATCTGTTGTACGTTTAACAAATCTAACAGCCACTATTCCAATAGCAAGTGATATAACGTCAGATAACATGTGAAACGAATCAGCAACAAGTGCAACCGATTTCGTTATATTACCAACCACAATTTCGACAATAAAATATCCTAATGTTAAAAGGATCATCAGCGATAAACGAAAAGTTTTGGTATGAATTAGTCCACGTTTACTATGATGCTGATGTTCATGATCATGGTCATGACCATGATCATGGTTATGGTTATGATTGTGTTCAGAATTAGATTTCGACGACGACATTTTGAAATATCTAGATGTTGTGGGATTGAAACACAAAAATAAATACTATAGAAAAAGCACCCCTGGTATCATGAGTCATCATTAGTAATTCTTTTTTCGTAATTTTCAATATTGGGGGTGCTCAGAAGCTAGCCCTCTCTCTCTCTCTCACCCACTTCCCTCAATTTTCATTCTCCCCTAAGGAGAGATAATATGTTTTCGTTCTTTTGTTTTTATTGTAAGTATGTTGTTTTTCTAATAAAACACGATTTGACATTTTATAGAGTTTTATATTGCTATTTAGATAATGAGAGAAAACTCATAAGTTTATTTCGTGCAACGATACTTGTCCTTCTTAATCCTATTTGTAAGTAGAGAAAAAGGAAAAGAAAATAACTCGCATGCGGTTTATTGAAGAATGCTACTTATCGTAACAAAGAAACTTTTGAAAACCAGGCAACAGTATGATATGACACACTAAATCAATATTGCATAGAAATAAAACTTCATAGATTTAAGAACTTTTATTTTGATTGCTACTCTGGATACTAGACTAAATTTGTGTAAAGCAATCTTTTATAATTTCTTTACTAAATGGTTATCACTCTTCACCATAGTTTTTTCGCATTTGTTTTTTACCTATGCTTAAAGTCTTCGTTACTTCGAATATTTCGTCATAAAATTCCATCATTTTGTTACCAATAAAGAACTTAGAAATTTTTCAATCAATTGTAAAAGAACCAGAATTTTGATGTGTTCTCTCTTCCAATCTAAACTTAAACTAGCACGAGATATGATAAATTAGATCCTATCTGAACAAAAACACTTTTAGTAACAAATCCTATTTCGAAAAATCCGACAGCATCATGTTTGATATTAGTTTTCTAGTATGCTTCAACTAGCTATATTTATTCCAGTCTTTTCTTCTAAGAAAACAAAACGAGAAATTATTTACTAGACACCTTTGTCACTAATAATAACCTAAGATTATAAATTTTATTTGATATAATTTCACATAGCATTCAGGTTAAGATTACAGTCTTAAAGCTGCGTCCAGTACCTGAGAAACATATGTGACCGTAGCTGTTCTATACGTTTAAGAATCAAAGGATTTCAAAAATCATGAATGAAATGAAATCCCCGGTTCGTGAGAGGTGCTGTAAGGAAAAACTCATAGTTATAAAAAGGCAACAAAATATTTGATCCGTATAGTCAATTACGTGTTCAGCATAATAGATGATATGATCAGTAAGATAAATGATCAGTAAAACGATCAAGTAATCAAGAATGAAATTTTCAGTCCACTCTCCCCAGAATAGAAGCCCACCCTCGAAGTCAGTACTGACTGATTTCCATGGATTCGAAATTCATGTGGAATTCATGGAACATTCGTAGTGAATCTGTGGAGAATCCACGAGAACCCATGGGAGTCAAATTAGAGAGCGAGAAACTGAGACAAGAGTGGCTATCAGCCGCTTCCGATATGGCTTAATTGATGCAACTGCATGGCGTTTATCGTAGGGCACCTTGCCACATGAAAGTAATTTCGAAACACCTTATCATCTAAGATCATATGGATTTCCCATGGATTCGTAATTCATGAAGAATCCATGAAAATCAGTCAGTACTGGCTTCGAGGGTGGGATTCTATTCTGGGGAGAGTGGACTGAAAATTTCATTACTGATCATTATTATTGGTTTTACTGATCATTTATCTTACTGATCCTATCATCTATTATACTGAACACGTAATTCCATGCCGTTATAAAATAAAGTTGGTTACTGTTGCAGTTTCGTTTTAGTTTCGAACCTCCTCTTTACTACGTAATTGATAACAGATAACCTTTAGATTAAACGAAAGCCATGAACTTATATCCAGAAAGAGGACAAAAGTCGGATTGTATCTTCGTTTCACAAAACTTTTGAAAGTTCTTTGACTCCCTTAAAAATAGTAAAATCATATCCATGCTCAAGCTCGGATATTAGATTTGTTATCTTTTGCAATCAAAATCGAGTTCAACGGTTTTGTTTTGCTAACAATGACTAATATAGTTTCTAAATTGTGAATAAGAAGATTGGATGCCTGTCAAAGACATTGACTTGTACTATAAAGTTTTGTTCATCTACAAGAAAAACAAAACTTAATAGAATAAGACACTGAAATATATCAAAATAAAACATCTAGTTGCTATATTTTGTAAAGGACGCTATTCAAATGTTGTACCTGATCACATACGCTCATCAAATTCTTGGAAAATAGGCATGAATACCACAAAAAACTAGATATCACTTAAGTGGTTTAATGCAAGTGACGTGAGAGTAGATTTCGATGTGAATCTTAACTGAACTCACATCTTCTTTTTCTTTCATATATTGTTCCAATAGTTGGTAACTAGGCATCATTTTCAAAGTTTCAGTGCAATTTCCTATAGATTTTGAATGCATTCATTCTAACAGATACCTGATCAAACAAGGAACTTGTTAGATGTTCTTTAGCATTTTATACATAGCCGGACTGAGTACCCAGTCTGACTGTACTGATGCTACACGACTACTACATATAAAAATTGAGGAAACAAAAGTTTAGCTCTTCTCTCCTTGCATCAATGAGAGAAATGTTTTAATTTGAAGATAAATAGGACAATAACTAGTATTGATAGGTCATACATACTATCATCGTATGAATGGTTGTGTACAGACTCGATTATAATTAACAAATCCAGGAATTTTTCTAAGCGAGATTTGAAAAGAAGTAATGAATGCATGAAAACAAGTTTGATTGATAATGAGATCCTGAAACATCTGTTACCTAATAAGCATATCACGATCAATGTTGATGCTCAGCAAGATTAACACAACTTGATTGTTACAACTTCTGATTCAAGGGTAGCATGAACACTTGAGAGTCGAATGCGAATCTTCGATGCTTGATAGAAAGAAAAACCCTTCGAAATGAACTGAGACTATCCTTGAAGAATTCTTAGGTTGTTTTTATGATCATAGTCACAATATTTTTTATGTGAAAATTTTCGAGGTCCAATCACAAGTCTTTTCAGACACTACGTAACTATTGTTTATATTCTCGGTAAGAATATTCTTCCATCGAATCGATTACAATCGATGCAAATATGGCAATAATCAAAGTCATCATGACAACACGCATTGAAATACTGGATTCCAAAAAACAAAACATTATCTTAAATTCTGCTATTACTCTGTAAAATCGTGTAAAGAAAATTTTTCTTTTGTTTTTGTTTCATAATGTAAATATGATATTTGAATTTCATGAAGCAGAACAAAAAAGTAAATCTTATTTATTTCGAAACAATAAGTCTTTCATGTGTTCGAGACATGCACACAATAATTCTTTACTATAGATAGATGTTTGTTTTGTTTTCATCGAACTTATCATCAACAGTTCTTTATTATTGCTCACGTGTTTATGAACCTTGCAAACAATAGTTCGATACTGGCGAGACATTATTTCAAGAGTCACTCTTGGCAATATATACCATTTGTTACTATAAACTATATACAAGCATGATTCTCTATATAATGATCAATTGATCTTATGACGAAAATCAACGAAACGCTTTTATTCTTCTTCTCTATTTTAAATCATGTTCAAATAAACTTTATTACTTTCAAGGTTCATATGAAATTGATAGTTTTCATCTCATAATTTCATTTCATGCTTAAAGATATAATTTATATTTATTTTATATTAACCAAAATCTAGACAATATGTACAGAAAAAAAAAAGTTTTTTTTTTATTGTTCAAGTATGTCAAAAAAAAAATACTAATCAATTCTTTTCTTCTTCCTTTTTTTTGTATTCATATTTATGAAGAAAAGGAAAAAATATATTTATAGATGGGCTTTTAAGTCTAATACTCATTTTCATTTTTTTTTGTTGTACATACTATTTTTTTAGTCATTTTTTTCTCATTATTATGTGTATAAATGAGAGAAAGAGAGATACAAGATCAAAAAAACCACATGCATACACTTGAACTATCAAGTGTTTTACCTTTTGTGGTCGGCGGTAGAATGAAATCGAAATGAATTTTATGTTCTTATTTCAACGAGGCAAGTAGACAAGCAAATGAAGATAGACAATTAAATTAACTTCTTATTATTACATGAAAGATACATTAAATTTCATTGAGAATCTGAAGACATGCTTAATTCGTATTTGTAGAAACCTGAGCAAGAGAATTGAATCATCATATTTGTATGACACGACAAAATTTTGATTATAAACGAAGTATATTATAAGAATATCGACGACAATACATAATGAAATACGAGAGAAAACAGAAAGTTCAATTTCGGTCTTCCGTCTTCATGCATTGCTTGTATCCTTCTTTTGCATATATATGTATATATATATATGTGTGTGTATAATACGCATTGATTTCATTCTGTTTGATGAAGAAGCCAAATGATCATCGTATTGTTTTGATCTTATACTCCAATCTTACAATATGAGCACGCATCTATCTTGAAAGTCAATTTTTCAATTTTTTCTCTATCATAAAAAAAAACCGAGCAACAGAAAGAAAGAAAGAAAAAAGAAGTTGTTCAGTTTTCATTGATACACCTTGAATCAGAATTTTAATAGCAAACAAAGAAAAATGTGATTAAACAAGAGTCGTTTTTTCTTCTTCTTCTTCTTCTTCTTCTCTAACCATTGTTCTCTTTTACATACAAATGTTATATATTTATTTGAAATGTATTTGATTAACATTTCTTTCTTCGTTTTTCTTTTTGGTTTTCTATGTTTCTAAAGATTGATAATTCATTAAAATATGGCCAGTCCAACTCGAGCAATTTTATCACCATCAGCTACTCGTGTAACAACTATCATTCCAAATACAACTGTTATTAGTCCTCGATCGATTCCTGCTCGTAGTCTATTGGAAGAAAGTATCAGTACACTTCAAAGTAAGATACATCAAATGTGTTTTTTCCTCTTTTTCCTTCAATGTTAAAATGTCGAACAAGACAAGAACGTTTGTGACTGATTAGAAATATGATCAACAGACGCGCGCATCTGTTCGTTTTTCAACAAAGAGTAAAAAAAGAAAAGCCTTGTAATCATTTCATTTTCATTTCTTCATACTCATTTGTTTAAAAAATAATGATCAAGAAAAAATTAAAACATCCTTGTTGTACTAAGCCGGGATCATGTGTTTGTCTTAATAGGCAAACATCACTTAATGGGAGTATTATTTCGACTTCATTTCAAACAGGTTACAAAGAACATTCAACGATATGTTGACTTATATTTGTTTTTATTCAATTAGATGAACAAGAACGTGTTCAAAAGAAAACATTTACCAAATGGGTTAATATTTATTTGTCATTACATGAACCGCCATACTTTATCAATGATTTATTCGAAGACCTTCAAGATGGAACAAAACTCGTTGCTCTACTTGAAGTTCTTTCTGGACAAACATTGGTAAATTTAAATAATAAATAAATCTATCCATGATAATATGAGAAAAAAATTAATATGTTCATGACTTTAGCCCATTGAACGAGGAAAAAAACGTGCTCATTGTTTGAGTAATGTTGATAATGCATTGAAATATCTTGAAAGTCGAAAAGTAAAAAAAAAAAATTTGAAATTCGATTTAATTATTCATTGAAATGTTTAAAGATCAAACTAGTCAATATACGTCCAATTGATATTGTCGATGGAAAACCAATGATGATTTTAGGTTTAATATGGATGTTAATTCTTTGCTATCAGGTATAATTAACTCGTAGTTCATCTGAAATATTTCATAGGAGTTTTCTTTTTTGTTTGTTTTATAAAAATAGAGTTCTAATTGAAATTGAATTCTCTTCTAAATAACTTGATTCATGAAAGATATTCTTTTAAGAGTTCAATTGATCTCATATTACAATGATGAAAGGAGGAATCAGTTCGTTTGATGTAAAGAATTCTTCATTATATCCTTCACACTTCTAAGTCATGAGTATGTTTTATCTTCAGAAAAGAAAAGAAAAGAAAAAAGGAATAAGATTTCTAAAATAAATAAGAAAATTCAGAATCGATTTCAGTGTTAATGAAACCCATGAAATCATTGAGACAAAACAAAATTAACAAACTAATTTTATTTCGTGTGAGAATGTTCAATAGACTAATTTCATCCGATGAATTCTCAATGCGTAAAATTCAAGGTGTACGAAAATTTGATTTGATTGATTCGACTAGCAGAAGGTTAAATGATAACTAAAGGAAATTAATTGAGATTTTATTATATTCAAATAATCAAGATAATTTATTATCTTTTCTTTTTTGAATTTTGCCGATAATCAGCTGATTGAGATCGGTACTCCACGTAAAAGAACTCAAAGTTGTACATGAGTTCTACACTAAAAGAAACTATGAAAGTAAAATAATCTTGTTGTTCGATTTCATTCATCTAAAGTTGGTATGAAGAGGGAAAAATAACTTTATACGAATCATTCAGAAAATTTTTATATGAAACCTTCTCTTAAATCGAAATATAATTCATGTTTTATTCTTTGTCGAATCTTGCCAATTGACATGTAAATTTTGTATTTCAAAGATTGAAGATTCCAGTATGTTTGATGAAAGCTCAAAAGATACTCGTAGCAAAGCAAAAGAAGCACTACTTGAATGGGTTCGGAAGAAAACATCTGGGTATGTGATTTGAATTAGGATTTCTATTGTTTTATAAAATTTTCTCTCTCGAAAAACAAAACATTTCGTGTCTTTTGTTTTTCGTTTAGATATTATTCATCATCTGAATCGTTAAGGTAAAGTTCGTGTTTGAACACGTTTTAATGATTGTTGTCAATCAGAGATCTTCTTCATAGTGAAACATACTTTTGTTTATTAGAATATAGTTTAAGAAAGAATGATAAAATTCGTTTTTTTCTTCTTTTAACATTTGATTAGACAAATCGATGGTTTAGATGTACGAGATTTTACATCGAGTTGGCGTGATGGTCTTGCGTTTAATGCATTAATTCATGCAATAAGACCTGATTTAGTTGATTTACGTCGTGTTACACATATGGATGTTCGAGATAGATTAGAAAATGCATTTACTGTTGCTGAACAACAGCTTGGTGTACCTCGTTTAATTGATGCTGAAGGTATGTACAAGAGGATATTACATACAGTCAACGATAAGTTAATTTGAACTTCAAACTTAAAAAGCATTATTCAAATTTTCTCTTAAAACTAATCTCAAACTTGTATGGCTTTGATTTCATGGAATCTATTTATGATAAAGAATTTGAAACATGATAGAACTATGCATGTAAATAATTGACAAGTCAATGAATTCTCTCGTATTGAAAGAAATATTCTTTGTCGAACATCATACAACTTATCATCTAGCCAGATACCATTCTTGAACACTACTCCATTTGATTGATAAGATGTTGTTAATAAAACAAACATAAGCATAAAACCTATAGAGATGATTTATTTTTTGAAGTTCTGAAAACGAAAAAGAATGGAGCTAATGTAAATTTCCAACAAGCATTAATTATCTATTCATATTTGTTGAGAATAGATGTAGTATATATATATATATATATATACTAGCGGAAGTAACCAATGCTAATCGAGATAATTTGATAGTAAGTTTAGGCATAAAAGAAAATGACGTCACTATGGTCTTCTTCTAGCATTCATATATCATTAATATGTCATCAATTGAGTCAGGAAAAGTACTAGCACATCATTATTGTGAACTAGGGAATAAACTCATGTACGTATTCTTTTCCTTATTGACGCTTCAGCGGTCGTGCATGAAATAGCAAAAATCAGATTTAAGGTTCCAAAATTTCTGAGAAATTAGAAACGTTTCTGCAGTTTTCGAAAAAAGGGAGGAGAGAGGGGTTCCACCTCCCTCCATGGGCACGCCGACCTCCTCTCGATCTTCTTCTAGACCCAGGAATATGCCGGGAAAGTTTGGTGACGCTGGCTTGTACAAAAACCAAATGCATAAAGAACCGATCTGAAACGTTCGCAAATTTTCAACAGTATTTTGAAAAATGGCGATGGGGATTCTCTCTCCGATCCCCTCTGGCGTGCCGATCCCTCCCGACTTTTCTCTAGACTTAAGGAAGTGCCATAAAAAGTTATACGTAGATAGATAGATGCTATTGGTTTGAGGATAGACGATCAGATTCTAAAGGAATTAGACCTAGGATTTGAGCTCAGCGCTCTTGAAAACTTTTAGACACGTGTCTTTTGCTTGCTCCCAACGTGCTGGACATTCCGTTTGCACTGTTACGAAGTGCTGCGATCTGATTAGTCAGATAAATAAGGAGGCTAATTTAGGGTAAAGATCGATATTTTCCAACAAAAACTGGTCGACGACCTTCGTCTGGGTGAGCAGAAGACCCCTGAATAGTTTTCGATCCAATTGTCTGTACCATGTTGAAATGCATAGCAAAAAATCAAACAAACAGACATTTTTCTTTACATAGATAGATGTAGTGGTTTAAATTCTATTTCAACTCTAAACAGAGTGAGAGAGAATCTCTTGAAATAATGCAGTGTGGAAGAAAATATGAGCAATCTTAAAAATATCTTTCGATATCAAGTTTGACAATGTTTTATACTAGACTTTTGAAGAAGGGCAATGTATAGTAGAGTATTGAGCTAGATTGATCCGAATAATTTCTCGTCGGTGATCAATAATACCTGCAGAATGTTCTAAATTTTAATTCGAAATGATTCGTGTGATCTTCGCTACATGAAAGTCTTAACAATCAGTATTATTTTTGGTTTTCTTCGGTGGCAAATTAGATTTTATTTTCAGAGTAATAAAAAGTCACAATAAACTGTTGAATCCAAGTGATCCCGAAGTCATGAGCGAATTAAAGCTCCTGTATTTTACGGCTATTACAAATAAATATGAATTCTTACTAAGAACCAATGAACACATCTCTTGTTACCTGCTTCTTATAAATGTACTGTGACCCTATTAAGTAAATCTCTATTTTACAGAACAGTAGGAAAAGGTTGATTTATTTTTGACTTCCTATCAACATCTTGCATGACTGTTTGTGTCTACCAGACTAAGAATTGTAATGTTATTCATATCATAAATTATAGCTATGGAAATAAATTATTTTTCATATGCTCTACACAACACCTCAATTTTGACGGGAGAATAAGGATCTATCAGAAAATATTTGAAGCATTAACTATGGCTTATCCTTTTAAATACTTGTCTAGTTGAACTTCGAAAGTTAGTTTTTTTTGTCTCATATTCATAGTCCACATTGATACATACGATTCATTCTAATATATTTGTCTATATCTATAAAATGTCATGTAATAGAGTAAAACCATATGAGGTCTTATGAACTCACAGTAAAACGTGTCGACTATATTTGATCGATAAAGATATACATACAACAGATCGGAATGAAAATTTGTTTTTCGTATTCATAGATGTTGACGTAGTTAAACCGGACGAAAAATCTATAATGACCTATGTTGCTCAATTCTCTCGTCGATATCCTGATTTAGTATGTTCGCATTCAATATATTCATGTGTTTAATTCTTTTTCTATTTAATCAATCAGCCATTTGGATCAATAAACAAAGAACACGGAGAACTTCTTCGATGGCTAGCAGATACTCGACAACGTTTGACACTCATCGTTGAAGCACCCATCCACGATATTCAAGTTCAGTATAAAGTAAGTACTATTCATATTATGTTTGTCTTTTTCGTTGATTAATCGAAATGAACAGAGCGAAAGAATACATGAAGTTGTAGTGACAAAGAAAAAAAGAACGAGAAAATGTTATTCAATAACTAACAAAGTCTTACCACACATTTAAATAATACAAAAAAAAACAACAACGCCACTGTCTTTATATATATATATATTTAAACAGGAGTACGTTAAACAACTAAAAGATTTTATCGAAAAGCAAAAGCAATGGAAAGCATTCGAACGAAAAGAATCGAAATCTCCGAATTTTCCCGGTGAAAAATTAAAAGAATTAAAAGATTCCTTTGATGATATTGCATTCAGGTAATCGAAGAAAGAATAATCATGTTTCTTGTTTGAATTTTATTCGTAACAATTTGTTTTTTCCTTCTATGAAGAATGAATCAATGGAGATTTAAATTAGATAAAAATCTTCCAGGTGATTTAGGACGAGTAGCTGATTGGATCAATGGAGCTGAAGCGGTTTTAGCGCGAGGCATTAATTTTGATCCTCATCAATTATCAACTGACGAAAATATTCAACGTTTCAAACTAATCAACGAAGAACATGCTGTAATCATCTATTTGAATAGTTATTGATAAAATACAAATTGACACTGGTTCTTTCTTTTATTTTTACCTCTTGACTTAGGCTATATTCGATGAAAAAGATGTTATATTGAAAACATTTCAATACATAAAACGTGATCCATCTATAGTCAATAAACAAGTATCACTTGAACATTTAACAAATTTAAACGAACGTCTTGACATAATAATGAATACAAGTGAAGAACGTGGACGATTTTTAGATTTCGAAGAATTACGTTGGACATTACAAAAATCATTTGAACAACTAGACTTTTTCATGAAAGAATTAAATAAAAAACAAGGTGATATAAATCAAACGGAAAAATTATTTAATGAATATCAAGTATGTAGATAGAGATTAGAGAAGAAACAATGAAAGTAAGGTTTGAATTAAACAAAAAATTTCATTTAGAGAAAACTTCGTGAAGAAAAACTTTTTATCAATATTGAAAGTTTACTACAGGAATTAACTCGTCGAGCACAAAGTTATGGTCAATTAGCTAAAAAAGGTTTTTGATTTAGTTCTATATTAAATATGCATAGGCAATTGTTAGTTTTGTTCTATTTCAACAGATGATCATATAGCTAGAGAATTTCATGTATACTGTGAAAATATTCGTAAAGCAATGAAAAGTTTCAGTGCTGATCTTCGAGCAAAAGAATCTTTACTAGAAGAAACAATAAATAATTGGAAAGTTTACCATAGTTTATATGATTCATTGGAAAAATGGTTAAGCGAAGGTGAACATATTCTTCGACGATCATCAGAAGAAAAAATCGTAAGTATTAAATTGAAGGTAACCTTGAAAAAAATATAGATCAATAAATTGACCTTACGAGTACTTACATTATCCTATGTAAGGTTTCGAATAACACATGAAAACGAACGAAGTGGACCATCTCTATTTAAAGCCTTTGTTTGTTTTTTAAAACTACGCATATGATTATCTCATTCGTTTTATATCAATTGTTCATTGAAGTGTTCAAACCTCTTATAATCATAAGACTAAGTATTCTTTTCCTTGACAAGTTAACTCAATAAATTACATAAAAGTATCATTTTGAGAATTAAAAGATTCTTCACTATTTCTTCACGAATGCATGCATCGAGACGAAACATGTAAAACTTGAGGAAAAATGAATCAACAGATCCAAGGGTTTATACAAAAGAACAAATCATAATGTAGAATCTTTATTTTTTGAGATGAAAATATTGACTATTAACGTATTCGAAATGAAAAAGTAAACAGGAATGTTAAGATTTATAATGTGCACGGTAATTTCAGTTGATTATTCTAATGACTAAATGACATCTATTAAGATAGAATACCGTAACAAGAAGAGATCAATATCCTATTGTAATTACTTGATCACTATTGTATTTATTATTCTTTGTACTATATACTAGCTACATTTCGTTTTTCCATTGTTGAAGAATTATTTGCTATTAGTATTCTATTGTGAAAGTCTAATTCAAATTTAAGATCGTATTCTGTAGAAATCATTTCATTAGAAATACAAGTATTTACGAGCGTTCAAAACGGCAAGTTATTTTCAATATTTGTGATTTTAACAATTAACGATCTATAAAAGCTTCGCTATTCGAATGTTGATCTTTATAAAATTCTTATTATTAGAATTATTTCAGTCAACAAGTAGTATCTTACATAAAATAGATAAGTAAATTATTTTTGAAAAAACATAAGTAAAAACTTCAATGTTCTAATAAACAAATAGATATTACAAAAGGCAGAAAAATCCTTATCAGTAGTCGAGAAACAATGTAAATATTAAACCGATTTCAAGAATCTCATGTTTGCTTTTAAAAAAGGAGTCGAATTTTTTTTTCATCCTTCTTTTCAGATTTGTATTTGACTTATTTCTCAATACAAAGTCTTGTTCCATGTACTTTGACAAGAGATTCTTGTCTAAAAGAAAATATATCAAAGTTATTTGTCTAGATCAAGTCTTACCTATGCTCATTCTCGGGGTGCTCTCCATTATTCAAATTTTGAACATTAAAGCAATATACATAAAAAAATTACTACAATGAATTTCTAGTAGCCTACAAAAGCAAGATACGAAGTTAATTTCTAACTCAAAATGAATTAACAATGCATATTTGATGAGTCTCGATAGACTTTCCATTGATTTTACTAGAATTTTATATTACTGAAAATAGATACATATAGCAATATGTATTGAAATATGTAGTACATAACTCAACATCATCATTAGAAGTTATAGATTTTAATAGAATATTTTTCCAGCATATTAAACAGATCAACAACTGTTGTCTTGATACAACTGTTGATACTATCAGTAATTTTTAGACATGCATTTATAAAATATTACGTGCCACTATAGTCTTGAAAATCATATAGAATTTTATTTTAACACAAGAAAAAGAGTCATCTGTCTTTTCAAGATTTTCAAATAAGAATGTTCTACATTATTAGAGTATTCTGTTAATATTTCATGCGACGAAATGAAATGAACTGTTTCCTTTGTCTGAGACAGAAATCATAGAAAAAATTCATGTCATATAATCTTCTTGAAAATTTTCTTAAGAGATACATACGTCTAATTGATTCTAAGCTAACCAAAGCATGTATTCAGAAATAAAAAGACAACAACAAGATATTATTTTTCTTATCTGCATGAATACACTTAAGTTGAAAGTATCATCAGTTTTTTAGTTTTAAATCTTTTTTTTATATGTACTTATTTTAGAACTTTTTTGTCAATATGGAACATTGGACACAAGTTCATGAAAAATTACGATTTGCTATTGAAGGTTTATTAGCAGTATGCCATGATGATTTAACAACAGTTTTACATAATAAATTACTCTTTATAAATCGTCGATGGAAAGAAATTGTTGAATCTGTTCAACAATTTAAACACGATGAATCCATTAAGAAAAAACGTGATGAATTCTATTCGGGTCGTGCTAAACTATTGGATACATTAGATAAAATCGATCGAGAAATGCAAGAGAATTTACCATGTACAGTAAAAGCATTGCGAGAACAAGAAAATCGTCTTTATGTAAACATAAAATAATTGTATAAAATTCATTTTCTCATATATTTTGTATTATTAGGAAGCTCAAGCTGAATTAGATATGTTTAATCAAACGATTCAAGTTTTGTCAAAATTAAGTCAAACAATAGCACGTGAAAGTGGTGAAACAAATGCATCGACTGAAATGAATTCTCTATTACAAATTTGCTATGATAAATTACGTCATGTACAAGAATATTTACCATTGACATTGAAACGAAATAAAATTATGCTTGGACATTTACAAAAATTCGATGATGGTCTACAAAATTTTCAACAATGGTTTACTGAAGCTAAACAATTAATAAGTCGATACTCGATTCAAGTACCTGTTAAACGTATTGAAGATTTTCTTGAACAACATCGAGTAAATATTTTCAATCATATTTGCCTTCGCATATATATATATATATATATGAATACTGATTTTTGTTTTACAGAATTTTTTTGCTGATATTGCTTATTATCAATCATTACTTGAAACTAAAACTAAATTAATAACTACAATGAAAAAATCCAATGATAATCTAGTTTCATTGAATTTTTCTCCTGTTGATGAACAATATAAACAATTAGCCGATACATTTGAAGTATGTTGAACAAAACTTGATCTATCTAGTCTTTTCAAAGGCAAAGAACGTGACTGAAAGTTTTTCCTTCTAATTACAAACAGTTTCAAATAGTTATTTCATATTTGTTAATTATTCTATCCTATCGAAACTTTATTATACCAGTCCAAAACAACACTTACTTATATATACTAACAGATTTTCGTTATCATAAATTCATTTTTCATTCTAGCAAATATGTCATCAAGTATCATACTGGGAAAAAGAATTTACATTACATTCACAACTCTGGAAAGATTTTCATCAACGTTTAAAACATCTCGAACAATGGATAAATGAAGCACAAGTTATTGTTATAGAAAAACATGACGATTATGTTTATCTTATTGAAAAACATAAGAATTTTTTTCAAACAGTTGATGATGAAATTCTTCATGGTTTTATTAAATCTGGCCGTGAACTTTTACATATACGTGATCAAAATGAACAAAAAGAAATTCAATTTCTTATGGATACACTCGAATCGAAATGGAATACAATTATATGTTATGCACCAGTACGTCTATTACGTTTACAATACGAACGTCTTGAAACAATAATTGTTAAAGAATTAAAACGTGCAGAAGACGAACTTAATGAAGAACTTCAACATTTAGAAAGACAATTCGATACAGTGGAACTTTTACGTCGTCATAATGAACATTTTCAAGTTAATAATTTTCAACCAACTATTGAAACACATATGAAAAATTTACATTCATTCGCCAATGATATTCGTTCGAAAGAAACTGACACAACTAATCATGAAAATGAACACATAGATCAACGTACAACAAAATTAAATGATTATTGGACACGTATGCAAGCTAAAATTGATAATGTTCGTAGAAAACTTCAAACAATACCAAAAAAATGGCAGGAATATGATGAAAGGTTTTTTTTTTAAAGATGACAAACGAATGAGAAAATATTCAATAGCATGTATTCTATTTAGATTTCATATTGTTGAAACATGGTTGGCAACCGTAGAACGATCAATCGCTGATACATCGAATACGGATGTTTCATTTGATCAATATAAATTAATTGTTAATAAATTTAAGGTTCGTCTATTAGAAAGAAATTCTGAGCGTTGTTTTATACTCTAAAGAAGACCGCGATGTTCATCGTTGAAAAGTACAGCATTCGACGGACAAATAAATGGGAAAATCAAGATATTTTATAGAATTTCACCTTCACAAGATATTGAACTTACAAAAATTAGTCATATTTCATCGACTGTTTGCAAAACGTGGTTTCACTTGAAAGTAGAATATCTCGAAGGAGGACTCTGCATGCTATCAGTCGCTATAGATATCTCTCACTCATAGGACAAAAGACGATTATAAAATTTTGACCAAAAAGCGGAATGGATATCGATGTTTAGGGGAAGATTTCCTCTATTCGAGGCAGGATATATATAATCAAGTTCTTTTGTGCACCGATGATATATCGATAATTACCATCACTCTCGCTACATTGGACAATAGAAGACAGTGAATGTAACACTATCTATTAGGATCATCAGTGCACAACAGAACTTGACATAGATACGGTGCAGGATACGGGAAGTGATCCTCTAGAAATCTACATTATATCCCAGTTTTCGATCAAGAACCGATATGTAACTCATAATCACCTTTCTGCTCGACACTCTAGAATTCCACTTTGCGAACATGGGTCGAAATTTCAGGATTCGAATAACAGACATTAATTTACTACATGTATAGATTAGAATGATGAACATATCAACTTCGAGAAGCAAGTAATCAGTTTTCTAGAATTCTTGTTCATGTCTGACGAATTTATGGTCTTGAGGGTGCTCTTTGAAACAGTGAAAATCGTTTCCTTCTATCACGTTCTTTTCAATATTTTTATTAAAAGAAAAACCCGCGTATGCTCTTTTTTTCGAACTGGATAATAGTATTATTTTCAAGTTTCATTCTTTCAAAAACGAAACAGACTGACGAACTTCATAAGTGATTGTTGAGTTCGGAGACTAAAGACATCCAGTAGTTTTTTTTGTTAGAATTGAACATCTGGAACATATTTGTAATATTTTCTGATCTAATTAGTTTTCGATTTTGATTGTCCAACGTGAACAAAACTGTTACAACTATATAGAAGAGTGACACAGATTGATTTTCTAATCTATTAATCAAAAAACGAATAACTGAAAAAGAAACCCTTCGCTCAATCTATATACTCGTTTCCAATTTTTTTTATAGAATGATATTCAACAAGTGGATTCAATAGCACATGATGTCAAAACTTTATTTAAGTTGTTAGATGAATTAATTGAAGAAAGAGCAACTAGTGATCCTACACGTTATCGTCAAAATCTCGATGCACTTCGTTCACGTTATAAACACTTGTTGAATGCAGTCGATGAAACTTCACAACGTTGTACAGTTATGATTTCTGCTAAAATGATTCATGAAAATAGTCAACAATTATTGACATCATTATCAACTATATCGAATGCACCAGTTAATTTTCGTGATCTATCTGATGTTCGTACAGCTTTACAAGGTCAAATAAAAGTTTGTGATGTATTAGAAAATTTGTCTCAAAAAGTCGCTGATTTTTTGGCACGTGGTAATGAAACAATGAAACAGCCATTAGCACCAAAATATGTTCAACACGATGTACAAAGTGTTCAAAGATTATATAGTGAAAAATTTCAATCAGCACAAGATTTCTTAGATAGACTGAAAGTAAATAAATCAATGAAAATACATATTGAAAACTTTTATGCTACTTCGATTTTTTGTTTAAGCGTCTGCTCGAGTTGTGGGAACGTTTCGATGCTAATAAACGCCGATATCAACAACAAATTGAACGATTAAATAATGAACTTTCTCAATTGAAATCGAATCAAAATTCAATCGTATCATTTCAACATGAAATTGATAGTTGCAAAGTAAATTTCTCTTTTATTTTCTCATCACCTATGTTTTTCTATTCTATAATATGATTTAAGTATCTTCGAGCGTCATTTGCTGATTTAAAACTTATACTCGATGAAAATGCTCAACATCTTCAAACCATATCATCGAACAATTTATTACCCTATGAAAATTTACAAAATCTTAAACGTGATCATGATAATATGATTGAGGAATTAACAGAAAAATTACGATCCATCGATGAAATTCTACAAGATTTAATTCATGATAATGGGAAATGGACGCACTTCAACGATGAATTACAACGTTTAGAAACTGTATTCAGAGAAATCGGTTCGATGTTTGATGCAAAAATGTTCGGAGAACGTGCTATTGAAGAAAAACAACAAATATTAGAGGTAAGATAATGTGTAGTTTTGAGAAATCAGAAACTCGATAATGCGTTAGTTTTTTTGGACTTTCATTCTTTAGATATCAAAGTGTAACTAGATTTTTCAAAAGATAACTGTAAGGGTCCTCTCATACATCACACCCAAACTATTGCTTTTCAAATGCATACTTTTTGCATAAGAAAATATTCAATGAAATGATTTGTATTGAATAGTTCGGATCTAATCAGTAAAGTGTCGTGTGAACAGTGATTTGATATCAGTAGAGGTCTTCAAATCAGATGACAAATTTATACGCGAATCGATTAATCTCGACCATTTATATGTACTTCTAATACGAATTTCAACGGTTGCTAGTGAAAGGTGTATTGTGTGACTAATAATGACTCTACTTCGATTGAATTTTTTTGTCTACGTAACATATACTTCCCCATATCGAGATGTATCTTAATGCTTGCATATGATAAAGTATTTGTGTAGAAAAAATTGAGCTTTGGATGCGGCCGGAAAGAAGAACAATCCACACTTGCGATACTAGTTAGGTTAATACTATGCAAAACATTCGGCTGTCATTTTCGATGTTAAGGAACAATATGAGAACTATTATCTACTACACAATATCAAATGAATGGTCATAAATTTGAATAGGAATTTCAGAAACCTTTTTCGTAGACATTTTCGGTACGATATCCTTAATTTTGATTTACTCGTTTGTCAGAAATAAGTGTTTTCTTTCTATCTACGCCAGAAATATCTGTTTAGTTAATTTTTTTCTAGAGTTCTACGGATGTTGCTGAGATCCGTGATTTTGAGTTATTGAATCTTCAATTCTACAAAACATGATGAATTAGCTCGTTTGAGGTGGTTTTCAATGATACTCATTGTAAAATTACCGAGAAAACAGAGGTCTCAGTAATACTTTTAGAACTTTAGAAAAAGTAAACGAAAACAAACGATTCAGGTGTAGATCGAAAGCGAACACTTTGCTGTATACCAAACGAGTATATGAAAATTGAACGTAAGCAACAATACGACTCGAAAATGTCTCTGAAGAAATTTACCTGATTTGTTCGTGAAAAACTACACTTCACTACCTTGTTCCTATCTAAAGTAATTTCAAACCATCACTACTCATAACCGAATGAGGCAAAAACGATGAATCTTCAACAATTTCTGCTGCTTTTTCTTCATAGCTTAGTAATCAAGATAATGTTAATACTCGTGTCCTACACTGTTGAAAAAATTTCAATAACTTGTTTTCATTGATATGTGAAATAGATCAAGAGAATTCATATAAGTACCTCGCGGTAAGACAAGAAAAATATGGCTATGAACGTTAATCTCAACAATCAGCTATAGATCATAAATAGATTATTAAATTCACGACATTAGCGAGGCTCAGAATATCAAGTCTTACATGAAAATTGATGGATAGATCAGAACTATAATACTTCATCGTATGAACAAAAGATTTAACATGAAAAATGACGAATTCTATCATTTTCTGAAAATGTACGATATCTCGACATCAGCATTATCAAACAACAATATGATGTGATTAAGGAACTGAAAAGTGGTCTCGGTCCTGTGGGATCGGAATTGGGACCAAAAATTTTGATTTTTACGGGGCCGGGACCAATAAATTATCAAGATGATTCCGTTGTCTTCTTTCATCTAAAAAGAGTCTGAAAATTTAGGCTTCATCTGGCAAAAAATTGCTTGTTTTTAAGAACTGTTAGTGCAATACCTTCTGGGTTACAATGTGAAACACGATGTAACTAATATTGCTAATTAATTGAAGGTTTTTTCTTTTGATTTCTCTTGCTAGATAATAGCTTACAACCATTTTACTAATCCTCTAGAACTACATTAAAGAAGAAGTTCGGGTACAATAATGATATTTCATTGACTTACGGTTCAGATCGTATGTCGATCACTGTCTGCAGTTGAATGGAGAGATGGCGTTTGCCAGGATCAATGACGTCTATGGAAGGGTAGGTGGGGGGAGGGGCACGTCGGTGACTATCTACAGGAGAGTAGGAAGGTCGAAAATTTCTATCCTAAGCACATCAACTGTGCTTCCACATTATGCTCCGCAAAATTGGAATCAGAAGCTATAGAGAATTTTAACCAGAACAAGAATCGGGACCGGCACCGGAAAAAAGTGGTCGCGCAGTTCTCGAGATATGATACAACTTTGTTCTCAAGAGCTAGTCATTGACCAATCACTATATCACACTTTCCCATGATTAGAATATCATCTGAAATAAGCAAAAGTATAAGTAATTTTATCTAATGTCGATATGCATTGACATTCAGAAGAAAATTAATTTTACGAATGAAAACATCCCAATGTAGGCTATGTCAATTCCCTCTTTATCATTCATTCATTTATATTTTAGCGTATTCGTACTGAAATCGGTGAACATTTACATTCATTATCAATGTTGCATTCTGATGGTACTAATCTTGAATCTCTTCGTTCTCGAACAAAAGATTTACACAATGTATTGAGTCGTTTAACACAATTACGCGCATTAGCTGAAACAACATCAGGAAAAGTCAATCGAGAAGAAGAACAAGTAGCTGAATGCCGAACACATGTTCAAGCATCACAACGTTATATTCAACAATTACAACCATGGATTGAACAAGCAGAGAATTATCTGACGAAACGTATTGATCAAATAGGTGCATCGAATTTAACTGAAGCTAAACAATTACATGATAAACATAAAGTAAAAACATCGATCGATGTGTTTTCAAATATTGTTATTCTATGAATTTTATTTCTAAAGGAATATCTTGAAGAACGTCGTCGTATGTTACCAATTTATCAAAGTTTATTAGATGAAGAACATAGTGTCGTTGATCAATATGAATTAAGATCTTTGATAAAATCTTTATCAGGACGTTGGCATGAAATTGTTCGAAAATCAGATGAATTAACACCGAAATATGATAAACAATATTCATCATGGTTATTATTTGAATCAGAATTGAATTCATTTCGTGATCAAACATTAGATGAACTCGAAAAACGAGTTCATGCAACTGTTTCAATTGATATTTATAAATTATTTGATCTAACACGAATCAATACACTGCTTATTGAACTTCGAGTACGAGAAGAAAATTATTCTATCGATTTTAAAAGATTATTTTTGTTGTTAAGGCTTTAGATGAAAGTATTCATAATCATATAGTAAATTACAATCGTTTTCATAAACAATTGACTGATTTAAGACAATACACTTCAACCGAAGGTCAACGAATTCTTCATGAAGAACAAATGTCCATTGAAACTCGATGGCATCAAATCAATCGTCTAACAACGGATAAAGTAAAGATGTATCGTTCGTGTTTTACTTCTTTTTTTCCTATTCACAATACGAAGAAATATTTTTATTCGATTATAATTCGTATGTACAATCTAATCCGTACATATTTTTGTGTTCTAGCTTCGTGAAATTGAACGTTTATATGAATCACGTAAATCATTTCATAATCGTTTTGAAGTTTTTGAACGAAGCATACGTGATATAAGCGAACAAATTGAAAATAATCGTCAAATTCAAACAGTAACATGGAATCAAACATGTCAACGATTACAACAAACACAAAAACAAATAGAAACAATTCAACCGATTGCTGCGACCATTCGTCAAGAATTAGTTGAATTCGAACTTTCTGGTCTATCGAAAACCGAATTACAAACAATACAAAATACATTCGATACACATCGAGCACGTTTAAATACGTATGTATTTAGTAAATAGAATATTTCTTATATGTTCTATTGTTTCTATGAAAATGTTGTTAGTTATGCAATTATTTTACAAAAACGTCTTGATTTATTACAACGCTATGAACAACATATGAAATATTCTATGGATATTCGAAAAAAACTACAACAACTTAATGACGATGTTCAACATAAACAACAAATGAAACTACATGATATTGATATGATTAAAAATGAGCTTGATCGTTATACAAACGATTTGCGTACAATACAATCGGATAGTAATATCCTTGATCGTTTAATGGAAGAAAGTAATACAACTCTTACGGATTCGACAACAAATAGAAATATATTCTTCGTTGTCGAATATCGAACGATACAAAATCTTTTTGATACAATTGATACCAAAGTATGTTTCTTTCTTGTTCTTAAAAATTGACATTCCGTAATTAGTCCAGTTCAATATTTGGTAAACCTAAATTTGCTAGAAACTAAAAATGTCGAAATGCACTACATGAGAGTAGTACAACAAGTCAATTGTTTCTGTGTTGTGATCTCTCTTTGTGAAAACATAATTTTAATATAAAAAATGTAACAATCATACGTAATAAGATAACTGTTTGCAAATATATGATAAACGAGTTAGAAGTTCATATGCATTGTTAACATAGTTGGTATATCAGTTATAGAGACTATTTATATGATGATGTATAATTCTTGTTCGAATATTTTTATTTCCAACATTTTCAGGAGATCGAAATATTCTCATATCTATATATGATTACTTGTAAACAATCGATTTTTCAAGATTCTTAAATGATTCAATAGCCGTAATTGGCAACTCTCAAAAATTGATTGAAGTTTCGAGATTTTTATTAAGCAGAGAATATAATGAAGTTGCAAATAAACGGAGACCGTTGTTTTTGGGATGGACAGGAATATCGGAAAGGAAAATATCGAATGAATTCAATTTTCCACCTACTATTGACTATTTCTTCACTGTTTCGCTTTCTTTATATCCATATTTTTTTCTGCTCGATGTTTTCCGCCCAACTCGATTTTTCGATCTCTCCTATCATTTATAAGCTGAAATATTGTTTTGAAAAATTTCAACGCGATCCGTGGTTTTTTTGAATGAGAATATATTTTTGACAGTAAGAAACGGACTTCATTAAATTATAATTTTCATTAATTGAGTTTTCTTTCGATCAAATTATATGGAGGTGTCAGATTTCGTTAATAGTTCTAGCTTCCTTTCAATCCGACAAGAATGAGTATGCATAATCGAAATTGCTCCACAATTCATTCGGCCTTTGATTGATTTGTAAAATAAGCGAGACTCACAAATCCGATGTGTCAAAACTTTTATTGTAGTTGACCTGAAAATCTTCTCATTCTATAGTTTGATCCATAGTTTGTCACACAGAGTAATACATTCGAGAACTTGTGAATTCTAATTCATCGGTATACTATCTCAAATCTTGTTTTAGTTTAGTCTACTGCATATCTAATGGTTCAAAAATCATCAGTTGTCTTCATTGAAATTTAAATGCTTCAGAAGATTGATTTTACAATTTGAAATCTTTCGGACTAGCTTTCTTTTTATTTTGTTAATGATTCAATATTTTGACTCATTAGCAGTGTAAGATACGCGTCCATGTGAAGGATCAACGCGTGTGCTTTACCTATTGTTAAGTATCTAATCATAGTCTACTGAAGTCTTCATATGTACAACTTGTCATTACACACAAAAAAGACTGTCAAAAAAGAACATACTTCGATATTGTAGTTTTCTTTTTGTCGATGAGTGCATCAATAAATATAGAGAAAAATTTCGTATCTCTTTTCAATCTTCTTTGCTAGAATCTAAGGATTATTTAGAGAAAACAGAACGATACAACAGAGATAAGGAAATAGATGATGAATAGCTAACTATGAAAATCAAACGAGGCTTGAGATGAGTTGAATCCCTAATCTTTAGCTCTGATCAAAACCTAAACGAGAAAATCTTGTCCATACCAGACATGCATCATCACATAGAATCAACTTGATTACACGAATTCAATGAATAGATTCATTGTATTTTTTCTTTTGAAAATTAATAATAAATATCATTCATAGCTATATCAACGTCGAATACAAGCTCAAGAATTGGAACGATTATTAGAAGAATTTGGTCAAGCTCATACTGGTTTACTCAATCGTATTACTTCACTTGGTAGTCATCTTCGTGCGGCTCGCCTTATTGGTTATTCTCCGCGTGATATTGAAGATTTAATAGCGATTATCAAGGTATTCAAGTTCAAAATCTTTTAATTTAGAACGAACGACAACAGTTCGTTGTAAAATATCAAATTTTCTAAACTTTAAAAAAAATGAATAGACCTGAATCCTTCATTCTTACTCTCGATGTCCTTTGCATGTGTACATAACACTTCACACGTTTGGATATATGAAAATTCAAAACATATCTATTTTTCTTACTTATTTCTACATGCATATATCTACTAACCAAAATATCTGCGTGCTCTGCTTTATTCTTGTAGTTCGAATTTGCTCGTAGCTTTCGCTTTATACTAATCAATATTAGAAAGTTAACTATGAATAATAATGCATTGTATGAATACGATATTAATTAAACAACAACAACAAAAAAAATTCAATCTTGCTGGAAAGTTAGCGACAAATTCAGAAGAATACGAATACTTGTTTACAAATCTTCTAAAGTCAAAGTAACCAGAGAAGTAAGTTATGTAAAAATTTATTTATAAATCATATTAAATCTAATTCTACTTATACTATCTGCCAAAAAACAGATTTTGAAATTTTTACATTGATACTTGAATGAAATAAGTTGAACATCAAAGATCATTATCACACTTGAATATTATTTCATCCATTCCCAACCCTATAAAGGTTAATATTGTATACGAATTCTTTACTGGTTTACAAAAGTCAAAGATTCGTTAGAAAACTATTCTACGGCAATGTAGTATCCTGAATGGAGCGTATAGGATTTGAATTTGAAATAGTCGCAAACTACATCCGATTGGTCAATGTATTTGCCTTTTCTGAATTAGTCCTTTTCTTAGTATGTTTTTCCAATGTCTAGGGCTTGTTTTCAAAATTCAAGAAAAACAGTTCAATACTAATCGCTGCCCTTTAAATCAAGCTGCTCACACATATCAACCGACGTCACTAATTCTCGAAAAATGTTGTAGTTGTTCAATGAAAACAAAATCTTCTTCTATCTTTGTAGTAACTATTCGATATCCACTTCATCTCTTCACGAATTAGAAAATCTTCTTCAAGGGAAACATTACAACGGACGTAATCTATGGCCCGTTCAGTTATCCAACTCGTGGAAAACTTCGAATTACTCTTGATGCTTCTATGAAAGTGTTCAAATTTGAGATCAAAATTTTCATAGACTAAATTTGCTATTATTCCTCATCCTTTGAATACATAGACATAAGTTACTGAAAGTTTAAAAACACTATTGTAGTTTTTCTGAACAGCTTGCTGAATTAAAATTATTCGAACATTCACTATGTTGGAACAAAACATAGGATCGGATTTGATATTTTCACTTTTACTACTTATTAATACAAGAAAATTTATCATTAAAAATATTTCAAACCAAAGGCATTATTATTATATCTGAAGTGGTAAATTTCACTGTACGAATATTAATATTACAGTCCACCTACTGTCAATTTTTGAGCCTTTCAAACTGAATATGTACTATGTATTTACATGTAAGAGGATGTTGAGTCTTCTATTATCTTTGCTTATCAAGAGAACGTTTTTGTTTCGTATGTCTTTATTTGACGAGCTCTTATATCTAATTTATTTCGCACTATTAACATGAGAAAGAAAAATATTTTATTCCGAAGAAAAAGGCAGACCATTATTAATTAGAGTTATTCTTAAGACAAAATGACAGTAAATGCGTAACCCTAACATCCTAGTATTATGTCTAAATAGCATTCAGTTCGTTTAAAAGATAAAACTTCTTCCTGTGGATATTTATTTATCTTCTGAATTATTAACTGAATGAAGAAAACCGATGACAAATAGTTTTCTTTTTGTTAAAATTATTGAAACCAGTTGTGCATTCTGTGTTTAGTTTCGAATCAATTTTCGAAAAAAGGCTCATGCGTGCTGTTGAAAAACGTTTGTTCTCAAATTTCTAAACAATTTTTACACAGATCATACCACCTGACATGTATGCATAAATTTATATTTTCAATTATTAAAACACTGTTTTGTCTGAAACAAGTTTTAATATCCTTAGAAAAAATTTTTAAATGAAGAAACTTTTTAACGAATATGCAATGGAATTTTACTTGATGTATTACAATTTACTACAGAAAGATCTCATCCTTATACGAACGGAGATGCAAGATTCCAAAAAGAAGATTTTCTTAATCTTGTGCAAAAAAGCACTCATATGACCACACTATATATGTCGTCACGAAAGAAATACATTATTTAATAAATAAGTATTTTCGGGAAGCTACTTCTCATGATCCTGTTAACTCAATAGTGACACGTACTTATGATGACAGAACACGCATCTGTTTTTCATAGATGAACTTAAATCCCAAAAATTTCAATGATTTTCAGCACTTATTTCAAGAAATAACAAGAAAATTCTCTGGAGGAGTCTTTATAATGTTTCGATGAATTTATTTCATGCCCAATGGTAAATAGTAGACGGCTATAGTGTTGATGAGATAGAAGAAAATCATCTTCGTGTGATGATCTACAACAGTTCCATTCTATCTCATGTCTGAATTTCATAGTGATTGCCTCGATAGTGATCTTGCTAAAGCTATCTAAGAGTCTGTATATTTGTTTCGATATCATGGAGTACACATCAAGAGTATATGAAGAATACCGACTGATATTATATACCATGGTCATCAATTGTTTTCTTTTCGTAGATTCACAATCAGTATAACATTCTATGAATGGATTCATCGAGATTCGAACAAAACATCGATGTAAGTATCGAACAAAAACACTTCTCATTGTGGAACATTTCAAGCCGTGAGTTACCCAGTCCAAACTTTGGCTATGTCGAGATATTTCTACTAATAATAAGAATTACATGTGAATCGTGAACTTCAATATCTCTTTCGTGTTTTATTTTTCTTTTCTAGAAAATAAAACATAAACTATGAAATTATGCTAAGTAATCAGTAGTATGCCTAAATATGCCAGATGGGTCTTATGCTTGCTTTTAAAATTATATTAAATACTAATCACATGCTTGCATACATATACATATAAGTATAAATATCTAATCCTTCGCTGCACGTTGTACACATGATAAATGGACAAAGAGTGATCATTTGAGAACAGATGAATTGTATTCGAAAAGAAAAATAAAACAATTCGATAGTTTTTGTCTTAAAATAAAACATATTTCCAAAATTTAGACTCTCAATCGAGAGATTCAATGTGAAGAAACACATATACATGCATTACGTATTAAATATAAAACTTTATCATCGGATTTAACAAATCAAGAACGACAACAAGCCGAAGCAGCGATTAATAAAATTCAAGTAGACTATTTATATTTTCTATGAATTTCAAATATAAAATAATACGATTATCTCTAGGTTGAATTTGAACAATTACAAGAACAAATTGAAAAACGTCATGAACGTTTGACTTGTTTACTTACTCAACATCAAGAATTAGATCAAGCATACAGCCGATTTATAGTTTGGTTAGAAGATAAACAACGTTTGATAACTCCAGATCAAACGATACCATTAAAAACAACAGAAATCGAACGAATACTAAAGAAATATACTGTATAATAAAGACACACACATAATTCCCTTTGTTTTTCTTCATATTGATGTTTTTGTACAATAGGATGCATTAAATGAAATACCCGTTCAACGAATTGCACTAGATAATACAATTAAATTACATGATGGTGTTAAACAAATCTATTATTATGAAGATAAAACTGATTATAATCTTCATACAGATGGTTTGTAAATGAGAAATTTGGTTTTCTTTTTCTTTTGTAAATTTTTGGTTTTTGATTTTTATATTCTATCAATAGAATTAATTCGTACATTAAAATCTATGGAAGAAACATTGAATGATCGTTATCGACAATTGAATGTAGCGAACGAACAAAGACGCGATCTAGATCGTATTATGACGAAACTTAATGAATGGATTAAAAATATCGAACAACAAATCAAAGATCCATTTACTAATGATCTTCAACAAACAACGAATGTTCTTAAAGAAAAATCGAAAAGTGTACAAGTAAGAAAATAAGTGTAATCCATTGATTTACAAATGTACACATGTATAGTACAAATTCATTTATGCGATACTAGAAAGAAATAATAATACAAGTTCGAGTATATCTTCCTATTTCGGTACCCTTAAAATTTATCATTGAACCGAAATTTCTTCCAGCACATGTTTAAATGTCAAACTTATCCTTTGCTTGACGAACGTAAGCTCAAAACTATGAATAAATAAAACAACGATAACTAGGATAGATTCCTAGACATTGCAAGTTTAATTGAGCATTCGACATATGCTCACTATAGCCGAATTCGTTTAGGAATTTTTTTCCGAATAGTAGAATTTTCAGTCTTGGTGAATCAAAAATGAAAGAATCTTATTGTTTAGCGAGATTAATATGAACTTCATTGGCTTCTCAGTAAACATGTACAATATTAAACAACGATTTTCAGAATTTTTCTATACTCTTGATAATTCTTCATGCACAACTATCGATAGGCACCGGCCAACGAATAAAACGCATGTGACTCGACGCATTTTTTTCTTTGCTGAATCATTGAAGGAGTTTTATATTTTGTAATTGCCCACATTCCGTTTTACATCGATGGTATATACGTGTATTTTACATTACTTATAAAATATCGACAAATTTCTCATTCGTAGATAGAAACTTCTATATTCAGCAGGTTTATGCTGAAAATTCAGAACAAATTATTTCCATAGTGATACGCTTCAGTTAAAGCAGATACGTTTTATCATCGTTTTAATGTAGCTACACTAGTAGCATCTATTAGTACATCAAGGTCGCATAGTAAATTTTCTGTACTCTAGTCGACTGAGTCTATTAGCTCATAATTTCGTAAATTTGTGTCTTACAATGAGAATCACAGGTACTAATTGAAACATCGAAATAGGGCGATTCTTTGAATTATTACTCATGTACCACGAATGAAAAGTAGTGAAGCGCAGAAATTCACTTGACAAGTGTAGTTATGTGTCCAAGGATGATTCCTTTTCACACCAAATCTCTCCGTGACTATCGATGCACTGCGAAGGTGATTCTCTTATTCGAATAGAAATGAAAGCATTCTCAATGAATGAAGCTCAACGTAAAATTATCTTGGAACGTATTGATTCGTATATACTCACATACATTTTTCCAGAGTTTACCAGTTGTGCTATGATATTCGATATTACTTTGGTCACTGATGTCCACTGATAGAATATTCCTAGTATAATTTAATTGAACTCATTAATAGTGGTGGTAATTTCTCTTTGGAATATGTTAAATTCTGACTAGGGTTGACCGAACTTGAATTAAATTCGGCAGGCTCTAAACTACTGATGTTATCACAGAGAAATTGAAAGTACTTCAATTCAGCTCCATCTAACCACAAGCATTCTAACTATGTTTACTCTAAAATTCACCCACGATATAGTACATGATAAGATAATGAATGAAAAAGAAAAGAGAATTTAAAGTTAAAAAAGGAAAACTTAGAAACGATTGAGATATCTTAACTTCTTCTTCAATAAAAATCTCTTACTAATTCATACTCTCCGTCAAGAAGATGCCATATGGTGTATCATATGAAAAATTTTGTCAGTCAAAATTAGTCAGTGTGTCCAATGAATACTTAGATAGTATTACAAACTAAGTACTTTCTGCGAAAGTTTCAGTCCTATAGTGTATCATCAGTGATATGTTAGCAGTTACAAGAAAGTCCAATGTTATAATTTGCCAATATCGTTATTAACTCTAACTATTTCTTTTTATTTTTGAAATATTTAGACGCTACTGCAATCAGCCAAAGATTGTATGACGGAATTCGAAGAACTAGCACGTATTCATGGTATTGTTGGATCAACATTAAACGATGCAGAACGAATAACATTGAATGAGAAATATACTGTTGTTAAAGATAAATACAATCGTTTATTAGATAGTTTAAATCAACGTTTAAGTTTACTTGATGAAGCTATGCGTATGTTAATATGAACGAAGAATTTCGATAATCTATTACTTCTTTCTTTTTTTTTGTATTAGATGAACGAAATGAATTCGAACAACAGAATGATCATCTTCAACAACTTTATCAACAATTACATGATGAATTTACTAAACAAAAAGAACAAAAAATTAATGATATAAATTATCCATCGAATGAAAGACGTCTAGAACAATATAAACAAATATTAAAATATCTTGATGAAACAAAAAATCATTTCAAAGAAGTAACACGGCTACAACGTTTATTAACAAGTAAAGGACATCGAATCGATTTTCGTACTGGCGGTGAATTAAATGCAAATATTAAAAATCTTGATGGACAAATACATAATGATATTGAACGAATTGAACGTGCTTTACAAAATGAAAATGATTTTCATCATTTAGATAAAGAACTTGATTCACAATTGCAAATATGTTCAGAACAATTAAAATTGTCGCAACAAAATCAAGATAAAGGCATTATTTTTCAGGTAGTATTTTACTTTATTGTTGTTATTCAATTAGGAAAATTAATGAAGAAGAAGAAACATTATTATTTTTATTATTTTACTTTAGACTGTATCTGATCGTTTACAACAAGCTGAACATGAATTAAATAAATTAATACAACTCAGTGAACGTCTCGTCAATGATCTTCCACGTTCACAATACGATCAATTAAAACGTACGATCGAACGTCGACAAGAACGTCTACAAACATTGAATAAAACATGTCAACAGGCACGCGGTGAACATGAACATATGATTAAAAGTCAGCATAAACTAAATGAAGATTTAATAACAACTATTGATTGGTTCAAAAAACTTGGACATGATTTAAATCAACCATTGGAAATCAATCTATCATTGAATACTGTTAATGATCTTCAAGATTCGATGAATGTAAGTTTTCAATCGACTAGAAATATCAATTTATTACGTCTACATCAATATTCTATGGTCATATTATTATCGATTCATAAAAACATCTCCTATGAACAATGATGAAATGCGAAAACGACCTGTTTGTTTGTTTTAGCAACTGGCAACATCGATTGATCAACGTATGATTCGTATTGAACAAGCTGTTCGGAATGAACCCAATCTTATTCATTCAAATGATGTAGAAATTCGTGAACGATTACATACTGTTGAAGAACTTAAACGTCAAGTTAAAGTAAATCAATTGTTTTTCGAAATGAAATATGTAACGTTACTTAACTAGAATAATCTTAATGTACAACGAATACTACTTGATGATATTCATAAAGGTATTGGATACTATCTTAAACTTACTACTTCTATAAAAACAATTATTTGGTATGATGAAAATCATCATTTTATTGAACGATTCATTCATTCATGTGTGTGTTTATTTTCTTAGTGATGCTGACTCTAAATTGGCACCATTCTTTGATGGCTATGATCGTAAACGTCTTGATGAACATGAAAAAGAATTAACGGTATAGATTCTTCATTCCTTTGAAATTTAAATCAATTTCGTTCTTGTTCATTTTTTTGTTTGACAAATTTTCAGATGCTCGAAGAAGTTTGTGTTGAACAAAACTATCGTTTAGTTGAAGCTCACAAAGTTGTCGAAACATTTCGATCATATTTAAGAAATAATGCCAAAGATTTATGTGATAATCAACTTCGAAATTTTCAACAGACAATTGAAGATCTTGGTAGAGACAAAACAAAATCAACACAAAAAAAGACCTTATTCATCTATACTTATCTCTATCTCTTTCTTTTAGAAACTCGTATCAATCAACGTCATAAAGAAATTGATGAAATTCGTCAAAAAGCAAATCGATTCAATTCAAGTATTGTACAACTACATTCGAATGCTGAGCGTCTTTCACATATGATTGAAAAATCACCCGATGTAAGATTTTTCAACAAGAATTATTGTTCATAGTTAGTTGATTTTTATGTGAAAACACATCGTAGAAGAATGCAGATTAGGCATTTGTATTTGGCTATCTTCGGACATTTGTAATGATTGATTATGCGTATATAAGGACAAAGTACTGAATAGCTAATTAATTGAATGACCAACAAAAAGAGTGTGATACACAGACTGTTGGTGCGTAATAGATTTTGGCCTATGTGTGACAGATTCTGAACGTTTTCTAGACCGTCATCGGGTACTAAAAAGTTTTTAGCCGATTGACTTCGGGTCAAATATTGAACGCAAGTTCTTTTAAGTATAATTACTTTCCTATTTTAGTTCTGAAAATGTTGCATATTTACTGATTCAAGAAAAATTTATCGAGCTGAAGTATAAAAGTACTTATGAACACTTGTGTTCAATGATTATTCCGGATAGGAATGCCTCAATACCTTGAACATTGTATTGAGGATGATATTTTGTACCGATGAAGAATGCTATTGCTTGTGAACTTTTTATATTGGCCACGGCTAGTCTTTCTCACTCTATCCGAAGCTGTAGTCAAAATTTATGAGACATTAAACAACGTTTCGAAATTGACATGGAATGGACTGAAATTTCGAATTTTTCATTTGCTTTTTACATTATTGAAAGCGTTCGATTAAATTTCACGAGTAGAGCGTTCGAAATTGAATGTAATCAATATGAAAAATCGATTGGAAGATCGACAATGTTCAATGCTTAAAATACTTAAAAATCGGCGTAGAAATTCAAGGAAATAACAATATTTGATTTCACTTTGTTCGAGAAAAAACATATATCTTTTATGAAGAGTTATTCCCCATTTATTGACATTTAATATTTAACGGTATTCAATTTTGAACGTGCTTTGCTAGCCTCTTCTGAAGGTTCAAATAATGCAAGAGATACTTCTAAAATTCAGTTGCACTTGGCACGAATCGGTCAAAGAAAAAAATCTTAGTTTCATGAATTCTCGTTGTAGTCTCAAATACAGTGAGAAACACTGCTTTATAGCTAATATGAGAAAGCCCGTAAAGAATTGTATAATGCATCATGAAAAAACTGTCCTCCTTCATATTTATGTGCAAGGGAGAAGTGTACATCAAGCTTGGCATCTATTGCAGAATCTAGGCTTATCTCTGGTCGTATTCTATACACTGCAAATCCATAACAGTTATATGCTGCACACCTATCTTCTTCCAGAGTTCTGTGGGACGACCAAAACATTGTCCTATCCCGTTCAACCTATTTCTGTCATGGATAGATAACACTTTTTCTTGATATTCAGTTGAAATGCGCAGTTAGTTTAAATTTTCTTTTTGTAATGTGAATGATTTATTGTACGATCGATCTGTTGAACGATTAAATTTATATCACAATAATTTAACGAGAAGAAAAAAAAGCTCACTAAGACCTACAGTTTGATTGAGTCACTGATCTGACAAAAATTATATTAAGATATAAAATTTTAATAGTAACTGCAAAATTTTATATCTTCACTCGGAATAGCTATTCTTGTCTTGAATATGCTCAACTGAGAGGTGTCGCACAGCTGCGATAAATATAAGATAATGTGTGACAACTCTGTCTGATATAAACTTGGGGGACCGTTGTAGTGAATTCATTTAGTCACGTCCCATAAAATTAGCCACCTCTTGTCTCATCCCCGGGGAGTCCTGGTATCTTCGTAACATCCCCCATTCAACTACATGAACTACTTCTCGTCTGCAGTACTAGAAACTTGATAAAAAGACTTGCATAAAAATTGATTCGAAATTATCTTCATGCAATAAACAACAACACCCAATCTTGTTTTTCTTCATTTAAGCCTAAAATAGTATTATATTCCATTGTTTCTATTTAGACTGCAGGAAGTATGATTACTGAAATGGATTCGACATTCTCTGCTTTACAATTTCTTGGACGTGATTTAAAGAAGTCGTTGGATGTGTCAAGTTCAACTGAAATTGATCGTGAATTAAAAGATATAGCCAGTTCGGTTGAAATAGCTCGTGATAATCTTGATCGAGCAAGAAAATTTCAAGAAGTAATATTGTGTTATTACATTTTTAAGAAATAATAGATGGAAGAAAATAAAATGTATATTGTCATTTGTCTTTTGTTTTTCATTCTAGGAAAATGAATCCGTTCGTGATCGTATTGATCGTACATTAAGTAAAATAAAATCATTTATATGTAGAAAACAACAAGAATTAAGTAAAAGTGTTGATGACGCATATGGCAGTGTTGATTTAGTTCGACGATTAGTTGAAATAAGAAGTTTTCTAAAAGATCTTGACACTGAAAATTCACATGTCTATGAACTTAAAGAACTTTTTTCAACATTAACAGACAAAAAATATGATCAACAAATAATTCGTTCATTAGAAAAAAAGCAAGATGAAATTTTAAATGATCTTCAATCGTAAAAATAAAATAATTACAGTATTCTTGTTTTTTCTCATGAATATTAAATATTTATTTTTAGTTTAAAAAATGAAACAATAAAAGTAATTCAAAATTTTGATAATCAAATTCAAGAACAAGAAAAATTAAGACAAAATGCTCGAGCGATATTATCAACTGTTCAACGTATTAAAGTACAATTAATTGAATTACGTCCAACAATGACTGGGGAAACAGCACCAAGAATTAAAGTTTACTTCTTGTTTTCACTACTGTTCATCTTGTTAAATTTCGTATCTTTTTTTTTCAACTTTTAGAAAATTGACGAAGATCTAACAAAAAATTTTAATTCATTCGAACAATTAGTAGATATTTATAAAAAACAATATGGAACTTTATCTGATGATTTAGAAAAACTTATTATACGAGTTTATGAAGAAACAGATGATATTAAAGTTCGTTTGAATGAAAAAGCAACTGAAATAAATGATTTTAACAATGTCAAAGATCAATATGAAAGTTGTTTAGAAAATATTACAAAAATTTCACAAACTATTGAAACGAAAACTCGTAAAACAAATGTCAAATTAAATTTAGATTTATTAAAAGTAAGAGATAAAAGTTTTTGTTTGAAAATAAGCTAGAAGACGATAGAGAAAAATGAATATGGATTTAATTTTCTAGGAATTAACAATTGAAATGCAAACACATCGTACATTACTCGATCGTGTACAATTACTTTCATCAACGATAGTATCACAATTAACAGATGTAAATGAACGCGATCGTATAAGACGTCGCCTTGCCGAAATAACACGTCAATGGTCAGAACTTGAACAAAATTTAATTAGTGACGAAGAAGAAATAACAGAAATGAATCATACTATGCAACAATGTAAAGATATTAATTCAATATGTGAACAATGGTTCAAGCAATCCAAAGAATTAATTCATGAATTAACACATGCAAAAACAGTAGAAAATCTTAATCAAATTATTCCAAAAGCGAAACAGAATTTGAATGAATATCAAACAAATTTAGAAAATCTAGAACGATTAAGAAATAAACTTCATCGAATGATTCAAGTTAATCGAACATCAGAAGCAACACAGAAGGTACTACATGGATTATAACTTATTTCATTTTAATATTTTCGTTTTCATCATTCATTTTTCTCTTAATCAATGCAAAGCAATTGACTATCAGTCTCGTTCTCTGATTCCGAACTAGCAGAAGTCTATCTAAGCTTTTAAAAACAATAAGGAATGATCTCGTTTTACTGTTTCTACTCTTAAAGTTAACCTGAAATAAGATGTAGTTACATATTAATAAAACTTGAGCGACGATGATAAGCTCAGATCGAACAGACACTATCGCCTACAGAGATATGTGGCTGTTTTCAATTTTTTTTATACGAAGAGTTCATACACTACAGTCGACGTAAAGTTCTTCTTGAGAAATCTCTGTACTAGTCATAATCAATCGACGTTGAAGTTTTACTGAAGATGAAATAGTTTCCGTTGATATGTTTCGAAAAAAACTATGATTTATCAATTCAGAACAAAGTTTACAGAGCCTGTATATGAAGAGAAACAACTTGACCACAATTTTTTACAGTCCTATATTGTCGTGTCTGTATATAGTTTTCATGTACCAGAATCTTGAACGACCACATTCCTTCGTATGCAATACGGCAACGTACAATTGTAATAGTGAACGATACATCTGTTCTTATTTTTCTGTGTGCGATCATGCTTTTTCGATATGCGGTGTTTTCCATGTTGACAAATTGATTTGGGCTCATGAACGCATCTGTAGTTGGTTTTTAATTTTTCGAACGAAAAACGTTTTAGCAGAGCTCTATCGGAAATGAAATATGAAATTCACATACTCTCCTGTAACATACACTAGTTTATTACCATGAGTTGTATGAAATGACTAACCATTGGCAAACATGAACGATGGTTCAAAAAGCCACCAAAACTTGTTAGTCAAACATACCTACACTATTTTTCTCGCAGATATATATGAGCTCTAGGAAATATTTAAAAATTGACTTCTCAATTATTTTTGTGCTTGAAAAAAAAACTTTTTTGTGGTCGACACTGAGGAGAACTGATCACAGAGTCATCATATTTGTCTTGATGAATGGCTTTAGAAAATTTAATGCCTATCTGAAGATATTTCAAATATTGATAACTAATTACAATTTAGATAATGCTCAGCATTATAAGTTTTAAATTCTTGGATTGTTCTACTTCTTTTTCTGATTATTAGTTAAACGAAACAGATCGACTGCTGAAAGATTTAACAACTAATCATGAAAAACTCGAACAATGTCTTACATTGAGTAACAAAGTTCATTTTCAATTAAATGAATTTAATAAACAATATGTATTTTATGAACAATGGATTAATAATATACAACGAACAATTGAAACAATATTTGAAGAGAAATTGTCGATCGATGAAAAACTACAACGATTAAATGATATACAAATCGAGTTAGATAAACGAAGACAAATTCTAAATAATCTTTCAAATGATTATCCACAAATCGATCAATTAATCATGAAATCGATTCAGAAATTAATTGGCAATATCGAAAGAATCAAAGCTGATGTTACACGAAAACAAGAAGTAAAAGAAAAGAAAATAAGAAAAGAAAAGAAAAAGATTCTTTCTTGTTTTTCATTTAAAAGGAATATGAAAAACAAAATCGACAACAAAAAGAGATTCGTAGTCATATTGAAGATATGTACGAATGGCTTAAACAAACGCATCGTTACGAACCTTTAAGTGATAAACGTGATTTAGAATCTCTTCAGCGAGAAAATTTACGATTAAATGAAAAACAACAACAAATTAATGATAAATCCAAAGATATCGATGCACTCTTACGAACTATCAATAAGTTAGATTAATGAACGAATTATGTTCGTAGCGAAAAATTCATTCTGTTTTTTTTTTGTCTTTATTTTCAGTTCTAAATTACCAAGTGATTCACTGCAAGGCTTACGTCAAGAAATTGATCATTTGCGAGAACGTCTTAGTGAATCAGCAAATGAACTTGATACAAGAAATAAATTTATTAAAAAGTCGATCCGAGTAAGAGATCATGCATATAGCAGAGTGTTGAATGATGCATGCGTAGATTTACTATTTCTTTCTTAGTTATTTTATGTAAATCAATTGCACTTTTCACTATGTATGTAGTTCGCAATAAAAAACAACTCTAGAAATATTCTTCCTTAGTAAAAAATGAAGTTTAGTTGTAACGAGAACATATTAACTATAGGGATTCGTTTTCAAACTACTTGATACGATTACCCATTTTCGAGAACAGTGATACTACTCAATCTGAAATCCTGTCTGAACTAGTGTGTTCGAGCAATGTACGATTAAACTTATTCCTTAGTAGATTAAGATAACTAAGAATTCGTTGCTCTACTTATTAGAGACGTAAACGAAGACATGTACAAGATTCATCCGTGTTGTAGCACTTTACATAAGATCGTCATTTATTTAAAATTAACTGGTATCATATAAAGTCAGGGGCGTACCGAAGTCTCGAGAGCAGGGGGGGGGCGTAGCGACCCCCCATCTCAATATTTCAAAAGCAGGGGGGCGTAAGGCCTTTATTCATATCAATTCAGCAACTAAAGTCCCCAGAAAAGAGCTTTTTTTCAATTTTTTGTACCAAAAACACAAAATTTTCAAAAGCAGGGGGCTTTACGCCCCCCCCCGGTCGGTACGCTCCTGTATAAAGTCTATTGTCGAGTTAGAGACTCAATTTTCTATGAAGAAATATCCGATTTCTACTAACCTTTAATTGTCTCATAAGAATTGTCTAGTTTCTTGTGAACTTGTTCATTAACAAAAGTTTCCTTTCTTATCACGTCACCATCACTCTAACACTGTGACCATGTTTGAATCATTCAGCATACATTCAATTGGTTGGAGCATCAAAACTTTTACGATCACAGTAGAAGATTTCAATAATATGAGAACTATTTGATGAAAATATGAAGGTATGATCGCACGTATCATCTTAAGGACATGAGAGTAATTTCTATTCGACTTCAGACTTGAACATTCTACAACTGTACTATTCGTTTTAATTTTGTATCTCAATAAAAAACACCTTCAAACGAAAATACAGGACAAAGGTTGCAGAGTAACGAATAAAATTATTTTTATGTGATTAATAACAGCTGCTAGAGCATATTTTGCATTTTACTTCAGCTTAGCTCACCTTTTTCATTGGAAACCATACCGAATGGCAGGTGTCTAAAAACTTGCGTTGTAGTTATTTTGTCATAATTCATGTATTCATCCAATGGACAAGACTATGAACTTTTAAAATGATAGAACTACAGTGAAACCTCTCTATAGTGGACACCTTTCGGACTTTCCAAAATTGTCCACTATACAGAGGTGTCCACTTTAGAGAGGTTAAGTCTTTTCTTAAATATTGCGATGAAACACAGACTTTTGAATGTGTGCGGGACTATGAGTAAGATAATCAAATTTACTACACTTTTATCGATCTTTCGTTCATGATTTTATTTTCACAAACAAAAAACAACAAAAACAGAAAATATCAGCAATGAGAAAAATAGTCTTTAATAGAACTTTGTTGAACCGCTTTTGAATCAAGATAAATGTCAGTTAATTGCGATTCTAGATCAGATACAAGGTTGTGTAATTGAGGTTGTTCGATAGAAGCAAAAAGATGAAGTTTCCGCATCATTTCGAGTGCTTCAGATAAATTTGGTGGTTGTTCTACTAAAGCTTCTTCTTCTTCTTCTTCGTTATCATCTTGAGTAACTTGTATATAAGTTTTAAGATGTTCATAATCGTCGCATTCATTAAATGTTGGAATACAGGAATCAATGTCCACTATAGAGAGGTATTTGGTATGAAAGGGACTGAAATGAAAGTGTCCACAATGGGAGGTGTCCACTTTGTAGAGGTTTAAATCCAGCAAAAAATGCTCCGTCGGACCTCAAAGTGTCCAGTATAAGGAGGTGTCCACTATAGAGGAGTGTCCACTAAGGGAGGTTTTACTGTATACGAAAAAAGAAAAAATTTCCCCTTTCCACATGTACAAGTCTAGTTTGCTCTTGTAACTATTGAACTGAACTACAATTATGTTGATGAGCGATTGGGAAAATAGGAATTCAACACATACTGAGTCTAATCGAATATATTTGTTTCGAAATTCCAATGAATCTAATGCTTTCATCGCTATGTATTTCATACGTGAACTCAAATTCATATCATTGAAGCAAAAATTGAATAATAACAAAGATGTTGAGATCGCACAGTCAGACTATATAGTTGAAGTCTACAAATGAATATCTTCGTTCGACTCAACTTCTTACATTAGCGCGTTCTCAACTGCTTATCAAGTTAATTTTAATTGAAAACAATTGATTTAGGTACAAGCGACATATGACGATCTGGTGTCGATCGAAAGAGAAGGTTTTTCTTCGTAGCCATTGATCTTCTTAAAATCTTATCCACTTAGAAATTATCAGAAATTCAATATATATATATCCAAGTATCCTTCTTCTCGACATTCTCTATGATATATCTAGTAAAATTGATTTTAAAAAAGTTGAACAAAATAGGCGTTGAAGTTGAGAATAGATATATGTATTCTGTGGCCTATAAACGAATACCGTGTATCAATATCTTGTTCTTAGTACTTCTTGTATTTGATCTAGTCATATACTAATTCACTAAATCACTGTAGGAAAATAAATCACTCTCTTCACAGGATGTCAATGAATTACAACAAAAACAACACAAATATCAAGCATCACTAGATAAACTTTCTTCACTTGTAGAGCATGATCAATCAAAAGCAGGCAGAGTATGCACATATACATGTATACATATATATATATATAGTGTCTACAGTGATTATTCGGACGACTTAATCTTCATATTTTTCTCGCTTCCTTAAAAGCTAGGAAAAATATAAAAATTTATTTAATCAGATTCCTTACAATGGAATCTCCAGAAAATCAAAATCCTAGTTTTTCATCACTGAGAGCATCAAAATATAATTTTTTTATTTACTAAATAGAACAATAGAGCTAGCCATTCTCTACAGAATAGGATTGTCTCGGAAATCTCTATACCATGTTTTGTTGTTGAAATAAAGCATCTTAATTTGAGGCCGAAATAGGTTTTTATCCTAGAGAATGATAAAAGAAAACGACTTCATGACTTTCCATAGAATCGCTTTATTTCTGCCAAAAGATATCGTAGAGAACTTTTAGCTCTACCGTTCTATTTAGTGAAAAACTAAACTATATTTACATGTTTTAGGTGATGAAAAACTAGGATTTCAGTTTTCGAAGAGCCCCGCCTTTAAGAATTGGATTCATTTCTTTTTCTACTTGAATCAATTATTCGATTCTTCGTTGCTGTTAGGGCAACGAGAAAATAATGAAAATTAAACCCGTCCGAGTAATTATTGAAGACACTAATTATATCGATGAGCTTCAATGTTGAAGTGAAATGTTTGCTATATGTTGTTTTTAATTTGAAGTCTGTCGAAGATGCATTACGATCTCTTGATGATCAAATGATTAAATTAGAAACACAAAACGAAGATCGAGAACGACGTAAACGTCAACATGAACGTGAATGGCATTTATTTATTGATGAAATAAATTTATTACAAGATAGATTGAATGTAATGAAACAACGAAAAGAAAACATCTATGATTCTATTGAAGAACAACTACATTTCTTACGAGTAAATGAAACTTGTTTTCTCGTTCTTGTATATTTCGAATGTTTTGTTATTTTTAATAAATTTAGAATCAAAATCAACAATTAAATCAATATCAAGATGAATTAACAAATTTGAAAAAACATGGACAATCTCTTTCACTTGAAGTTGAAAATTCTATACCATTACCATCAGAAATTCAACTTCTACAAAATATGATCACATTTCTCAAACAACAAGTAAATATTTAATCTTATTTTTTTTTTAAATTTTCTTCAAAAACTTCATCATTTGAACAGTACGATCAACGTCAACAAGCATTAATAGAAATTCAACAGTGTCGTGATATCTATTTAAATGAATGTAAATCATATGAAGATGCATATAGTCTATGTATGGAACGTTTAAGTCGTTCAATACCATTACCAATTACACATGATGAATATGCTCATCAATTAATCGAACATAAAAGATATTGTGAACAAATGGAAGATAAACGTCGTCGATTGAATATCTTATACGATAAACTTGATCGTGATACACGTGCACGTTATTTTAAACATCATAATGATTTAGAAAAACGTTCGAATGATTTACAAGATAATATGATTCAACAAGTAATAAGTTCTGAATATTTCTTACGTATATGGAAAGAATATCAAATAAGACTCAATGATATATATCAACAAGTAAATGATATCGAAAAACAATTACCAATAAGTACGCGTTTATTTCAATTTCAACATATACAATCGGCTTTTGTTATTTATAAGGTTTGAATTTACTTTTAAATAATTCAAATCATAGAAAAGAATTTCTTATTTCCTTAATTTATGATGGACAAATTTGTTTTTTGTTTCAATAGGATTTGAAACAACGTTTAGTTTTAATCGAGCCAGAAGTATTACATTTAAATGATGAAATACAAGCATTATGTAGAGAAATAAATATTATCTCGTTACAAAACGATATTCAAATTTTGAAAGAAAATTTCTATAGAATTGCGAGTGATATTCGAGAGAAATTTGATGGGTAAAAATTTATTTTTCATCAATGACACAGACTTGGTTCAGTGTGTTTCATTTTTTAGTCATAAGAATGCAACAGTTCTTGGAAATGATATAAAACGTAATTTAGCTATCCTCGAAGATACATTAGGACAATGTTCGAATGAATCACAAACAATCTATGATGGTGATATCAATGAACTTAAAATTCAATTAGAAAAAATGATGGTAGATATGCAATGTTTTACTTTTCAAACGATTTTATTCATCGATTTATTGTTTGTTTATGTAGGATACAGAAAAACGTCTTGAGAATGTTGCAGATATTTATTCAAATACAATAACATTAGTAAAACGTTTAGCAACTTATAATCTTTATGATATAGAATCAATAGAAAATTATTTAGAAAATTTTCATCTTAAATGGACATCTCTTAAAGTAAGAAGAAGTTTTTTTCTTGAAAGAAAATGAATATGTTGTCATTTGATTGAAATATTTAGACGGAGATTGTACGAAATGAAAATATTCTACATCAACATATCATTACTAATTTACCAACGAGACAAGCTTGTAAAGAAATGTTTATATTCATCGATACAATAAAACGTTTGTTGGATGATGATCATGGAGGATTAATAAATAATAAGGAAACTTTACAAAAATTAATCAAACGATATCGAGTAAATTTAAACAATAGTCATCTTGATTTTAAACATTTTTTTAGCTATTGTGTTATCGATGAGAATAGATAGTACGATCGGAATGTCATTCAGTGATCTGAAATCGTATTGTAGAAATTCACACACAATAATCGAGAATAAATTGGGTTGCTCGATTCCTTAATCTCGAATATCTAATGAATGAAAAAAAGACGCTAACTATTCGATCTATTACAATGCAGAGATACTGAGTTGTTATGAACGTTTTTCACGTATCTCATACTCTCGCTCATCGATATCGGAAAGACATGATTTTTGGGTTCTAATCTGAAACTTTACAGAGAAATAAATCTAACCAAGAATTTATCTATTTTCAGTTCTTGTTATTTTTCATATCTTGGGATACACACATCCGGATTTGATATAATTTTTACAAATAGTAGCATATTGAGTGCTAGAATTGAACACAAAAAACAACACATCATTCTTATCAAAACTCATGATTCCATGTAAAAGTTTAACACAGTATCCCAGAGAGACCATTCGAAGAATAGGGTAGCATGCTTAAGTCGATTAATTTTTATATAAAAAAAAAGACAGAAAGATCCCAATATTCTTCACCGTATATTTTTGAATTGAAAAGTTTATTTTCAATTTGAAAGAAGATTTTCATCGAATATCACGTGATGATTACTGGTTTGTCAGCAAACTCACGTATATTTCCTATGGTAAATGCATCTTTCTTTTGTTTTGGTGTTGGACAGTCTTCTGAATAATAGAAACTATGCAGATAGCTGAGTTGAGAACTTAATGAAATCTCTTCACAGTGAAAAATTTCAACTTTATTGAGATTTGTACCTGCAAAGAATATCGAAGATGATCATTTTTTTTTCGAGTACCTCGTAACATTAGTCAACTTAGCAATCATTCATAGATTAAAATTCATGTCTTTCCAGTAACACTGAATCACAATCTCTAATTACAGTGAAAGTTTCAAGGGAAGCGAGAATATTCTTGCAAACCTAAAATTATCATGAATAAAATGTAATTTTATCAAATATTTAAGTGAATACTCGAGCTTTTCTCAACATTTAATAGTCGATTTAAATTTAATACAAATTTCTGACTAAATGATTTTCGATTTTTAATTCAAGTGCAAGGTCTTCCAGTAGAGCTAAATCCTGTAGAATCTTATTGTACTCTAAGTAATGAGTGTCAATGGCAAATGTATCTATTCATTTTCAATGCATTCACATTAAGATAAACATTCATCTTGGTAGCAACACTGAATGTTCGAATTAGGTATGAACGGACTTGGTACCACAACTTAAATCTAATTCGTATCCATCAAGTTTATTTCACAGAATCATCAAGACAGTGTCGATCGTTTCTATACACTGAAAAGCAACTCATTTAGCTCAGATAGTATTTCATACAGTATAGCTACATACATATTTCCTCGTGTGTTTGTAAAATCAGATAGTCTGATCACTGTCTTTTTGTTTTTATTAGTAAAATACATTTATTTGTGATTAGGACATGCGTGTTGATGTATTCAACCACCAGCGAACAATTGATTTCATTAATGAATCCTTTCAACAAGAATCTAATGTAGATCTAACATGTATAGACTATATGGAAAATATCAAACAAATCAATATTGATTGGATTAGAATAAAATCATTGATTTCAGCTCGAATCGATGTAAGAATATACACATAGCTCAAGAAAACTAACATCGTGATGATCGATTTCATTTTTCATTTGTAATAGACGTTAGAACAAATCAATGATCAATTCAATGAATTCGATCTCACTGTAAGAACATTATCTGATTGGGTTCATGAACAAACATCAGATCTTGAATTTATGCGTACGAGAAATCTCGAAGCTGGTGCAAAAGATAATTTAAGAAGATGCAATGTAAACAATCGCTTATGTTCTGATAAATTGTTTTCCCTATGCTTTTCAATATCTATAGGAAATGGAATATCAAATAACATCAAAACAACAAGTTCTTACATCATTAAAATCTTACAATGGTCGAATGATATCAACGGCAACAGCATTTCGAATTAGTGATCAAGATGTTACTATTCAAAATTTGCGTCACATGCTGGAAAATTTATCACCATCGATCGAGCAATTAAAATTAAAATCGAAATCAATCTTAAGCGATTGGCAAGAATACAATCGTGTATTGCTGCAAATGGAAAAACTTTTACGTGAAGCTGAAGCAGAAATTGATCGAGTTGAAATTAGTGCAATGAATGTTGAAACTTACGAAATGAGTACAAGAAAAGCACATGTAATTAATATTCAGCATATGTTTTATTTTTCAACTAGAAAGGGAAGGACTGTATGTCCGATATGATGTTTAAGAATATACACATTCTGTACTCTGTTCTACTTATTACTAAAGAAGATAGACACGATCAAGGATAAGAATGATGTTTCACGAAAGAATGTTTTCAAATGTTCGATCACTTTCGAGTTTAAAGTTAAAATACAGCATATTGAGACATGAAAATTCTTGAAATGAGAATTTAAACAAAACTTTCTGTCCTAAACTAGAGACGCTTCACTGCCATCTCAATCTGCATCATGTTGTATTTCAGCATATGAATTGACGATATTTCGAACTGCGGATTATCAAGTCACATAAGTTGCTTCCAGTTCGAAAAGGCAAGGTCTCGCAAAAAGCCCTAAGACGAAAAAGTGAACCCTGATGAATTCTATGGATCCTATTTTTGCCCCTTGAACAATATGCCACAGAGTTCTATACTTTCACCATTGTCGCGTATCTCTTTTTATGATCGAAATCAATGAATTGAAGTGATCAAAGCGTTATCACGCTTAGTATAGAGATATTCAATACACTATTGAATCAGTCCAGTGTCACGTGTTTTCCAGGGATGCACAAACCCGATATAAACTAGTGCAAGTAAATTAAGCGAATGGGCAAAGTGAGAACTGGGTATATGGGACGATACTTGAATAGTATTATTTGGAAAATATAATTCAATCTCTCTTGTTACGAGTACGAGAATTTAAAATATTCGTATCTGTTTTCTTCTTGAATAACTTTCAGTAGAAAGCAACGGGTGATACCCAAAACCAAGATTCTACTAAGATAATAAATATAGTGGTCTCACCAGAGGTTTTTTAATAAATCATTCTGGATTAGTGAAAACTGGTGTAGGAATCTATTTTCTAATATCTTAGAGTATATTTTACACAATTAGATTCGTAGAATTATTTTGGTATTGAAGGTTTTGAAAATACTAGAGAGTTTTTAAAAAATTAAAGGCTTGTCTTTGATCAAGTTCTATTCCAATGGATTTCATGAAAAAATATTTAAAACAAACAATTAAAATCATAATTCATTTAATATGACATACTCTTTTCTTTTCTTGTATTTATAACGATTATGCTGAACTCATCACTGGAATTCAATTGTTCACCAATTGACAATATTATTCTCGCATGTTATCTACTTTATTCGTATAGTTTAACTGTAGGCCAAGGATAGCTCAAGTTTTGATTAAAGAAGCTCGGAAAAGTAGAATTTTATTTCGTGTTAACATTTTCTGAAGTGCTACAAACATTCTCAGCAATCACCTTACTATTGGTATTAAATAGATCAGATGAACATATCGAACATGCTGAAATTCATCAGTGATTATTTCTCTCAATCTGTGTTCATACCCTAATCATATGATAACAACCCGCTTTTTACATTTGAAAAATAACCACGTTTTAGAAGATCTACGTGTTGTTCTTACTAATGCTGACTGAATAGTATAAAGAATCTTATCCATTTCGAATATGACGATGATGTCCTCATGTGATCTAGAAATTCGTATTTTATGAAAGAAAAAAGAAATGTATAAAATTATGGAACATCATCGATAGCCTTTCGTAATGAATAAAATTCATCTTAATTAAGGAACACTTGTAGCTATTAGTAAAATTTGAGGATAAGTACTAGATTTTTCTATAATAGCCAATAATATTGCCTCTTAGTATGTCATATTTTGGTATTTGACAATAACTCTATTCTCATAGGAATATTTACAAGCTATGGAATCTCACCGACATGATTATGATCAAATGACTATTCATGGTCATCATTTGTCTGGTCAATGTGATGGATATACATCAGCAAAAATCAATGAAATAACAATTCGTATTCAACAACGATGGACAACTGTTCAACAACGTTTACAAGACATGATTAAACCATCACGAGAAATTATTGATAATTGGAGACAATTCAATAATTTATGTGTCAATGTACTTGATCGACTTGGAGAACTTGAAGCACGATGGTATGTAATTCAACGAGAAAAATTTAATTCGGAAATTGATGTACAATTTGAAAAATCGAAAGTAAATATATATATATGAAAAACTATAAATTATTCATCGTCTATATAAAAAAAAACAATAAATTAATTCTATTTCAGGATTTTCAACAACGTCTTGACCAAATCAATTTAGACGTCAATAAACTCAATGAATATGGAAAACGATTAAATAACTATTTACCTCCTATAGCTGCAAAGAAAATCGATACACAATATTCAATGATTAAAAATCAATTTATCGAATTACAAAATTTTCACAATAAATTTTTAGTGGATTGCAATGAATTGAAACATCGTGAAAAGGTTTATTTAGATTATCTAAATGAATTTACACAAGTTATCAATCAAGCACAAACATTACTTAAATCTTCAAAACAAAATGATGACAATGAAAGTCAATATCTCAAACAACTTCGTGAAGTCGATAGTCTTCTTCAATCGAAACGTCATCTTATTGAACGTTTACATTCAAATGAATTTATTTTATATATGAAGCGTGCTAAACATTTACATGAACTTATTATTGAATATACTCATTGTATAGATTTAATTAAAACTCGTTTAAAAGAAGGTGAATTAAAAGAATACAATAGAATAAATTTTGATATACGTTGTCAAAAATGGAATGATTATATTCAAGCTATTGAACAAAATCTATCTGTCATACAAGAAAATTTACATACAAATCATCAAGGTTTAATTGAAATCGATAGAAATCTATCGAATACAATAAATGATTTTAATCAAAGACAACTAGAATTAATTCAATTAATCAATGAAGGAAAAAAAATTATTGATAATCAAAATATTTTTACTAAACTTGAACAACGTTGGCAAAATATAATGACTACAGTTTCGAATAAACAAACAGAAATTAAAGAATTAATGAAAATTTGGATATCCTATCAAAATTATTTAGAAAGTATTGATTTTGCTACATGACTTATAGATTCTAGAGAGTTACAAGGCAATAGAGAAGATCCGTCTAGGGTTATCTATTAATTAATTAGATGAATTCTTTTCTAGTTTGTGTTTTTCAATCGAGAACATAGCGACTTATTTTGAGGTCTCAAAAGCAGTAGAACATAGGTGATGAGAATTCAGCCCCTCTACCTAATGGTAAAATTTTTGAAAGGCAGTTTTATTTTTATTCAACAATATTTATGAGAGAACCTATCGAGGTGAGCGTCCTGAATTTTAATGATCATTTGTCAATAGATATTTCACAATGTTCAAATAGAAAAACCTAAATGAATTTGTTTACTTAGTAAAATATAACAAAGTATATCTGACTAGAATATTTTTGTCTCTCTCAAACTCTTTGTCACTTTCACATCTGTACAAGGAACTGAATTTTTATCGTAATAATTGTATTCTGACGCAAAAAACATCTATTGGACGAACGAAATCGAGAGTTTAGTAGAAGATTAAATGGTATTCAAACATATTTTTAAATGCTCTGTAAATAGGAAATAGTACTAAGTTATTTTTGAAGTCAGAAATGTTGTCGTACTGAAGACTTTGTTCTGTTATGAATTCTTCCATTAGTCCAAAATAAGGAATAGATCAATACTTCCGAGATGAAAGACGTTTACATTCTAATCAAAACCACGAATTGTACTTTAATTTTCGATTTGAAATTTTCTAAACTCTTTCTAATAAAAGGTAAACTTCGGATTGTACGATCACGTCCAACTTTACAAGATCGACCTTGTGGTCGTCTATTGTAGCCAAACCTAAGACGAAAGATACAATCCTTATCTTGTCACTTACGAATAATTTTTGGAAGTCTAAATGGATTGATTACTGCTGTACTATAGAGTAGGAAAATGTAACCCTTTCATAACCAAATTGCGATAAATATATACGACAGTGAACATACGACCTCGAATACATTGCTGCATTACTGTGCCCAATGTGAGCGGTGAATACGGTTCGTCTACATATTATTTGAAAATATCAGTGACTGTATTCGGCGAAATTATGCAATTGATATTGAGAGTCGCATCGATTGTTCTGGATAGACAGGAACATAACCGATGAATTCAGTATAACGAACTATTCTACTTAGATATTTTCGATGTATTATCAACATTAAACAATGATTCGTTCGAATAGTCTTTTAGCTCTCGGGTAGAGTCTATTAAGGAAATCAGTCGCCTAGAAATCAACGGAAAAGAATTTTATCAGCTGATTCTTCTAATCAAAAATCATATTTTTTGATAAAATATTTCGAGTAATTCATTCAATGTTGATCAATAGTTCCCCAGTGATATTTTTAGGAGTTAATTTCTTTCCGTTTGAATTGAATTACAAAAAAATTGCCATCTTCATGATTTGTCTATTCGAAATGATTCAAAACAATAGAGAAAAACACCCTAGTTTCAAGATCCGAGTAAAAATTCTTCTTTTATCTTTCTAATAAATAGACTATCATCGATTATTGAAAAGTAAATGTGACGCAGAACAAAAAGAATTACAAGCAGCAACTATCAGTATAATCAATCAAATGAAACAAGGTTCATCTACAACAATCAATCAAAATGAGGAATTAAAAATTTTATTAGAAAAAATCTATGAAACAAATCGACGTTTAATGAAACATGCAGATTCAAAAACGCAAACTATTTTAGAAAAAGAATTAAATGATTTACAAAAATCAATACAAGATGTTGATTCTAATCTTAAACAAAAACGTGAAGCACTCTTTACAGTAAGAATCACATTTTTCTTTTCAATACACAATCGAAGACAATATCAAAGCACATAACTAAGGAATAACGAATCTATTATGGCATCTGTTAAATCTTATGATAGAATAATTTTACCGAAACAAAAATGGAAGACTATCTATTTTCTAATAATACATCAATATAACCGCCTAGACAAGTATCACAAACATCCCTGGAAATAAAATAGTAAAATCATACATCGAGTTCATTTATTCATATTTTTTTTTCGATCTAAAAGTTACTTAATAAAATTTACCTACGTATTTTGTTGTAGTAAATGACTTCGTACTCCAATTCTATATCGTTGTAATTGTATACGGAGAAATTTGAAACAGACTAAAAACTGTGTATCAGAAAATGACAAAATAAAGTGCTTATTTCTAATCTAAATTGAACGAACCGGAAACATTATCTATCCGAGTTGACAGATAGGATCCATGTACTATATCGTTTACAGATAATGTCTGACCTTATTACACTGAGATTACGCTATGAATATGGTCGTGTTTAGTGAAAATACCATCTTGAATAGGATCCCATATTACTAAGCTCAATAGTATGGGTAAATACTATCCGTTAGTACACTCTTTTGGATCGCAAGTGCTTGTATTCGCTGCAGATATGGTATCGGCACGGAGAACTATATTAATTCTGCACTCTTCTGTAAATGTTCCGTTTTCTGGATGTTTAAGAATCCTTTTGATCTATTCTATGTCCGTTACTTATGAAATGTTAATTAATTAGAATGTTGGCATTTTCAAAGAAAGGCTGGAAAAAAGATTATTCACAAAATTTCTATTCTAACGTAAACATCGTTCTCAATACATGAAATCTGAAAATATTGAAAAACTGTGTGTTCATTAGATTGTAGAGTAACCGAATTCATCGGACTATACTTGGATAGTTCGAGAAAGATTTAGTCAAATAGAAACTTCTAGATCAAACGCATCTGCTACGAGAGACAATATTTTAAATTCAAGTTCTGCTATCAATATTCCATGTTCGTAATACAATTTTAAACAGAAGAAGGACCAATGGTAGATTTCTACTATAGACAAGTAACCCAGGAAGTTAGATTTTATTTTCTAATATTACAAACATCTTGACTGTGATTAATGTGATTTTATCCAGCGAGGTGTGAGACTAAAACCAAAATGTGTAATGGGATGTAGGAAGACGTGACAAATTTTACGAACTTTAACTTGTCTTTTTGCTTCGATTATCTTTTCTATAATCTTAATCCTTACTTATTCTATTATAGAGTCGAAAAACTATTCCGAAGGAGACGGTAATCTGTAGTCAATGAAATTTGCATGGATAGCATTATGCCATGATCATATATGAATTATTTTTACTCATTGATTTTAGTTTACATTCAATATATTTTAGATACACACATGAATATGGTTGCATGTTTATTGATTTTACTCCTCTCGTGAAAAATGCATGATTCTTTAATTGTTTTTTTTTTCTTGTTAGTTTGCTTAATCTTGTTCTTATGGGGATGTATAGAATATGAAATTTTTAGAAGGAAAACATTTGTATATACGAATTGTTATCGGTATTTTTAGTTACTCCTTCGATACAATGACCTTGATCGAACATTAGACGAATTGAGTACTATAATAAAATCAATTCGTTCACTTCAACAACAACAACCAACTGATGATATTGATCTATTTCTTGAGCAATGTCAAGTAAGAGAAAGCTTTTTTCCACGCATCTGAAAATAGAAATCAAATTTAATTCAGAGTAAAAATCGTGAACTTACACAACACCGAACTGAACTTCAACGTGTACGGCAGTCTGTAACTGAAGTACGTTACGTTTAAAATATCATTCTTATGTGTAAAAAGTCGTCATTCTTTTTTTTTCCAGATCACTCCAGATCTTCATCCTGATGATACACGTCAATTAATTCAAAAATTGAAGTAAATATTCAATAAATATACTATTTCCTATTGAGATGTTTGAGTGAATCATGATTGGACGTACAAGGGAAATGCTTTTAAGATGAAGATAAATTTTTCAGGTTTCTTCAATTCACAGAATAGAATAACATATCCATACCTCAAAGGGTTCGATCTGATATGCATATGAAAGTTGAGAACCTGATCGAGTGAAAGTTTACTTTAAAAACCATCATTTTCATAAGCTACTCAAGTGTTTTTATATTTCAAGGAAAGTCCGATTCAAAAATGTCCAGCCACTAGAATGAGTTCAGATCGATAGCTAGAAATTCTACCAATGGTGATTATCTTCGGAGAAAGTTTTAAAGAATGAAAATCACTTTATAGGGAAATTTCTATGCAGCAAGAAATAATTAACGAAATTCGACTCGACTTATTTGTGCTAGATTACTGAAGACCACAAGTTTTTTGTTTTGTTACCATTATTCAATTGTTAAGTTTATATGTTGTCTTCTTAATGTGCTATGGGACGGATATCCGCTGAGTTTAAGATTTTTCAGAGTTGAAAAGGACGCGTTTCTGTATCCAGCACTGTCGGAGTTTATCTATTAACGATAGATCCGGATATATGGTCGTTCAAAGTTTTTATGCATGTTTTCATTGTTGGAAATCTGATGAACATCCAATAAACTTTCGACAACTTATAGAGTCGCATCGGTATGTAATACTGTTATTCACAGTTGTACCGGTACGTACTCGACGGTTTTATTTTGATTATAACTTCAAAAGGATTGCTAGTTTAGATAAGATCTGTCTCAAATTGAAGATACACTTATTTTAGAAAGTTTTAAGATATGTTCAAGTCCTGAAAATTTCATTTTCGCAAAATCCAGAAAAATAGTGAATGTGATTCTTCAAATCTTCAAAACAAGTTTCACTTGGATTAAAGGCGTCGCCCAATTCTCAAGGAATTTTCTTCCTAAGTTATTATAAGTCAAAAAATCGTAAATAAAAGTGTGAGAATTTTTACAGGATACTTCTAGGGTTACGAAAACGCACTGCACCAAGGACGAGGAAGGTGAGAAGAAAGCTGCTTGTATACCTATCGAGATAATTGATAATTAACACCGATTGCTTTGAGATTTTTCAATAGCAAATGATGAGGTCAGATTGTTGCTGCTAGAAGTTTTCGTTTTTCATCATTCACCAGCATGATAATTACATTTTTTTTATAGAAATGATGCTCTGATTGTTCTAATTACCACCAAATTTTTCCCATCTAGCTGAATAGATAGTATGAAAAGCATAATGTCAATCATACTAGGTTATAAGCGACAAACTGTATCTTCATTGCTATCTAAAGACAGAAACTCTGAATATTGACCAAGATGTAACGAAAATCTTATTTGGATCCAAGAGCAACCTTCTAATGTTCGTGGTCGGGTATGATTATTTATTTGGCAGATACTCCCTCATTTTCAACTGAAAAAAAAAATCTTCTAACTGAACATAAACTTTGAGAACATTAAGAATTGTATCTATTCAGAGGTATGATTCGATGACTATCAACTTGTTGTTACTGAATTATCGAATTCGGTAATGTTTTCACATACCACTCATATTATAACGCTTTTGCTATACTCTTTTCAGAGTGAAACCCGGATATTCTCCATGTTGAATGTCTAGGACCTTCTCCAGCTTCGCCGGATCCTGCGCACCATATCTATGGGGTCTAATAGTTTTAGGTCTCTTTAAAACAATTCTGTCCCAATAGATCAAGTTTGATATGGGTCACAACGGATTTGGATGTGAATCTCTAGAAAACCGAAAAAATACCAACTTTGAAAATTTTTCAGAAATATGAATCTATTTTGTTTTTGGTGCTCTCTCTGTAGTAAAAATTTCAGCATACTCTTACGAATTTCAAATGTATATCGACTAGAGAAAGAAAAGAGTCATTCATAATCGAAATATGTCTTTATCAGGTAGATGTGAAAAAGTTGGTTCTGTTCATCAGTAGGTTTAGTCTAATAAATACACTACACATTGTAATTTTAGATACACAGAAAAGAATCCTAGTAACTTGAATTGTAGCGAAATTTAAACTACTTTTCAGCATTTTCCATTTTCTCGAGAATAAATAGCTGATGAAAATCTTTTACCTTATGAAAAACGTCATCCATTTTATGCTAATGAAACGATTTCAAATCTAGATTGAGCAAAAGAATGTGCTTGTGACTATTAACATCATCTATATTATATTCAATATTTTAATATACTAGAATTCATTCTCATATTTTGAATTTGTGTTATAATTTAGTTTACTTGAAATTCAATGGAGTGATGCTGAACGTACACTAGCAACTTTAATAGATAATCTAACAAAACGTCGTTCGGAATATCAAGATTTCGAACATAAATTTATTCGATTTCTTAAATGGTTTGAAAATTTTCTTGGCAATGAACTAAATCAACGTTTAGATGGTCTTACAGTTCAAGCGAGTCTTGAACTTTTAAAAAATGACATTCGAAACACAGTTGCCGACAAACGAAAACATGTTAGTGAATTATTAATACAAGCACGTCTTTTGCAATCTCAAACTACGGATCAAACACGAGCACAAACAATTAAACAAAAAATTGAACAATTAGAACAGACCATGGATACAGTAGAACAAAATGTAGAGAAAAGGTATTCTTTTTTGTTGGTATTGTTCTTATATGTACACAGTTAAACATTCGATTATTTTGAATACAAAATAGAATTAAAAAGAATGAAGTTACTTTTAAAATGCTCAATGATTTTGAACAAGGTTTTGAAAATATTCGTTCATGGATTGATACAATTGAAGTTGATTTACAACGATCAGTAACAACACAAAGCACGAATGATTATCATCAATCAATAACTGTATGATACTAATTCAGAATCAAAAGAACAACGAAATGAATAAATATGTTTGGATATTTTAGGCTATTGAAATGGACATCGAAAAACATGGAACAGTCATCAGTAGTCTACTTGGAATTGGTCATAATTTATTAAATGAAACTGATCTGTCTCCACGAAATATCGATTCATTATCTCGTACGGTTCAACATCTTGAACAACGTTGGGCAACATTAAAAGAATTAATTATCAAACGAAAATTTGAGTAAAAATAGTCTATTAAATTTAACAATTGATTTATTTATGATGCTTGATATTTAGATCGGATAATGTTTATCAATCATGGCGAAATATTGATGAATCTGTAAATCGTTTATCAAAGATGATCAATGATCATGAACGTTTACTAAGTGAAGTTAAATGTACAAGTGGTGATGGTTTATCAGGTGTTCGTAATGAATATAAAAGTCTCGAGGTTCGATTTATTGCTTATGTATTTCATTGATTTTGTTTTCTTTTCTATATTTAATGTTTTAGAACTTTAAACGAACATTAGAAGAAGATTATAGGGAAATTCAAAAGATATCAGATATGTATACAGATATCATTCGATTATGTTCAACAATTGATTCGAATAATGATATGCGTGGTCGAATAAATGATCTCAATCATCGTTGGGAAACATTGAATGGAACAGTACACGAAACAATGAAACATGTAAAGATAACACTTTGTATTTGATTAATGAAAACGTGTTTTTATTCGTCTAGATTAAATATATGCTTAGTATTTATGGTGATTTTCAATTAACACAAGATTCCTTATTAATTTGGCTAACAGATCTTGATGTTGTTATAACAAATCTTGAACATTTATCTCAAGCACCATCGAATGAAAAACTTCGACAATTAGATGTAAATTTTTTGAATAGAATTTCTTATCGAATGTTTGACTCTTTGTTTGTCATTGTCTTCTTTCAAGGATATGGATCGTGAAATTCAAGAAAAACAATCTAAAATTGAATATGTTCAAACATGTGCTAATTATTTACTTGGTAAAACTATTGATGCTCGTGGTTTATCAATCAATATGAATGAGTTAGATAAATGTTGTCAACAATTAAGAAATTTAACGAAACGTATTAGAAAATTAAAACACAATTTAAATAATTCAAACGACGTAAGAATAAACATGTATTATTTGTTCTATTGTTAAATCGAGTGACAGTAGTGTTCTTTCTCGTAGATTGAAAAGGAAAAGATTTCAGATGAATTCTACAAGAGATTCTAATCGATCATCGATAATATTTGTATTCTAACTATAACTCGTAAATTATCATGTTATATGTGCTATAAAATGATCGTTGTACATATAGCAGTGCACAAAAACTGTATATACAGATTTAAGTGTTCCTATGAATGAGTGTATCATCCCAAGACGATGATTGCGATTGAAGAATAGAAATCCAATACTAAAATTGAATGAGACTGAGAACACGTTGATGAGTATAAATTTGTCAATATCAACATTTTCGATTAATCTTTTCATGTTTTATAGTAAAAAGCCGCTGTATGAGAATTTATATTCTAGTCGAGTTTACAATAACGTAGCTCATCAGAAGCAACGAAAGGGATTTGTAAGTTTTCTCTATTTGATATTGTACGTGTCAAATTCGATTCAGTACGGAAGAAAATTGCAGATAGATACCGTCATTTTTTCTGCGAATATATTAAAACAAAAAGAGAGTAACGGCATCTATTTTGATTTCTAAAGTATACAATAAGATTTGAAAAGTATCTATACCACCGAACAAGAAAACTCTTCCTTCCCAATCCTACACAGGACCCACCGGTACGCCAAAGAACACTTTATGGATCTTATAATAACTTTTGTAAAACATTCATTTTCAATGAACTCTAAGATCGGTTCACTAAATCGGCATAGCCCACTCTTGTTACTATCGAGCTCACATTGTTTATTGACACACCTATAGTCTATACTACTTTCCAGAAAGAAGATAGCCAGAAGTTTTGAATGAGACATAGAAGATATGCATGCATACTTTTTCGTCGTCGAAATCTTGATAATCTTTCTGATTGAATTAGTCACTATCGTAATAGTCTATAAATTCACGTAGTTACCGATTCTATTTTGCGAATGTGAATTTTGTGAAAATCGCGAATCTTACAGAAACATTGAACATAGTCTACCACTAGAACTATATTTACTTAAGAGATTCAGAATACCAATTGATCTTCATTGAAGATAGCGTTTCTTTCATGCGTACTATTGATTGATAGAACATTTAGGAATAGTTTGTTTTTGCGGATATAAAAAATGTGAATTGGTTTTTCTTCGAATAAACAACTGTGTTGTCTCCCAGGCCATGTTAACAATTAATGTTTTAAGTTTCAAATTCAAACTTAGTATGAAAATGGAGATATCCACCGAGTTTGTTTTGGTGCACAAGAATATTGAACATTCAATACGACATAATAGAAAATACTACTTAGAAAAGTTATGAGTTATTCAATGAATTATTTCGTTGAAAATTAGGTTTCAGCAAATCTTAAAATTATTTTCAAAATTAGCAATGTTAGTTTATCTGTGAGAGATGCCATGCTTCTCTGTTCAAAATATTCAGTTTAAAATTTGATATCTCAACAGCGAAGGTCCGAACAAACGATGGATACAACACTTTTCTATTTGATCATAATACACGTTGCATGAACATTAACTTGAACTAAAAGCGATTAGACATCTAAACGAATTCCTCTGTCAGTGATGTTCTACTTCGAGTGTTGCAAATCTAAGTATTATACGTTATGAATAGCTAGAATTAAATGTATGAAGTTACAACAGTTTGTCTGTCAACCAATACTATGTGTTGATATCGAATCTCAACAACCGAACCTACTACTCGTAGCTCTAACCACATAATATACGGCAGGATTTCGATTTGATTCAATGAGAAAGTTATAAACCAAGTCAGGCTTTTTTTCATCACTACATTTACTAATAGTAATAATTGTAGACAGGAAACAAACTATCGAAAATGTCTTTGATAAGGATCGTATGTCGTAAGATGACCGAGACACAATGTATTTTCCTTCTTTCTTTGGTAACGTCTCGAATTGCACTAATTATCAATCATATTGTATTCTCTGATAAAATATTTTTTCTCACTTCTAGCTTCATTTGGATTTAAAGAATTCACCACGTGTTTCACCAGTTCGTGTTTCTGCATCACCGACACGTAGACGTTTAACTTCTCCATCACCGCCAAGTATGTAAAATTTTCAAAAAAAAATGGAGAAAGAAACTTGTTTCATTTTTATTCTTGAGAAAATACTTACTTTTGTAAATTGTAGGATCTCGATCACCAAAACGTTATCCTCGTTCTCGAGATCGTCTTCTTTGTTCATATGATAAAATTGAATTGGATGATAGTCGAAAACGTGCAGATAAACTCGTAACTGATTTTGAAGACATTCTTCTTCAAATTAACGCTGACCTTCGTTCGAAAGAAGAAAGTCTTCATGCGTCTACACCATCGGGTGTTCAAATAGATGGTTTACCTATAGATTTTACTTATGTAAGAAAACTTGATTTCATTTATGAATTAAGGCCTAACAGTAAACTCTTTTCTCGTACATGCAGAATCAAATATTAATATCGACTCGAAGAAAAATTGATACTTTACGTGAATTTATTCTTCAAATTAAAAAAGAATTAGGTGCATACTTAATTCAAGATCTAAATAATGATCCTATGGTACTTGGTAAGATTGTTGACTTCAAGAATTCTTCAAAGTCTTTTTGTTTTTGCTGTCGTTTCAAATTCATTAGACATTATGAATAAATGGAATTATTTACAAAATCTAGCGAATGACAAAGATGATCTATTAAATCGAAATCGTCAACAATGGAAAAATTTCAGACAACAGTTAGAAAATCTTGAGCAATCAATTGATCAAATAGCCAAATGTGAACATTTATGTTAGTTAAATGATGTTTGAAATTTTTCTTTTATAAAGTCATTCTTGAACGTATTTAGTAACACGGACGATTTATTCAAAATCTGATACGAATCAACGAATAGGTAAACATAAAAAAGAGAAAATCTGCAGAAACAATTGATCAACCAATATTTATATTTTAGATGAATTCGAAGTTCTTTTAAAGTCAACAATTAATTTAGCAGATAACTTCAATGATAAATCAAATGAATGGATACTTATTGAACATCGTTTGCAATCGATCAAAGATAAATTTCAATATTTAATAACTAAATCGAATCGTGCATGTCGAGAATTAAAAGTATTGTGAAATATAATCAAAATGAAATACACTACATCTTCCTTCTTCTTCAGACATTATAACATACATAAACATACTAGCACTGATTCTGTTATAGGTTAAGATAGTTTCCACTTTATATAAAGCCCTCATAGAATAAGTATGACTTCACAACGTCCTCAAACAGTCTAACGCATATTAGTAGCTATACAGAAAAATAATAAAGTGAATACTACAGCAGCATACTCTTGTATTCAGTTATGCAAGATGATCCTACAGTCGACTAACAGAGTCTGCTATGTATGAATATTTTGTTAACTAAGTTGGACACTACCGACTACTTGAAAATGAGAAAATAGAAAAATGAAGTATTCAATAAAGTAAGTCTTCAATTTCGTCTTCTGTCGGTTTACTATTCAAATTTTTTTCTGCTTATCCGTGAACACTGAATCAAATGAACGTTTTCACAATAACTGACGGTCTTCATATTGCCTGATACAGATAAGCGAATTCAATGGTTGATGAAATACTATCGGACACATTCTTAACGACACCCCTACAGGAAAACATCCTGTAGCGTCTCGTACATCAGTGACACAATACTGCTGTCTTTGATAAACCATGAGAGCCATTCTCTCATCGTCTTTTTTTGGATTTAACTAGTAGAACTGCTATGGAGAAGCATCTAACTTATTCTTGTCAGATTCTAGTGACATAGTCTCGCTTATTGTATATCAAAAGATCTGTTAAGATCCATAGCGAGACCGGAGATAAAAATGAAGAGAATCGCTCCCCTAAGCACTCCTTTCAGATCCTATTCTACAACGGAGTGTTGAAGTAGTTATATATAGATGATAGATACCCCTCCTACTCTAAACTACATCAATCCTCATTAGTTACTCCTTATCACTCACATCTCACGAGTATCTACTTAAGTTGTAGAGATTGCTCTAACAACTTTCTTTTCAGTACCTATATTTTTATTGGAAAGATTTCAATGTGAATAGACTATTGAAATTTGGAAATTAATACAATACTTTGTCTAATAGTTCGAAAAACTTCTAGAAAACATGTCTTCATAATTCGTAGAATTTCATTAAAGATGCTCTCGTTTCAGTTACTCGACAATCTTACTTATCATATCTCTCTTTGATCGTACGAGTAAACGAGTGTTGATATGGATGAATCGATGATCTCGACACACACACACACACACACACTATTGTTCTTGTAATAAATAAGAGTTCTGCTAAATATGATTGCCGAGCAGCTGTCTAAGAAGCACTTTCCACCATATCAGTTTGTAGAAAGTGGATTTATTGAGAATCTGATAATATAATAATGAATTTAGGAGTGTATGTCTAGTTAGCCATAAAAAAACCTAATAGCTCGTGATTATGGTAACGCGTGTTATTTACATTTGCTTTTATGTTCTAATCTTTCAACGATTTGTACTAAAATTCTTTTATTTATTGACTAGACAAGTGCAGATGTAAAAAATGAAACATTAGAAATCAATTCTCAATTGGATCATCTTGAAGTATTAACACATTCATTGGAACCAATCGATAATAATGAAATGAATCAAAATATAAATCGCACAAAACTTCATCGATTTATTCGTATTCATGATGATCTTGAAATTCTAAACGAACATTTAATTCAGATAAATGATCATTCATTGTCGATGTCACCCAATGAACAAATACGTCAAATAAATGATTTAAAACTATTATTTGATCGTTTAAATTCAATAAAACGTGTTGTTCGAATTTATCTAGATCAATTAGAAAAATTATTAGCAAAAGATGAATTAAATCAAGGTTTTACATTATCAAATCTTTCACCAATAAGAACATCGAATAATAATTTTCAAGTAAGAACAATTTTCAATTATTCAAACTTATTTTTCGTTGATTTTTTCTTTCTAGCGTGTTTATCCATAATCAAGGATTGGACATGTGAATGTAGTATTCGATGTCAAGTATTCCTGTTTCTTTTTTCAATGAATAATTTTTGCTAGATATCAAAATTTTTATTATTAAAAGATTCAATGTCATGAATCTTTGTTCTTAATCATTCTTCAATAGTTCACATATGCCATTCAGTTTTTCTTCTTCTCCTTCTTCTTGCATGCGCATGATCTTTTTTGTGTAAACAAATATATAATAGTTTTGAACGAATAAATGTTAAACTCATCATTTTATTTATTTGATCTAGCCTGTATACTTGCCATTTTTGATTTGAGCTGAATGCTTAACACCACGACACAGCAGCAGACAAAATAATTTCTATCTATATAAAAATATTCATTGAACTTCATCTATGCTATTCTTTGCCCATGTTTATTTCAAAAGTTTGATTCCTGTATCGAATAAAGAGGATCTGCAGCATGTGTTGTGTAAAGTATTCTAAGCAAATATTTAAAATAGAAAACATGAATTTAAAGAATCAAACGATGCTTCATACTTGAGAAATCAACATATTCTAACTAAGATACCAGTGTTCATATGATTGTTGTTGAAATATCGTGTGCTCTGTTTCTTGAAAACTTTATTCTTGTCAATGCCAAACTTATGTTTCGAGTGACTAACGTATTAGACTTCTCAATAAAGGGTAGAAAGTGATGCTTTTGAACGAAGTTTATTAAACATCAAGGTCAAATTCAAGTTTCATAAAATAATTCATTATGATCAAGTGGATATTCACAACTAATTTTATCGTAGAACACTTGGATCATTCCGACTGTTTAAATAAAGGACATCGAGACGAATATGATCCTCACATGATTATAGATTATTTTTCTTTGATATCTCTCTAGTGTTATTTCGTAGCTAAATAAATACGAAAGTATTCAAAATCAAAACAATACAAAGAAAATGATGTGATGAACTTCTAATTGATAGTACGATGATTATCCAATTTTCAATCGTTCTTTTTTTCTCTTAATATTATATTTTATGATTAGATGATCACGGTCGACGCAAGAGTTTTTGTTTTTTAATATGAATAAATCATCGAATTCTAATAGGAAAAAAGGCATTCTTGGCATGTTTTAGCTTCTTGTTAGATTCATAAGGATGTATTGTGACTAAAGTAAGAAGATCAAAATTTTCACTCGATTGAAACAAAATAGAACTTTTTTTTTCATTTCAATATGAAGAGTTTCACTTCATTTTTGGCTCATCGTTAAATAGAAAATGGCAAACACATGTTGAATTCTTTTCTCATTGAGTATATTTTCGATCATCAAAACTTTCGATTATTTTCATTTCTTAATCATTCATGAGAATAAATTTTGCAAGATCTTCTTCCACTGAAAATTTACAATTTTCCCTCATGTTTTTCATATCAAGTTATAGCTAATATGTAATCTCTATTATATTTAAAATAAATCACAGTAATTTGGTAGACTCTTTATACCATAGATGATTGAACAGTAAAGATCATAAGTACTACAAGAAAAATCGTTTGCTTTGTTCATCTTCTTGGTCACTTCTTCGAATGATTTAACCTAGAGAGTAAATGTACCAGATATTCATAAGATTTTGAACTTGTAGAATTAACATTTGACTTTCAATTGATGAAATTATGGAAAATTTTCTCATAGTGTTGACATTTCGGTGATAATGAAGAATAATCAAATTTTGCTCATTTCGATCTGATCGATGTTTTCATCTATATCTGAATATCCACCAAGACTCATTCTTTGTCTTATTCCAACAAAAAAAGAACCGAACACGAATAATATATTCGTTAAAAACATAGAATTCCAAGTTATATATTTTGATAAAATGTACGTATAAATGATAAAAGAGATATACTAAAGAATACAATTAGTAAGACATATTCTGTGCCACTCATTAAATATAGAACTAACTAAATATTTTATACTTGATGTTTGCTTTACTATCAGAATAAGTGTTTATAGGTTTTTTTTAAAGTGACATCAAGTACGATAAATAATTTATATCGTTGAAGATCATCAATCGATTTATAATTTCATTTCATGATTTCGAACGGGAAAAACTTTTGGTGTTTGATTTGAATTATCGGATTGAAAATATGACAATTGTGACAATTTGTAAACAACTTTTGAAATGTAACAATGTGGATAGATGGGAAAAAAATTATAATCATCTTCCATAGAACTCAATGGACCATTCATTGATGAAAATGTTTGTATCGCCGACAAGAATACAAATGTCAGAAAACATATTAATAAATATGTGCCAAAATATTTCTCGAATATTCGAAGATAAGTATCGTACAAAACCCAAAATCCACGCCAAAGAAATACACACGAGGCAAAAGTGAATGCATGAACAAGATTTCGATGGAATTGTGGAAAGTTGCCCATAAGAAATTTCCAAAATGCATGTTTCATATCGAACTTTTCGAAGTAATACTGACAATAGACCAATGGAAAATAGAGAGGATAACCAATCAATAAACAGATCCAAGCTGATTTCGTTGTATCATCCGGATACAAATATTGATCGAGAATAACATAAAAACCATGCCATCCGATGATTGTTATGTTTGAGATAATGAATTCGTACAGAAAAAAATTGATCAAATTACTTTTCCAACGGCTCATCTTTGAAAATATATTTTGCACATACGTATGAATAGTTTTTTGATCATTTTTGTTTAACAATACTTACGTTTTCTGTAACTAGAGGACATTCGAATCGAATACAATAATCCACCGAATCATAACTGACAATAAATGGTGCACAAACGAAATCCGACATCGTTCCAGTAATAACGATCAAGGCGAACACCGATGCTAATGATAGAACTAACATAAATGTCCAATCTAGAGGAGTATATTGATCTAGTATAGTCCAGATCATTTGCCATTGACAAATGTACATGAAAGCCAAAAATAGTATATGAAATTTCGTTAGAAACATTGCGACAAGTGCATGTCGTCGTTTAAGGAAATTATACAACAGATCTTGACTAAGATAGAGAATGAGTAGTAGAATTTCAACGATCACATATGGAGTAATCAATGATTGTGGTGAATAAGAACCATATCCATATTCGGTATAATTTTCTCCATCGAGATTATATGTCAATGGATAACTATTCAATGAATTAAGCATAGTAGTTGTAAGATTCCATCCACAATCCCAGAAGAGAACCAACAATGGAAAGATAAAGCAACTAGTAAGAATTGGTTCGACGATGAATAAAACAAGATAGCGACCTTTAGGTTTGACAGCATTTTCTGTTGTATTATCGACGATATTAAAGATCTGTGTTAGTCGACGTCGATTCGAAATACCTTCATCACCAGAAACTGGTTGTGATAATTCAGAACCAATAATTTCAACTTGTTGTTGATGATGATATTCATTATCAAAATTTTTGGAAACAATTGACAATCGATGTTGATTATTGTTTGATATACTCAAACGAGGAGTTTTTCCTTGAACTAGAAACACGGGTAACATGATCGATTGATCGTTAACATGCGTTTCTTGTTATTTTCGATTTGTCACGTTCAATATATTGTTACCTCCGAATAAAAATCATTGCATTTCATTGATATGAAGCAAACTTTCACAATTCAATGTGTACAAATGTACAATTATCGAAATAATCTATTGAGAGAAACAACTAGATCATTTGGTACGAAAGTGTTTGATGATATTTGATCGTTGTCGATTAAACCATGCTCATTCACGCAGTAATATTAAAACTAAATGTCGATTACTTTACTAAGAAAATTTGAATATTGACTATTAAAAAGTTACATAGTTTATTTATGATCAGAACTTCGATTTCACGAAAATCATCGATAATACCTTGGGCCATAGAATGCAATGATGAAATAGAATTTGCTATCTAATCAAGTTTTTCTTTGATAGAAAATACTAATTTAATCGAAACGCATGGAAATCGACTAATACTCTCAAGATAGTCTAAGTACTGTAATGTAATAGATTGAAAAAGGCACACACTGGACTTTATTGTTAAATTCTGTCTATCTCGTAAGATTTAGAAAAACTGTCATAAAAAATCGATAATGATAATTGAAGTAGAATAATGAGTTATCTAAATTGATTCTCTACTGAAATCGAAGAACAAAAAACATAACGTATGAGTTTTTTCATTTTATTCAAGTACATGAAATTCTGAACAACTATCATAAAGGTAAACGAACGACAGGAAAGAAATGTAAACTAACTTTTTGAGTTCTGTCTCAAATCAAAAGACGAAGAACAACAATCAACTAGTTAACAATCTGATTCCGTGTCTTATATAAAGTAGAGCACATACTGTTCGCTTAAGTCAATGACGTGAAAGCAAAGTAAACTTAGTTAAATATCTACTTTTCTCTCATAGAAAGATGCGGAAAAAATATCGGCATAATTAATTGACTGAAATAAATGCCCGCGGAACTTGCTCACTATTTCTCAGGACATTTATAACAACTATTAAGATAAGTAAATGAAGAAAAGAAAAAGGTAAACATTATTCTCATAAGGTGTGAGCAGGAAAAAAGGCATAATTAAACGAGAAAAACAAAAAAATAAAGAATCTATTCAATTTTCCCCCTATACAATGCTCGATGGTTACCGGAACAAATGAATAAAAACAAATGAAGTAAAGTTAGTTTTCATTTTACGGATGTTTTTAGAAAATATGCCTGAAGAAATATATTAACTATACGAAAGCCGAAAGAAAAACTTGTTAGCCAAGATCCTTCGGGGCTGAAATATGCAAGTCGCATGTTTTCTTAAGCTTCATTATAAACTGATGAAGCATGTTAACTAAAACATTATTCATAGACAATCAATAACTTTACTAATTAGATTTTCACCGAGATAAGACTTGTTTTCTTTATTGCTACAGCTTGAACAGAATTTGTTTGTGTGTATTGTTTTTATTTGTTCGTAATATTTTTGTTCTTTTTCCTGGTGCCTGTATCTTAAGTTAGCATACGAGTTTGTTGAAGATTTGAATTGACTAGTGAGGAAGTCAATTATATTTGGAATAGGTTCTAACTCGTTATGATCAGAAACATTGATATTGATGATTCTTCAAACAGATAGTCTTTTCATTTCATGATTATTTTGTTGATCATATGAATACTTCGACAACTCATGTTGCATATATATTTTAACTATCCATGATTACCATGAAGCGTTGTCATTTCTATTTACTTTTTATCCGCGAGTTAATTTTCTATGCAAATTTCAATTTATCATTACGAAAAAATATTGTCACCCATTGAGAAAGCAACAATTTAATAAGAAATTTCTTGGTTAGCACGGGTGAAAAAAATTGATACAGGTTACAGTCAGACTGTGTGACTATAATAGTTCAGATGTTCTGCTGGCCTATGCATGTAAATATATGCATGTATTACTTTTCAAAAACAAACTTTTGGTGTTCTACGCATAATAAGATTCAGTCAACCAATGAAATATGAGTGTTGTTTCCAGATCACATGGCAAATCGATCAGTTCAATTGTACCCACCATCATTGACATGTTGAATATAAGTTTGTAATTTTGCATAAGGACAATGTGTACGATGTCGAGGGTTAATCAATTTTAAAAACTATTTTGGCTTTTATTCTCGAAATTTTGCTTAATGTCTCTCAACTCTTCACTACGTAGATAGAAATCTCTGACAAACAGCTATCTACTATTGGCTTCTTCGATCGTGAAGGTAACTGTGTAGGGAGGAAGTGGGGATGAAAATCGTGCGATCTCGATTTAAAACTTCTGCTCGGTAAGTTTCACTAGAAAAAAATTGTAGTAATTGATTCGAATGTATAGATGGCATAGTCAATGCCAATCAGAATTCAAAGATTTAGAAAAAAAAACAGATTCATTCATGTTAATTCGTTTTCTGTTGTAAAATTGTGATGATAACTAACTGAGAGAAAATACTCGAAACGGAACCATCCGTTTTTATTAGATTCATGCGATATGAGGCAACCACCAAGATGATTATAATGTAAAGAAGATCGTAAATTAATGTGTAATTTTTCTATGAACAATAACGAACTCTGAAAAAACTATGAGGGACAGTCTATCTATACGTGTCAAATAATGATAAACTCTTTAATCGTACGTGACATTGGTGCAAACCATTCAACAGTCTATGATACACTTTATTGACGTGCAAACGCCACCTACGCTACTGCTTTTGATAGAAATATACACTTGGCTGGATGAAAGCAACGGTCGGAACAGGTCACTAGCTCTGTGTTGACTTTTCTGGGTTTTTCGCTTACATCGGTCTGAAAATCATGGCCAGTATCTATGATATGCAGGCCAGACACAGGTAGGTCGTTGATCGTAGGGCTTCATCTGGATCTTTCGTTTCTTGTCTGTTATCATTATTGAATTCGTTTGAAAATATTGACAAGCCCTGTTAGGACTTCTGCATGAAGGTATGACACAGGTTATGACGAGCCGTGGTTAAAAAAATCTTTTTATTCACATTTTATGAAACAGGAACCATGATCGAACGTGATAGGATCCGAAGCATTTGTGGACACAGTCGAAACAGTTATTACTATTTCAATACAGATAGTGTTCAATTTAACACATATGAGTGAATTTCAACTTTTTGGTACAATTCACGAAAAAAATTGAAAGTGAATCTAAACCACTTTTGAGAAGTGCATTTTATTATATTCTATGCCTGTAGTATATAGCAAAATTTTCTCAACACTTCATCGATTATTAAGGGAGATATGAGCTCTACAATTTTGCAATTCTTCTACTTAAGGTGCGTGTAATTCGAAAATCGCACAAAATTCTATTTTGTGCTATTTTTACATGGTTTGATAGAGCTCAGCAAGCTCTACAAGAATAACTATATTGAAAATTTTGAAGTCCTTTCATTGAAAGAAAATTCTCAGAAAACTCAATTTTTTCTTGTGAAGGTATAAACGCTTCATTTTTCAATAAAGTTAACTTTTTTACGTTGGTATATAACACTCAGAGAAACTTTTGTTCGATTCAGCATGAAAAAGTGCAACTATATAGATGTGACTTTTAGTTTGTTTATATACAACTGAAAATATCTGCAAAAATTCGTTACTGTTCTTTTCATATGGTATAATGTAAATTTCTCCCAAATAGAAAAGGATTAAGAGCTGAAATTGTTATCACTTACACAGCTCTTTGTTTTATATCTACTCTGAAAATTTGAGACAAATCGGACGTTTTATTGAAGAGTTACAAACAGATCAATTTTCAAACCGTCACTCTACAAAATAAGTATAAAGACCTTGTTTTCAAAAAGTCTGATTATTTTTATCCACAAATAAATCTGATAAAACACAGTTTTTTCTAATAATTTTGGGTCTTAAAGAGTTGTCTTTCTTTCGGTATAGCCTGCGTATCACTAGCTTTTTCAATGGCAGAATTACAGCCACGTTTTCGTCACTCTACACAAAAATAATAAGGTGTCTATCAAATAGTGCGAACATTGTACGAAGGAAAGAACAAAACATTATGTTCGAATCGCTGATATATTTCGATAGAATATTAAACGGTGTAAAAATTTTTGAGTTGCACAATTTTCCTCTTGGTTTTCAATGGTCAAAGAATTCGGTTGTCTTATCATGTGTCATTAAAAATGAGTAGTTTTTTGTCGTAGATCTCTTATAACTCAGCACTAGTATGAGCTACAGGGCTGAAATTTTGTGTGCCAGTGGTGGGGCATATCAGGTGCCATTACGTATGAAAAAATTATTTGAATCGATTCGAAGAAGCAAAAGTCATTAGCCAAATACTACTAAAATATTAACGGTACCAAAAAGTTGCAATTCACTCATATATATAACTCAATTCAACCAATTTAAGTATGGTGAGTCAAACTTATCAGGGAGAAATGTCTGATTAATGCTGAGGATAGATTTTGGAAGCAGTATTACATACGTTTTATTGACACTTAACTTGTTGTGATAGAGAAGTAAAAACATATGAAGAATAAAAAATACTCAGAAAATATTACTACTCTATAGTTATTTCGAATGGATAAAAATAATCATTGAATATATCATTTAGTTCACATGCTACAATAAATACGATTGAAAAAAAGTCCAGAAAATTAATGCTTCTTTTGTCAATCTAAAGCATTTACTTCTATAAGTGAATCAATGAAAATAATAATTACATACGTCGATGCTGATCATAAAAGTAAACAATAAAATCTTAATAGGAAGTACAATTTTAAATACTTCTCATCGAGTGGTTGATCTAAGAACCGGTATATAGTTGACCTAACTTAAGCTGTGAATGTGGGCACTACGAACAAGATAAAGAAGATGTCCAGAACATTTTTGGCTTCTGAAAAGTTTAGACTAGAATCGGACAGCAGAAGCCTTGGAAAAAACTCTGCACAATTAAAAATCAAATGACGCACAAAATATTCTGCAAATCAGATTTCTATTTTCTTAAAACAGTCATTGGCTTGCCTCGTATATACTGGGCAAGACACATAAGTCGATAGATGTTGTCCTCTCTCAAAAGAGCTCTAGTAAAAGAGTAATGTTTGTGAGCTCTTTGACGTTTTCGTGGCTACCATAAAGTTTGTCATAGATGTCTAATTATAGAACGCTCCAGTTGCTGAGGCTTCGGACAAAATTCAAAATTGTTTAACGCATACTCTAACCCATCTGAAAGTTCGAACATTTGTCAAGAAACTCTCAAGATTTCGGTTGATTCTTCATTTCCACTATTTGGAATCAATCTTTATGTTATTGTCGAGAACATTAGAAATCAATATTAGAAAGAAAAATACGCTAATTGGGGTGCTAGAACGAAAAGTCATCGATCACAACTCACAATATTAACAGAGGAAGTTTTTATTCTTTCAATATTTGTCATGATTGCAGATTGAGTGTACCGAAGAAATATTCGATCCACTCGATTGAGATATAAACAAGTGAACATCAAAGAAATATTCGCTAGTAAACTTACTAATGAACTCCAATAATTGTCACCAATATTATAGCGTAGGAATCTCACTTGTCTTCGTCTAATAAACACTCTTCATCAGTTGTCGATTTCGCTGAATGATCAATACAACAAATCAAATCAAAAACAATAATAATAATAACAATAACGGTACGTAGATGGTTTCACAATTTGTCCGATTTCCATTCGAGTTGGCACTCATGCCATAGAAAGAACTTGTACGCTTTTCTTTTGATTTTTGAATAATAAGAAAATAAGCTTTTCAGTTTCGTCATTCGAATTCTCATCTTCTATTACTCATTGACGGGCAAACAACATCGATAAGAAATTTGCCATTTTCATCTGTATCGTTTTAATATAAATAGTAAAACTGAATACTTATTTGGTCGTTGATCCTTCTTATTTACATAAATATATGAAAAAAAACGAGCTTTTGAGTTTTATTTTTCATGCCAACGAAATCAAAGAAGAAATTTTATCGCAGACTCAAATCAATATTTTTTACTAGATGGTGTAGATGAATGGATGTGTAAAGAATCAAGATTTATTCATATATGCACCTTGAGCACATGGAGAATGTGAGTGCATGCAACAGTCAAGCATGCTCCCATCCGAATCTATTTCAACATTCTGCCTGTAGAAATAATATAGTCTATATCGATATCACTATTTTATTATAATAACACAGTACTCAATGCAAATGTCTGTTATTAATTATTTTTGCATAAAGTTCACAGTTGCCATTCAGTTTTTCTCGAGCATTCTCGTTTTTGTATCATGTAAATATATTTATACGTTTGAAGTTATCTATAACGAGCAACGAATCAAATAAATATCATGTTGATGGTATATTCTTCTAGTATAATTACAAGCGTTGTATTCACTACCATTCGAAGCTATTCTTCGTTATTGAGTGGTTCGATAGATAACACACTAGTTGATATTTGTCTCTGATATTATGCGATTACAGTTGTCCCTTTATCGACCGTTCGGTTTTGATTATACTTTAGGTATTTGCAAATGAATTTTACATAAACCAATGTTATTTATATGAGAGAGTTTATTCGTAACTCCAATTTACTTTTACAGATAAATACAAAAATCTTAAATACTTGTCATTGTCAAATTTTCCATAGCCAAGTTAAGGTCGCTTTTTTAATTGATACAAGTTGTTTCAAATCGGTATTTCGTATTTGGAATTATTCGAAATAAATACCCATATCGAGAAGAAAGAAAAGGGAAAATTAATCTGTGACATAGTATGAGAAACAAAGCTCTGTTATTTTTTGCTAGAATCACTTTACAATAGGTACGAAATTTATCATTATTTACTGATTCGAATAATGATAATCTAAGAGAATAATTCTTCCTTGACTTTTTTTAGTCTAGAATGATGTTCATCTCATGGATGTAATCAAACAGTTTTATTGAAGAATAAAAAATCATGCAAAACATGTTAGATAAATTGAATATCTAATTCAAGCGTTTAAGATTAATCAGTGCTATTCTACTGCTTTTCGGATGCTTAAAGAAATATAATCTCAGCAACCGGGAAAAATTACATATAATTGTTTGAAAAATAACTCAAATTGATATCTTATATAGTTAGATGAAAACGAAATTACTGCCCAGGTCGAAAGATACGGTTCATATATGCCCCGTATACGGGCAGTATATCTGGCGCAGAATTATAGACCGTACAATCATTGAAAAGGGCCGTTTTGCAGCCGTGTAATGTGTCAACAGGCTCCGTATTACTGAGCCCTCTAAAGAACCCGTAAACTGGGCCGTTTTGTCACAGTGTACGACCATAAAACGGCCTATATTAATGATAATACGGGCTGTAATTCTGTACCCGATATACTCCCCGTACACGGAGCGTATCGGTCAACCTGGGTACGTTTTATCATCGGCGACATCTACTACCGTGTTTTAACATACAATTCTACTAGCATCATATCTTTCCCAGGTCAATCAAAACGCCCACCGTTACAGTATCGTAAACGGTCGTTTTTATATCGTATACCACGGTGAAACGACTGTTTTAAGCCGTATTATGGCATTTTAACAAGGTCAGTATTACGGACGCACACGGACACCGTATATACGCCGTAAAAACCTCGTAAAGACAGCGTAATACTATATCGTATTCTATAGAACATACGGCCGTATTACTGACCTTGTTAAAACGGGATAATACGACGCCGTAATGGGCCGTGTTCTCATCGTATATGACCGCTTACGGATCGTTCTGTTCGACCTGGGTTATCTGACATTCTGTTTTGTTTTCAACATGAAATTGTACCATTACAACCAACTCAAGCAATAGCGGTGCACTTGGAATGCGATACAGTACAAAAGATTGTTTATGTTGATGATCTTCAAGTAGAAAAAAATAGATTGTTTTTTTTGGTGTTTTATCAATAACATTGGTGTAAGAAATTCCGAATTTCTGATAAGAATTCGTAAATCTTTGATATAATTGATCAGTGTTCCTAAATAATTATAATTCCAATTGTCAATGGTGATTTTCAAAATAGCATAATGTGCAAGTAAATATGACATTCTAGCTCTAAAAATAAATCTTTGCATGAGATGCTTATTGTATAACTGAAATTCTACAATAAATATAATTTCTGTTCATCGATTTTCACTGAATCATATTCACAGTTATAGTAGAACTGAACGTCCAACGTCCTCAGAAATGCACCATTGGTTTATTCTTCAACATATTCATATAGAATATGTGTCTTCTTTAGTAATTTATATTGATAAACATAGGGAAATGATAAGAACTGATACCCAATTTGTGTGTTAAGGAACGTTGAGTAAAAACTGACCTATTGAATAAATGAGACTTGACTATGTTTAAAGCATCGCATCATCAGCAAATATATTTAACAATAAAAAGATACTTCAATCACAAGAATATACTAAGAACTTTGTTTGGAACGACGAGAGATCAATGTTCTTAAATTTTGACTTGCAAATTTAATCGATCACACGGATGGTTTTACCACACCAACAAAACATATATTTATGATCTGTTCGATGAGTACGACGAGTCTTGATGTTGTAGCAAAATATGTCGGCTATAACTATTCAAAAATAGAAAAATAATTAAGTAAAACACAAAACAATAACTAAAATGCCTTTTCATATCTTTTTCTCTCTTCACATATCAAAACTTAAAGATACATACAAAACATAGAAGAATCATGCTGTTATTTCATAGCAATAGACAAATTAAAAATGTTAACACTCTTCTATGAAGCAAGGATAAAATGGATCGCAGTCGAATGGTTGACTTACAAAATTTCTTTTTCAGAAAAAGTCGCAATGATCTTGGAGTTGATTTTTAAATTTAGTGTAGGTAAAATTATAATGAATGATGCTGTGTCAGTCTAGTGAAAAGTCTTTAATCGAGTTGGATTTTTTTCTCTTTTATATAAAATTCAAATTGAAGTTAGTGCCTTTAGATCCTATTGTGCCATAAGGTATTTCTCCTTACTCTCCTTTCTGGAGTTTCTGAATGGCTGCTCATGAGAAAAATATATGCTTGGCTTGAAATTCTGAAATGCTATCTTTTATAAAATATTGCGACCGTAATGATACATGATGAATTAACTTTCCGCCTCCATTTCTTCGACATGATACGAGAAATTGAGCTGAAACTCTTTCTTACATATATCAGTCAAGATTTTGGTTGGATAATTTGGTAGATTTCCTTTTATCTCTCATAGTTTAAAAACAGAGTCACATAAACGAATGTACACTGACAAGCGTTCATGAGAGGAAGATTTAGGATAGCTGCCAAACATCATCTATATGAAAAAAACTTTTAAAACGAAAATATACATCCATATCGAATAATTGTCAGTATATATGAAAATAATTTCAGTCTGATGATTTTTCTTAGTACGTATGCAAAAGATGAGAGAGAAACAGACTTTTGTAGAACAAGTTATAGTTGTCGCTTTTTTCGCAGTATATATTTGATTTATTCTAGAATTTATTCAAGGTTACATGCAATGTTTGTGCTCTAGGGGTTTGTTGCTACCAAGATAGTACTCAAGACAATATTGTGACAGTAGAAAACTAGAAAAACATGGAAATTTTGAGTGGCGTAAGTAAAAAGATATCATTAAATCATCATCTGGACAAAAACTTGTAGTTTGTTTACTGCATTTCTTAAATTTAAAACACACAATATGCATATTAAGCGATAACTCTATGGCGCGATTTTTCCCTCTGACACCTTGAAATAAACAAAATTATTATCATGACCATTCGTATTATTTAAACATATATGATTAATGCAATGCCTTCAAAATAGTACTATGTTATAGGTTGAGTGTGACTAAGAATCCCCTATTTCTGTACTACATGCATGACATATCCTTGTGATGCATCTCAAGGATATGTTATCAGTTGAAAATCATCAATGCAAAACTTTTATCGACTAATTATCTTTCACGCGTATATCCTTGTCAAACTTTTGACTTTTTTTTACATCTGCAAGAACACTGTTGTACATTGTACTGTTTAAACAGTGCACTCGATCTGTGTAATATCATCAAGCATTTCGTCATGATATATAATGAGTTAAGACAATTTTACAGAATTCGAAAAGATTTTGAACTTCCGTTACACTTCAATCACTAAGTATTTTGAATAAGTGAACGAAAGATTCACAAGAATTTCAATCTATACTAGATCGTTCCTATATCAATATTGATCTTGTCCGGTTCCATTTGTATGAGTATAATGAAGCCTTACTATTCTTGTGCAAGAGTTTTCAAATACTTGAACACCTAGATGATTATGCTTGTATGAATAATGCTGTCGAGCAAATTGAAATGATCTATTATTAAATAAGAGATTATGAACGAGTTCAACTCTTTGCCATATAACTATTGACAGTTCTGCTCGTCCTTTATCAAAAATAATATTTGTGTGAGTAGGTTGACATTGTTCCTTGTCATGTCTTCGACTTTACGAGTCATGAAATAATTAAAACGCTACATTTAAGGAATTTCAACGATTCCTCGTGCGTCATCACATCTCACACAATTAGATCAAGAATTTGAAACATGTGCAAAAGTTTTTCAATTAAGTAACACATCGGCATTGACATTTTGCTTTCTATGTCCAAAGAAAAAGATTCCAATAAGCAAGATTAAACGGAAAACTGCTAATATATACTAAGTGATGATATAGTGTGACAAATTAATTGCTTGTTTCCACTTTATTAGTATTGAATGTATTTTTTAAAAGTGAAATTTCCTCGTCTCTGTTTTACATGATTAGTGTTAATTCATCAAACAAATTTTGAATGTTTCGGTAATTTTATGTTCTTGAATAATGCACAATAAATCTTAGGAAAAAAAATTTATCGTAGTCGTACATATTTTATTCCTTCATTGTCGTTCATATGGTTATATTATTTTGTTCAAGTTATCTCTTTTAGTGATCATTTTGAAAAGAAGAATTTAACAGAACAATTAGTGAAACAAACGAATGTATTAACATATGCCATAATCAGAACAAAGACGAGAACATGTATCTATATTTGAAATGCAACATATCGAATAAAGGAACATGTGCACTACAGATGTAGTTAATATTGTCAATATCTAACTTATCTATAACTCAAAGCAGCTTGATACGTTACTTTCTTGAAAAACAAAGCAAACAGTAATTGTCACTTTTCCATGGATTCAGATTTGAATGAAAAATCATTCTAACGTTGCAGTGTAAAAGCACTCAACAAGATTTTAAAATAATAACTTTAAATTACTTCTTAAAACATCTCGAAAAAACGTGTCTTTCTGCAGATTATTTTGTCAATGGAACTATTTTTAAATTTATTTCGAAGTCGGATAAGCTTACGATAATCAACATACCACGCGATCTTTTCCCTCTATGCTATTGAATTTTCATTCATACACTTTCGGTAATGATGCATAGAAAGTGCATTCTCTGTGTAATGGTGATACAGAGAGTGAGAGACACACACACGCATATTACAAGTTGCCAACAAAATGGCGAACAGAGAAAAAAACATTCTAACACATCCATGTGTCACACCGACAACGGCATATCATCGAGAATGCATGACAAAAAATAACATATTCGACATTCATCTCTCGTTTTCAAAATGAAATTAACAAAAATTAAACGACTGATAAATTGTATTCTTTTTTCTTCCATGAAAAAATAAAATTGATCGATAGTTGAGTTCAATTTATTTTTGCTTACATAAAAATGTGACCTATGGTTTGGTAATGAAGTGTGACTAACTTCTTTTCATTCATTTTTATGACTCTCGTGAAAATGTCATCGAGTAAATATACTAATACGAAATGAAATAATGCATCTCTTCAAGAAGTCCCTATTGAATTAAACATAGACATCGGAAAAGAAAAAAAAAGACTTCGTATTGATATGTTTAAGTTAATAAGCAAGATAATACGACAAATGGCATGCATTAATATTGTAAAATTAAATCAAAATAGAATTGGAAAACTTTCGGATAAGTCAATTACATCAAATGGCGCTTCAACTATCGTGTAATACTATGACAACTAATGATTTATCCGAAGAGATCAATATTTGATTACATTTTTTTTTATTGAAGCATCATGTACGTAGATAATATTCTAAACTTGAGGAAAGAAAAAATACAATATTCCGAAATACAATACTTAGAGAATCATTATCAAATCATAGATTCATCTATGCAAATAATGGGCAATGAAGTAGCGAAGATTTCCTTTAAAATTTAATCGATTAATTATTTACTGATACCAATAGCAAGAAGAAACGAGCCGTATGATTCTAGAGATCTTGCATCAAATAGGAATAAAAAGAAAAGAAGACGATTTGATAATTAAATTGACCTACAATTATACCTGATTATAATTCTTATCATTAGAAACAGTCGAGTTGATAATAATAATACATAGAAACTTATATGATATTGCTTTTAAGTTAAAGAATGCAACAAACTAATTGCACCGATTATCCTACGATTCTTGCATGTCATTTATTATTTACGGACCAGTTCAACAAAAATTAAAAAGAAGAAAAAATTGAGCACAGTTCATTTGTGATTCTTTTGTAAAAATCATCTAAAATTATTTCTTCTTTCTTCTTTGCATTCTGAACAACAATAAGAGGATTTTTTTCTTCTTCTTGCATTTGTTCAACCGCTCATCACTAATGGAAAGAGATAGAGAAAATCTAATATTGTAGACTATCTCTATACTCTAGTTTATCGACAAATATTTATCTGTCATGTTTTCATCTTGTTATAGTTTGTAACTTTTATTTTTCCATAATCGACAACTTCGATATCGTTGTTTTCAATGTTTCTCTATTATTAATTTCCCAATTGCAATCAATCGATCAGTCTCATAAGTATGAATGACAAATAACATGACAAGACTGTAACATGTAGATTGGATTAAAAACTTCATTGGATTCTTCTCGTTTCCATTCCGAACCTAACATTACCACTAAAAATCAGTTAATTCTCAAGAAAGCGTCATTGATGATCAACAGTATACAATGATAGCAAGAAACATGTTGTATTGTTGTTGTTTTCTTCTAGCATTCCGTTTACAACAATATACTATAGTTAAGAGTTTTCCCCCTATAGAACGATTTCGCCCCTCACCTATAGCGGTGAATAGTTAGCAATCGATTGATTGCATGAAACAGAAAAAAAACCGGTCTAGAAGGAAAAATTCATAGAATAACAGATACATAGAAAGAAAGAGGAAATTAGATAACAATGTAGTAAGACGCGGAAACAAAAACTAACGAATTACGCATACATACAAAAAAAGAACGATATGGTCTTTATTTAATATCGTCAACATCTCTTTCTTTTTCTCTTTCTATTATTCTTATTGTAGATCAATGAATTGAATTGAATTGCAATGAATGGGCACCAAAGCAGTGCGTTCATATTATATCTTATTAATCTTTTTAATTTTCATATCTAATCATATCAATGCTGATCGGCATAAAATTGTTCTTAATAGTTTATTTACACATACATCTTATCCATCAATAAAATTTGCACTTACACAGATTGCATCGTTACAGATGGATATTATACTTCAACTCAATACAACAGAAGAAGTTATTCCTGTAGGTTATTGTAATAGTAATCATTATAGTTTAGATTGCTTGTTTTCCTTTTCATGTTTGTAGTGTGATGTTGGTACAAGTGTAAAAATACTTTTTGATATGATTAATAAAACAAATTTGTTGAATGTTTTGATTAGTAATGCTTGTCAAAATGTACTCAGTTATATAGCTGAAGCAGCAACTTATTTTCATATACCAGTCGTATGTATTTTACTAAATAGAATAACATCAATTAGAAAACAAGACAAGTTTTGTAATCGTTTGAATTTTATTTTTCAGTTTTCATTTACTGAAAGCGATTTATCCTTATTGTCTAATGATCGTTATCCATATTTTTATCATATTGTACCATCGGATCGTGATCATAATTTAGTACGAAAACAACTTTTACTGAATTTCAATTGGACACGATTTGGATTAATCTATCAACATGGACCGAAATATACGTTGGTGAGTTCGTATATTCATTCATATTTTAATGTTAAACATTGATCGATTGATCAATACAAAAATTTTGAACAGTATATTCAAAAAAATAGTAAAACAATGAAGTAAAAAAATTTTAGACATTTACAAGATCAATACAAATTTTTCTTCATTATTGTTCTTGTAATTATTGAAAGAAAAAGAATTTCATCTAAATGATTATACGGTTTAAAATAAGCAAAAGTGATCGATAACTAAGTTTAAAAGGAAAAAAAACAACTAGTTATGGTTTCATCTCAACGACTTCCTATCTCGCTACATTCATTTTAGTCTCTTGAGCATTTCAATTAGTGGAACATTTCTCTTGTATTCTATATATACAGGGCGAGAGAGAGAAATTTTAATACAATAGATGAATTGAAGCGCTTTTGTTAGTATCCTAAAGGGAAAAAATTAGGTTAATTTCCTTATAAAATGAATGCTCTGAAAAATGTCAAAGTCTTAAATAAACTTATTCAATCGTTCATTTATTGTCAATCTCTCGAGTACTAAATCGCTTTAATCAAACATCGTCAACATTTCTTAAACTAATCAAGTTAATTTATGCTTGATTAAAATCCTTCAATATACATTATTAACATTCTTCTTTTTTTAATCAGTACCATCGAAATATGTTCAATTCAAAATCTAGCAATAATTCATATTGATTATTTTTCTAGGTTGCTAATGATTTATCAAATCTAACTGCCATGGATAGAAAACAATGGGAAATTAATATAACACGAGGTATAGCCTATCGTCATGGATTAAAATGGCATTATGATAATGCAAAAAACATGAAAGGCTTACTTAAAGATTTTAAAGTAAAGAGGAAAAAAATACTCAACAAGTTACTTTTTTTTTCCTTCTATATATAAATATTCTATATGCATTAAGGCAAGAGACGTTCGAATTATTATTGCAAATTTTAATGAAACAATTGCAACCCATATGTTTTGTCATGTAAGCTTAGTTATTCGAAAGGATTTTGTCCAATATAAATGAAGTTTAATATTAGGCTGCTAGAGAACATATTTATGGATCACGCTATCAATGGATTATGTTTGGTTATACATCAGAATTGGCATGGCTGAATGAACAAACTGACTGTTCAAGGCAAGAATTAATTCGAGCCGTTAATGGAACTTTGCAAACACGTACACCACGTACATCTATGTCTGATATGGATGTAAGAAATAATGATGAATTAATAATTACAATATTCTTGTTTTCGTTTGCATACATATACTAGGAACAACCAAATTATGTTTTGGATTATTTAGAACAATTTTCTGAAATCAAAACAGATTATTTTGATGCTTATGCATACGATACAATATGGAGTTTAGAATATCTTTTTCAAAAGAAACTATCATTTAATCAATCGAATATTAAAACGATTGTAGATCATATTGACTTTACTGGTGCTACTGTAGGTTAATCTAATTTCGAATTAAAACATTTTACAAGAATGAACAAACATAAAAAAATTTTCTTTTGATTATGTAGGGAAGAGTCAGGTATTTAAATGGTCGACGAATAGGTGAAATTCTTGTTGAACAATATGTTGGTAAGAATAATATTTGAAAATTAACAATTTAGAATACAATGAAAATCGATATTGTAGCTTGCCGAATGATGAGTGATGGTTCATGTAAAATACCATGTTATGAAAAAGATAATGATTGTAATTTAACACTTGTGAAAGTTTTTGTTGCTATCAATCCATATTCAAAAGAAGATCCACCAATTTTATATAAACTTAATCCAATAATCTGGCATGGTTTGTATAAATTCAAATTTCGTTGTTAAAAAAAAGATAATACACAATCGTCGATCTTTATCGTTTCATTTAGGAAATAGTCCACCTAGAGATCGAACAAATCGAACAATCGTTTTTGAACATATTTATCCATCAGTATTTATATCAATAACAATATGCAGTAGTATTGGATTAATTATTTCAATTTCATTATTTGTTTTCAATATTCATTTTCGATCGCATAGGTCAGAAAAGAAAAAAAACATATATATATATATATTAGTAAAATTTCACATTAGAAATTAAGTCTTTTGTGTTTTTGTTTTACTTAAAGATATATTCGAATGTCAAGTCCAACATTGAATAATATTATTCTAGGTGGTTGTCTATTAGCTTATATCAATATGATATTATTAGGAATAAATTCATCATTATTTCCACAAACAGCTTTCACAGAAATTATCATGAATATTATTTGTGCGGTAAGTTATATAAGCATGCAAAGAATAGTAATAATACATATTATTAGTTTATAATTCTTATCTAGACTCGAATATGGCTTCTATGTATAAGTTTTACATTAGCATTTGGTTCAATGTTTAGTAAAACTTGGCGTGTACATTCAATTTTTACGAATATTAATCTAACAAAAAAAGTAAATTAGATATTAAAAAAAATAAGATAAACTTAATCGGCTTTAGTCTAAGACAATTAACCTTTTTTACTAAGCATGCAATGCATTCAAACTTTTCCTTTTTCGGGTATTCCTTTAGCAGGTGCTCCACCTTAAATTGATAGAATCATTATAGTTGGTGTTCCTCTTCAAAGAAAAGTGCTCCCCCCAATAATTTTTGGGCGGAGCACTTTTTCTTTGAAGAGGAACACCAACTATAATGATTCTATCAATTTAAGGTGGAGCATCTGCTAAAGGAATACTATTTTTCGAAATCATGATGAAAAGGAAAATTAAAATTTCCGACATGACAATTTTTACTTCTTCAAGAATAACTACAGTTCATGGTTGTCAATTTTACATTAGAATACTACTATTATGAAACTATCTTGAGAGCTTAAATTATGAAAAATTTTCAGAAATATCGATATTCATTCAGCTCTCATGCACTTCGTACCAGCAACTTTACTCAGAATAGGCATGGTCAATAAACTACTATATATTGAATTCAATTAATACTGAAATCAGTTTTCGAATATACGAGTTTGCTTTTCTAACTATGTCATATCGATGACTGCTTGTGGCATCATGTTCTGAATTCCATATATTTTACAAATTGATTTTTTTTCAAGTCATTGAATAGATGCTTAGATCGGCATTGATCCTAAACAACTCGGATTCATTCACTTTTTGTATAGCAACATGTTAGCATGATAATCGTAAGTTGATTTATGATGTAAGAAAATCTCATTAGAAACGTGACAGAATTGGAAGCATTAGAAAATTTCGGTTCCCATTTAGCATGTGTGTAGTTGAGTGCAGAAATCAATTATTTATAATTGAAATCTCGTTATGATGCAAGCTCAGTTAAGTATGAAGGCAGCGTTAGTCAGTACTTGTACTATAAAGTCTCTGTAAAACGAATTGGTGTATTATTAGACGAAGTTTGAGAAATCGTTTCAAACATCATCATATATTCTTTTCTAAAATAAAGAGAAATTCTTTTTCGATACAATAACAAACACAGTTCAATCAAACGACAACAAATAAACTTCTGAACATAAACTTATCTCATGAGAGATTAGAAAGTATTTTCTTCTGATTGGCAACTTTTGGCCTCCAGCTCTTTCTGTCAAGTATTGAAAACAAAATCGTTGCTACCAAGATATTGACGCCGCAGGTTATAGCTTTACATAATAGCTTGATGAGTGCTGTCGCTCTCTCTCTCTCTCTCACTCTCTTTCAATCAATAGTTGCGATACAAGAGAGACTTCCATCTTTGAAGTTTATAACTGAATTATGTTATGTTAAGTTAAGTTAATTTTTGCGAAAAATTCAAACTATCAACTTCTATGCTTTTCTTACCAAACCCTATTGTCGATATCATGTCAATGATCAAGAAATTATTTCTAAATGGAATAAGTAAACGATAAATATTTGCCTTTTTTTCTTCGACTTTTCTATTTCAAAAAATTTCAATCAAGAAAATGATTTAATTTAGGGTATTCATGATTCACGTTTACTATTCCTAGTCGGTGCTCTTTTATGCATCGATTTGTTATTTTTAATTGCCTGGCAAATATTTGATCCGATCCATCGACAAATCGTTTATGATATACCATATCGATCGAAAGTATTTTACTTAAAATGATAAATTTTTCTTTTGCCTGAAACTAGTTATTGTTCACATTGATTTTTAGCATAATCAAGATATTGAAATTCTTCCATATCGTGAAGAATGTAAAGGTCATCATACAACGATATGGTCTCTTGTTTTAATATTTTACAAAGGTGTTTTAATGGTATGTATATACTCGATATATACAAACGGATGGAAAGAGTTAAATTTAAATATTTATTTTCAATGAAATATTTAGTCTTATGGATCGTTTCTTTCATGGAAAACTCGTCATGTGACAATACCTGCGTTGAATGATTCACGTTTTATTGGTTTAAGCGTTTACATTGTATTTATTTGCTGTACACTTGGTTCACTAGTCGTATTCATTCCATCGGAACAAATACAATTTTCCTATTGTCTTACATCATTTTTTATTGTTATATGTACAACTGTAACTGTTTGTTTGGTCTTTGTACCCAAGGTATATTTTCAATAGTTCCAAAGCAAAATGACTACGGATTATAGAATCTATTTAGATTGTTGAAGTATATCATGATCCATATTCGAAAAAAAAGCAACCACGAATTATCAGTCGATTACATCGTGATAGTTTTCGACAGACGCCATTGACGATGAAACATTTAAATGATGCCGTTATAGATAATCAACAATTAAATTTACTTTTATCTCTAGTAAGACATTGACTAAAAGACAATGTATCTTCTTTTAATTCTCTTCTTATTCTATATTTATAGCAAGAACAAACATTAAATAGTTTGATGAGACAAATAAGTGATTATACAACGGATAATACTAGTGATACAGGTATGATAATAAAAAAAAACCTATTCAAATGATTGTCTTTATGAAGCATGTATCGTGTAAGTATCGGTGCTCCAAAATGATGGCGAACAGGCCGTTTCGAATTTTGGAATTTTACTACGATTGATCTCTAGATTAGGTTGAGTTGTGCAGCGATTATTTTCTCGTTGCAAAATTTTAAAAGATTTGGTAGAAAAGTTTTAGAAATATCATTCATCATCGTAAAACAATGGTGTTGGATAAAAAAATCAATAATTCTATTAAGATTCGTGTCACTTATTTCTGATAATAGATATCTCTGTGATCAAAATTCAATCTATGTAGTCTCTCAAATCTACTAGATTTTTAAGAAGTTTTCTGCTATTGTAAATATATTTGAAAGAATTTTTCGATTCATGACTTTAGATCGAAATGCGTTAATATTGCACAATGATAGAAGTGAAAAATAAACAGAGACAGACATTGCTATATAGAAGAAAAAAAATACTAAATAAGATAGATTCGAGTTTCCATCGAAACAAACATGAGATAGAGAAGAAATGAGAGTTTTTCTATGCATTTAGCAGATCAATTGAGACGCTTGACTGATTGATACCAGTTAATTTTCTCACTGATAAATAAAATAATTTTTAGAAGAGATACTATATTTCTCATGAAACAATCATCAAAATCTTCTTAATTATTCCTAGAGTGCAATTTATTCATTTCCGCAATACAATACAGAGCTTAGAAGAAGTTTTTACTCGTTGAAATGTATCTATGTGAAAGTCAAAGTATAATTTTAGTCGAATGAGTCATGCATACAGCATATCAAACAGTTGCCTTGACTGCTTCGTATCTTGTAATGAAGCAACATTATTTGTTGGATAGTGTAGTGTTACGAAGAGCTGAAATACATATATACACTTAAAGTTGCAGCTCGATCGATCAAGACATTCCGCTTTCCCAGAAGCTACCATAGATACTGAGATTTTTGCCTATATTTGTATCCATATTGATTGAATTTGCAAGGTCAATGTCATGTATGCCAATGAAAACACATTATGATCAGACTTGTATTGTATTGTATGGGCTAAAAAATGAATTCGATTGGTTGAATCAATGTAGAGATATTAATATTTTATCATCGTCAAGGTATATATGGTACTCGATCTATGTATCATAGCTGTCAACTAAGAACACACTGTAAGTGTATGCATTCTACGATTGTGTCAAATGAAAATCATTCACATTGATTGAAGAGTTGGATTTTTGATAATGTCAATAGACTTTAAGTTTAGATATTTTCGAAATGAAAATAAATTATATTTTTAGTCAATTATAAAATTGAGAAATAAAATTTACCTATATGAAGTTGTTATTTGAAAACATAGAACTCTTTGAACTGGAACGTCTCCTGGTACCAGCCCATGAAATCAAAGAAGAATCAGAAGAGACTCCTGCAACAGATTATGATAATATCGATGATGATGACGATGAAAATCAACAAGCAATCGATTGTTATCGTATGATTGCTGCCGATAAGTAACTAAATTTGACTTTATAAACAATAAACGTAAATCCTTTATGCTTTTAATGTTAGTCAAGTATTTCAAGGACGTGTTTCTCGAGCAGTTAGTGTATGTCTTTACAATAAAATTCATATGGCACAAAAATACTGGCCTGAAACGATTAATAGAACACGTTATTCTACGCCACAGTTTGAAAATTGTCAACAGTCAAATTCATTGAAATTATCAAAAACAACTCGTCGAAGATCCACTGATTTGTCGAGGATGCCAGTTTTGCATGATCGAAGATCAAGTCTTCTGAAATCATCATCAGCCATGAATACTCCATCTGCATATGATGGCTTAGTAGGACTTGATGAAACTCGTCTTAATCAAATGATCGAAACAGATCTTACGTCGTCGTATTATTAGAAAGTTCGAACATATTCATTTGTTTTGTTTCTTTTTCTTTTTCTTTTTCTAATTTACTCAATAAATAATCGAAATCACGACAAAGAAAAACACACATATATTAAAACCATCAGTAACATTTTTCATGGAAAAATTCCGCAATATTTTCATAATAAGTCACATCATCTTGGCGCATTTTTCTTAAACGTTCACACAATTCGCACATGCGAATTCGTTCCAAAGCTCTACCATCAATGATAACATCATAGGTTTTTCTCCATTCATGATAAACAGAATACAAATTATAATTCGTATGAACTTTATATAAATGTTCGGCAAGTTTGTTCATATCTTTATTAAAATCATTTATATGTATGAATGAAGAAGTTGGTGCATATTGTGCATAATCCATTCGATCAGGTCCATAAGCAATCGGAATAAGACCATGATAAAGTGCTTTGTAAAATTTTTCTGTTATGTAATCTCGACATGTTGTAGATTCGAAACTAAGATAAAATTTAAATTTCGACATATAATCATGTTCACATAGACTACCAGCACTACAAAAATGCATAGGATAATAATCAACGCATCGACCGTAGCCTTCGACAGAGATCATTTCTTGACGTCGTAAATCATAATAATATCTTAAACGTTCACGAGCATTACAATTCGATACAAACCAAAGTGCGACTTTTGAACGCCTATTAAATTCTTCACCAACCCATCGATTATAATCAGCATTTGACCACGGTACATCTCGTTTATAAAGTAAACCATAAGCTCCAATAGATATTTCACTATTGAATTTATAACTAATCGTCCAATTAAATTTATACGGTTCAAATAGAGAATAATCAATCATTGAAGGTGGTTCATCTGACCATAGAATCCAAACTGCATGCGGTTTAGTATCCGATCGATTTGGTACTTTAGCTTGATAGAATTGTATGTCGTATGCATGAAAAATGATTGCATCAGCTTCGCTAAGCTTTCTATTATCACATGACCATTGACATTGATTTTTCGATGGACATGATCGACCAAAAATTGCATTGGGCTTTTGACGACAATATCTTTTTTGAAGAAAAATAGTTGTATAAAGAAGAATGAGAATAGAACTCGACGATCTTTCTTCTCCCTTGTCTTGTTGGAGTACTTTAACTTTTGCAGATACGGAATCGTTTTGAAGAGCCTAAATTAAGCATGCAATAGCTTCGATATTTTTTTTCAATCTTAATTACTAATTATTTTATGTGTCGAAATAATAGGAAAAAAAGGTGTTTACGTTTTGTTTTGTTTTTAATAATCCACTGATACTTTCCCACGATTCGTCTTGATTAATCGGAATTCGTTTATAATTAGAAGACAATGGATTTGGTACGAGAGCACTAAAAATTATAAGAACCAAAAATGAAATGATGATCTTTTTGAATCCCAATTGTCGAAAATAAAATGCTTTTCGTCGCCACCAGAGCCATAATTTCGATTGATGTTTCGAAAAAGCCATCATAACATGTGATTTTTCGACATTTGTCACATACGAATACGTTTGTAANATCGACCAAAAATTGCATTGGGCTTTTGACGACAATATCTTTTTTGAAGAAAAATAGTTGTATAAAGAAGAATGAGAATAGAACTCGACGATCTTTCTTCTCCCTTTCGAGCTATTCATAGAGGACATCCAGAACAGTGAAGAGACAAAGGGTTGTCTAACAAAGTTATTGAATCAACTCAACTACTCAACTGAATGAGATCACACCATTGCCTGCATGATGAAATATAAGTTACAATACTCATTGATTACTTATAATCACTCGTACAAAATCTAGATATCATCTTCCATAGGACCTCTGGAATTTATACGCGTAGAAAAATTCCTGAACCCTACTGATGTATGCACAGGTGAAAATTGAATCACACTAAGTCGTTTTTACGATATTCCTCACTGTGAATTGCTAGAACCATTGTGCTTATGAAAATGTGAGCAACGCTTTCCTAAAAGTGTACTCGTCAGATTCCAAGACAATGGCACGATATTTCTATAAAACAATCTTTCTGAATATTAATCGTATCAAAAAATTTCATACATCCATCCTCTGTGAAAATTCAAATAAATGTCGTTTTGGTCTTGACAGTGATATTAAATTTGAATTATGAACTTGCTCAGCAAGTTATAGTAACCTGAGTTTTCTCTCGTTTTGCGCATCAGTGATAGAACAGAGATTACTCACAAAACTAAAAATGGTGCTGACTATTCAGAATTAAGTGGCACCCATCATAGACAAGTACGCATATAAATAAATTTTACTTCACTTCAAAAGCATATTTCAGATTTCTGTGATCGTTCCGATCCTCAGCTCTCGAAACTCACTAGAGTATAATTTTGATTTTAGTGCATTTCTTTCCTAATTTATTGTTGGTACTTGACATATGTTTTACAGTACTTCATTGATCTAACTCAAATATTCACGTTTGTTCTCTAAAGACTCTGTTTTTTTCTATATCGAAAATTCGAGATCATTGATCTCAATTTTGATGCTTGAGTGATCATGTATTTTTGTAGCTAGAGATATATTTTAAGTGTGTCATTTTGAGAAAGATATAAAACTTTTTAGGCTTGAAGAATATCGTGCTTGATTCATTTTCAAAATATAGAGTTGTTGAATTAATTTAGCAACATTGAAGTCAAGTAAAGAACTCAAAGCATTCTGATTTTAAATTCTTCTCATAATCAAACTCTCGTTCAAATCATCTGTGTTAGTGAATTTCTTTCGAAATATTAACTATAAATATATGAGACTTACAATGATGCTTTTTGACGTCAATTTTATTTTCAAAAGACTATTATGCTTGTAGTCATGTGAAAAAGAATATTAGAAAATTTTGATAAATCTAAAATCAGACGAATATATTAAGTTTTGACCCATTAGAAAATATTACGGAGATCTTTTAATAGTTAAATTATTGATCATTCATGAATTCGTTTTGTAAGAGTACAATTATCATTTTCGAATTTCGTTCTATCCGATGGAAAAGTTAATTTTTCTGTTAACATTTAGATCAAGCTCGCAATCATTCCTTAACATTGATCTCGACATTTTTCCATCGATCGTTTGGATATACTGTAAAAACTTCAAGTGATCATTCAATTGATTACTTCATTGTCAAAATCGAGTTCTACTAATAGAAGACATTGGGTCATAAACGAAGAAAGTACACATAGATGTTGGAATAATTGTAAGTGATTCTCATGAGGTTTTTAAATCTCAAAGATACGATTTAGTGTTTTCCATACAAGTGTTCTATGACGTCTTATTTTCAAACAAATCAACTTTAAAATCCACCATTTTAATCATTGTATTTCATATGAATTCATCATGACGGATACGATTCCCAGTACTTGTTTAGAACTTATCTACTTGGATCATTAAGTTTATTATTTAAAATAATCTCATCATTGAATGGTTAACAGAGCAACAGACAATGAATGATGAAGAACAACATCAGTTGAGCTCACCCTAGATCGATTGAAGAACAAAAAACAACCAACAACGACGATTTTCAATCGGGGATGTCTTTCATGATTATTCTCTTGTCTTGTTGGAGTACTTTAACTTTTGCAGATACGGAATCGTTTTGAAGAGCCTAAATTAAGCATGCAATAGCTTCGATATTTTTTTTCAATCTTAATTACTAATTATTTTATGTGTCGAAATAATAGGAAAAAAAGGTGTTTACGTTTTGTTTTGTTTTTAATAATCCACTGATACTTTCCCACGATTCGTCTTGATTAATCGGAATTCGTTTATAATTAGAAGACAATGGATTTGGTACGAGAGCACTAAAAATTATAAGAACCAAAAATGAAATGATGATCTTTTTGAATCCCAATTGTCGAAAATAAAATGCTTTTCGTCGCCACCAGAGCCATAATTTCGATTGATGTTTCGAAAAAGCCATCATAACATGTGATTTTTCGACATTTGTCACATACGAATACGTTTGTAAATATGCGTTCTCATCACTGTGCTATGCTTCACTGAATTTCCACTCAACTATGGTTGAGTAATAATAGCACATTCTGTGTGCCCGGTACAATGCACGCATTGCATGCACACTATAGACTCTGGTTTAAATATAAATTAATATGACGTAGAAGACACAGTAAATCCCACAAGGATTTCATTTTCTTTTACAGCTGCACGCAAAACATATGTGTTTCTACTGATTTACTTTCTTTTTATACTCGTCTTTCTCTCTAGGAACGATCTATGAACTACGAAAAATAATAATATCGATCAGCATGCTATTAAACGCAAAATTTCTCGAACATTATTATGTGAATGTCATATATCTAACATGAAATTTGTTTTTCGTTTGATTCAAACAGTTTTTAATTAGTTTCGATCATGAGACTAAGCAACTGAAATTCTTCTATCAATTAATATTTATGAAAAAGAGTTGCTAAGGTTTTTCTATCATCGTTCATTTCAATGTGTCTTAGTTGCATGTAAACCGAATACTTTGATTGCATAGCTTCGTAGCTAACTTGATCTAATGCTACGCTCGATTGTATCTCAGCAATTTTGAAATTTTACTCTCAAATAATGAGAGTCATGAAGCACAAGTATTATCGTAAAACCTTTGTTGATATTTTATTTATTTGGATAAAGTCATTTAGTCGATCAAATGGAATTCTGCTTGTTATTGTTTGTTTTCTTCCAAATGTTAGTATTTTTTTCTTCTAAAGTACAAATCCATTGATGGTTGTTACACTGTTAATGATATATTTTCTTCGGCTTGAATCTTGGCAGTCGTATGCAAGAGAAGTATCGGTAAAGTTCAATGTAAATTACAGTAACGAATGATCGCAGTGAAATTCAAATGAATGATGAAATATACATTGATGACAGTATTCTGTAAAATAGTGAGAAATAATGGAGTATTCATGTAGTACTTCAATTGATTTCACAGAGATTAGACGCTTCTGAATTGAATTATAAGCTCGACTGAAAATCCTTGTCATTCAAACAATAAATAAACTATTTTGTGTGATAAATTTTTATTTCGTACATGCGATTAACTTACTAAATTTAGTAAAACCAGATTTTTTAAAAGTTCACCTACGAAATCTACAACCAAGTAATACTACTCCTATACGATTATTCCAATGTAGTTCAAAAGTCAAAAGTAAAGTAGCTGTTCTCGATTAGGAGAATCAGAAAACAATTTTTGATGAACAGTTGATACATTTTTCTTCATATCAATAGATCGTTTCGAAATGACAGAGAACCTCGAATAAGAAAATTTATCGTGCGTTGAAAAACTTCCACAGAACTTTTAGGAACACGAAAATCATTATAAGTTGAATCGATTTCAATGAACTATATCCATAGATTAAGAAAATAACCTATAAATTGACGTATGCTTTATTCGATGAGTTTGCCATGTAGAACTTTTGTAGTGTGTTAATCATATCATCATGAAACTTAGATTTTGTTGTTGAGTGGCTTACGATTCATTATTAATCTCTATAGTAATCATGATGATTTTTGTTTGTCAACTTTGAAAATCAACGCTCAAGACTATGGCTTATCAGGTAGCACGATATTCCTATGAAGTACTTCCATAATTAAAGTAAGCGACATTTTCCAATATTCATTGCGAATTCTCATCTAAAAAGAAATAAAACTATATTAGGTTTCATAAAACAAGTATAGAAAAGGATTTCCGTGATATTAAGTCATGCTTTGAAATTTAATAGAACCGTATGCCAACACCAATTCAGTTTTCTTTAACGGTTCACTAGATTTTCAACGAACCATCCACATCAATTGCAGTTAATAAATCGATTACTTTGTTGAAAATACATTTCTTTTCATTTCGATCTAATAAGAATCAATCATGTCTAGCGAGAATTTTCCTAAGAGTATGATCAAACACAGTAGAAAATAATAAAAATCAATAGAAAAATGATGATATAAGCAACATATCATGATATTTTTTCTATAGTTATACTAGTTTGAGTTAATGAGACTCTTTCAGATGTTTTGAATCGGTAAAATTATAGCTCAGCATTAATTAATAATATCGGATTTAATCACTTATAAAATTGCTTGTCATCAAATGAGAATAATGTAGCAGACTTCTGTAAGTATTTAGAACTGAAACAGGTGTTCTGCTTCAGAATTATCACCTAAAAATATTCTGAAACCCAAACTACTATCTGAACTGTGAAAACGATAATATGGTAATTTTTAGTCATTCGATCAGTGAAGAAACGATGAAATCTATGTCGGGAAATTCTTCATCTTTTCCATTCCTGACACTGAAAATTGAAGTAGACGTTTAATCTATTGTTCAAACTGAAGAACTGAGCAATTTGACATCTTCGATTTTAACCGTCTCATATTGTCGGTTCCTCTAAATACTAAGAAGAAAAAATTTCTTTTTGTGATCACATTTTGTTCATGTAGTAAGATAAAAAATCTTGTTTTATCAAAGCTCCGGATCTTTAGACAGGTATATAGGCAAACGTCTATGATAGCCCTGGACGAAGCTGCCCAATTAGATTCCAAGAATTCCAATAGGATCCTGTCGGAACTTATTGGAATCCTTGGTATTCCGACAGGAGCCACGGTCAATCAGAAAACTTCCAACGGATTTCTATCGGATCCGTTAGTTTTCCGATTTGATCCAATGGCGTCCAGTACTCGGATCAGCTGCCATGAGTAGGCTGTAAAATTTTTCAGATGTGAAGCTTTTCTTCATTATTCATCATATAATCTTCAAAATCTTCGCCAATAAATCAATGTCAATATAATATTTCATTGCTTCTTTAGTTATGATTTTCCCGCCTTGCAGACGCATACACAAAAAAATGAACTTTTTTGATGGGACTCGTTATTCGATAAAATGGAATACATTGCAGTTGAACAAAAATAATTTTTCATACAGAACATTAAGATCTCAGTTTTCGACCTTTTTTTGTCGACATTTCTTTCTCCGATCGTTCTCATACGTACCCCTATAACGAGTACTACTAATGAGTGCTCAAACCCCATGAGTACTCATGATTTCTCGTGACATTTGCTACCACGGGTAATACTCGTCGGAGTCTATGGGGAATTCCATTTCAAACTGAAATCAAAAAAAAAACCGCTTCACATCTCCCACAAGGCTCGAATCCTACGCTAGAGAAAAAAAGCGCTTCACCAATCCACGAAACTACTAAAACTTTCATTTCACGATGAATTCAACACTTCTGCAGCATTCAGAAACGAACAGATGACAATAAAAGTGACCACCCATCTCAACTGACCTCCCGATTCAGAATCGTGAGACATTCATGAATTCACTTGAATTATAATTTCAGTTCGATCGGCCATTCAGATGAATTCCGAATTCTGAATTCATATATACATGTATATATACTATGGGTGTGTTTTTTTTGGACGGCGGGTCTAGAGGGTCTATCTGAATTCGGATGAATTCCGAATTCTGAATTCATATATACATGTATATATACTATGGGTGTGTTTTTTTTTGGACGGGTGGTCTAGGGGGTCTATCTGAATTCAGATGAATTCTGAATTCTGAATTCATATATACATGTATATATACTATGGGTGTGTTTTTTTTTGGACGGCGGGTCTAGGGGGTCTATCTGAATTCAGATGAATTCAGAATTCAGAGTTCAATGATATTGGATAGTAATCATGATGATTCTTTAGTCGCTGATTTCATTTTGAAATAATGGGTCTTTTTCTTATTTCGAATTCAGATTGAAATCATATACCCCATTGTATGACTCGTCGAGTACTACGATATAAGTACCTTTATCAGATTTTCGGCGATCATGAAATCATTGAGAGTTTTCTTTCGTATTTCATCGGAGAGCATGTTATACAGGTATCAAACTAAAAACGAGAGAATGAAACTCTTGAAAATGAAATGCGTAACTAACTTTTGTACAAGCTTGTCAGATTTTTGCATCTATAATTCAATTCCATCTTTCTGTTTTTTCGAATCTACCTGCACTATTTTCAATCGAAGACATTAAGCGTGCTCGGCGTTGCAAATTTAAAAACTCAATTCTTGATTCAATTTCGATATTTTCTATTTCAAAATAAAATTAGATTTTAATTAAAAACAAAGAACTGGAATTAAGAGTAGAATTTCTTTTTCAAAAGAAATCAGAAAAACAATTTGACTGAAATGAATAAAAGAACGATGTCTTATATAAATTAATTACATATATTCTAAGTTGTTCGATTCATTTGCAAAAAAACGCATTACCGTCTCAAATGAAATCAATACATTTCAGCGATTGGTCTGTCCAACCAGAGTCAAATAGGCGTTCGACGTCCGCACCAAAGAAGCGAAGCGACCGTCCACTTAGCAATGCATTTAGCAGTGAGAAGATAAGCAAAGGGTAGGCTAGACAAATATTTACCATGATCTACCAAAGAATTGCTGTTACTTTTTATGAGACAAAAAACTTTTAGTTCAAGTACAAATAAACGAAGTTGGCCCTTCTATTTCAAAGCAATCACGATAGGGTTGATCCCTGGTGTACTGCTTGGAGGACTAGTACTAGCTATTGCTCTCACAGTATGGCTCACTTCAACTGGAAACACATCAACGGTATCAACGATAATAGGTACGTAAAGTAGGATATCAATATTCGTATCACTTTTTAAATGGAGGTATATACTGGCTGATATTTTACTAGACATTCGAGAAGAGAAATCAAACGTCAATTGAACTTTTCATGACGAAGTATGGAGTTCCGTAGTGAATTCGTTCTGAGTTCCATTATCTGCTACATAGTAGTGCTCTCATTTTACGAGCAAAAAACTATTATTCGCAATGAATTCCGAAAAATGATTTATGAGTATGAACCAAACACCATAAAAACACTCCTATGCCGCAGTAACAGCAATGAGAAGGTGTCGATGTACTCGAATTATTGCATATGGCATTCAAGAGAATTTTGAATGTTTCTATATCGATTTCAGCTTTGACTGAGGCCAAATTTGTACAGGTTACAAAGATTATAATCGCGCTTGCCATAGATGAGCTAGAATAGTTTAGGAGTTGTGCAAAAAAAATAAGTATAATTTGAAAAGACGAACGATTTTGCCCACACCCTCAGAAAGCCCCATATCTGACTGTTTGTGGAGCTATAGTAATATTAATCTACACGGTCGCCATCAGAGATACCGAAAATCGCTATTTTTCTACTCATGGGTCAACCTAACCCAGCCGATTATTCTGTCGATGAGTTCCAGTCGAATTTAAAATTTCTTTTTAGCCCATGAATCACAAGGTTGGGTTGAGTAGCTTGAACCCTATCCATAGGGTACGTCTGATAATCGTGATTTCCAGCTATCTGTTATATATTAATACGAATATAAGTTCCCATACATCGCTTAGGATCTGTCAGGTCAGGACTCCAGTTTTTCTTGATAGGATTTATGTCAAGGAAGTTTCCAACTGATTCAAATAACTTTTCAAGTATAACTTGATGAGCTCTATCAGATGAGACTGTTGAATCCGACCCACAAAGAACTTAACATTCTCAGAAACCCAAAATACGTTTAAAAGAGGGCAGCGAAAATGCAGCAGAATTTAATCAAATCTGTCGCAATTCACTCAGGTGAACTTTAGAACAAATAGAACGCTATTCTTACGGGACACTGTGCTTTGATTTTTCTTTTTCATTCCTTCCACCATATTCGATGACGCAAGAAATTTCTCTTCTTCTCCGTTCATTTAATTTGTGGATACCTTACTTATGTCATGTCTTCATCGAAGCATCCAATCAAATTGCTTTCACTTGGTGTTGATTTTGGCTTGGGAGAAATACTTTTGTTTTCTCACTAATCAGACAAATGCTGGATGTAAAATTTTTCTTTTCTTCGTTTTAGTACAGTGAAGCCGTAAGCTGATGTTCTTCTTGTTTACTGAAATAACATATCGAACACTATTCTCTCTGCAAAAATTGGACTGATCGTAACTTTGAGTAATGAGGCCCGGATGGAGTTCTCTATTATTCATATGTGACTAGTTCCAAGACAACAGCGGACACGGCTCACTAGCGAATAGAACCGCAGTTCATTGTAAAAATTGAAACATTGATAATTGATTAAAGCTGTAATAGATACTCTCACTAAACAAAGATAATGTAATCAGTTGTTTAATGAATGCCCGTGAAATCTATGAGCAACTTTTCATATATTTTGCTGATGCACAAGGACGAATAGTGACAGGTCTAATATTTAAAAAAAATCTTAGTTCATAAGCACTGATTAGGAATTTTTTCCGTGACCTTCAAGTCTAATCCTGTGCATGAAGTAGCCATCCTATAGACCTCGTCAAATTCAACTTGGACAGTTATTTGAATCTGTTGGAAACGTCCCTGAAGCAAATCCTTTCAAGAAAAGCTGGAATCCTTCCATAAGACATTCTACGTTGCGGGTGATGAAATCCTATAAAACTTTTATAAATTGAAAAAAAATGTTCGAGTCAGCGACAATTTCAATTCTGGGCTAACTTGATTGTAATAAAGTATAATTGATTACGTATCTGGTATTATGACGATATCTTCACTGAACAGACCTTTTCGGGAATCATGTTATTTAAATATAAATAATATCTTTGGTTAATCCGATGGTGGCCCTCGAGTCAACGGACAAGAGTCATCCTGAAAAATTCTTGGGTTGGTGAGGATTGATAATTTTCAAATGGCCTACCCAACCCACCGACATCGGTTAGGGCTATCACATGGATGACCCACCCCAATAGTTCCAGCCAAGAGCCAACCCATCCGACATCTCTGGTTATTATTTAGTTGCTAGTTGAGAGCGAGTGAAGAAATAACGACTCATCCATTCACACGGCTTCTTCCAATTCAATTATAAGGGATTAATTACTTTTTCCATCGACGGGAACTTCATCAATGGATCATCCCACGATGATGAATGTCTTGTGAGCATTCCTCGACGTATTTCACAGTATTTTGTCAACATAAAGATAAATACAAAATGGATGAAAAGATTTCACCGTTTATATTATGAAGTAATAGATTTGATACACGTATTTATCTTATAAAAGCATCACCTTCAATTATTATATATTCTGTATACGAATACTGAATTCTGAACACTAGAGGATTGAAAAATGCGTTCCCTAGAATTCAGGCAATTGATGAAAATCTAACTGACATAGTGTCAAGTCCGTAATTTTTCGTGGGACATTCTAAAAGTTCAGTGTCGAATGAGTACTTGTAATACGAGATATGTTAGTTTTAAGCTGCCTAGTCATTTTCGTGGAATAGGATGCTTATAGTCACTACTTTTGACACACAACTTGTTGTGAGCTTTTCTATTTTCAGCATTAGCAACTTTCGTCATGACCCTAGGTTTCGTATACAAAATCACTTAGTTGCGAGCATCAATGTTAGGAATGAGATTTTCCATTCCATTATAACTCCTAGTCTTGCACGTCATATTGACACATCAGGTCTAGTTTTATTAGACTAGCTTTCTCTAATCTTGTCTTAAAAATTTATCTCGAGAACATCAAACCAGACAGCGTCAAGTTCGGTCGCTGCATGATAACTACTTTACTATTTTCATATACGTCGATTCTGATTGTGAATGCTCTTGTATTTCTACAAAGGCTTGGTAAAACTGTTGAATTTTAGTGTCCACTTCAACTGTGAATACCAATATTCTAAAAGCACGCTTTCATTTTAAGACGAGCACTTGTCGTATGCCTCTGAGTCCACTTTTATACCTGACTCTTGTTTAATATCGTACTTTACTTGTACCAACTCACTGTTTTCTGTAAGTTTACAACGGTGATGTGTGTTAAAGATACCAATGTCTATCATACATTCTAGTTTTGGTACTATATGCGAAGGTTTCCAGTGCTATTTGGTTCTTAGAATTTAACGTAACTGAATAAGTGATATTTATTCTTGATAATAGATGATTTATATTCACTGATTTCCCTGTTTGCATTTTCATGGTAGCCTAAAAATAAGCTCTTTTTTGGTGTGTGTACAGAGGCAAGCAGTAGAAATACACAGAAGGAATGAATGAATGACACTAAGAATACTGTTTAGTTATATCTCACTTTATGCATGAGTATAAGAAGAAACGTTTTCTGTCTAAATGATTTCAGAGTTGTTCAGCTTTCGGCGCTCGAAAAGAAATACGAAGAGCAAAGGCTCCATAAGGATAGGTCAAAAATCCTTTAGATATCACATGTCCCAGTGAAATTTTCAAAACAAACGAAAATCGAGAAACACCCCCAGCCCACGATACTACACTAACGAATCATGCATCCTAAATTCTTGAAACATAAGCATAATTTATCGCCTATATAACATAGACTCTGTACGTTTTTACAAAGTCCGATAAATTAACAAAAACATTGATCAGCTTTTGACACACCTATCTCATCATCTATAAAGATGTGAATGCTTATAACTATGACAAGCACTCGAATAAGTCCAAATCAAAGAAATAGTTTCTACTATTTACTCGTGCCAATCACCCATCGATAAACATAGAGCACATATTCACATGTCTGTAGTGAAGCGTACTTATAAGATACAAACAACGTTTTTGTTACTATTCCGATTTTTCCTTCAAACCGAAAAGATTCTTATATAAGTAGTTAACCGAAGATAGATAAAGAAAATCAGAGAAGAATAAGTAAAATGTGGAGAACGGGGACGTGATGATTGATGCTGACATAATCAACTCTTCTAGAAAGTTGACGATCAACCACTTACAAAAGAGTATTGTTTAAATGGAAAGTTATTCAAAGATGTGCCTTTTTAATTGGCACAGAGTCGTTTTGATCGTCTGTAGAAAACTCAGAAAATCGTTTCCCTTTCAGTTGTCTTGTAGAGCAGCCTTAAGTTGATAGATAACTCGCCAAATCCCCGGTTAACTTTAAAACTTTCTCACATCGCACCGTCACAATTACAAAATCGATTTCATCTTCTCTATCCTAAGACATGGCTACTACTCCTCAAAATTCTACATCGATGACAACATCCAGCAATACTACATTTACCGAAACCACAACCACAGCAAGCAGTACTACATCGACCGAGACCACAAGTACAACCAGCACAACTTCAACAACAGAAACTACTGTTGCCAATTCAGCAACAAACACAACAGTTTCCACATCCTCTTCCAGTTCTATGTGTGGTAACTAACGCGTTTTTACTCATGTCATTGTCGTTAGTACACGTGATCAATGTTGATATTTTCATTTTGATTAGGTGTAACCATGCAATGGAATGCTACAGGTGTTACAGTTGCTGGTGTCACAGGCACGAATGGAAGTGCTCTCAATCTGCTGAACACGCCGATGGGTATTTCTATTTATTCCAACGATAGTTCACTCTATATCGCCGATATGGGAAATCAGCGTATTGTCAGGTGGTCTTCGGGTGCAACGAGTGGTGTCGTCGTGGGTGGAGCTACATCTTCATCCGGTTCAAGCGCAACTCTCCTGTCGAAACCTACTGGCGTTTATGTTGACTCAGTCCAAAACTTTTACGTCTCCGATTTGGGTAACAGTCGAATACAATTTTTCCGTAATAACAGCCTGACAGCAACTACCGCTTCTACAGGTTGGGCAACAGCTCTCGATAAGCCTTATTGTGTGCACGTGAAAAATAAAAAAGTCTACGCTTGTGATAATGGTCTCAACGTTATCGTTCGCAATGGTACTCAAGCAGCTGGCTTGGGTAGCGGAGCCACAGGTGAGATTCAAACAGCCAAAGGACTAGTAGCTGATGAGAATGATACCATGTATATTGCAAGCATGGGTCATCATGTGATTGTAAAATGGCTTGCGACTACAGCCGCTTCAGGTTCAGGTACGGTGGTTGCTGGAAGTGCTGCTGGAACTGCAGGGTCGACTAGCACCTTATTAAATACACCTACTTCGGTCGCACGTGATTCACAAGGTAATCTGTACGTTGTCGATCAAGGAAACAATCGTATTCAACTTTTCTGTCAATATCCAACGGCAAATACGAGTGGCATAACAATCGCTGGTACCGGAACGCAAGGGTCGACTTCAACTACATTATCATCGCCCACTGGTATCGCACTTGATTCGTCGCTGAATATTTATGTAAGTGATACAGGTAATCATCGCATACAAATGTTCCAGCGAATCGCTTGAATAGTTGGCTCTGGGCTGAAGATGCGAACTTGTTGATGAATGTAACTTTCTAAGATTTCATCTCGTTTTCCAGATAAACGAACTAAGGTTGTCTGCCTTTTGAAGTTGATCGAAATCGAACCTGTATGTTTGTGTTTGTAACTTGAGAATAACATTTTCTTGACTATAGAAATTCCTCTCACATATGATAATCTTCATTTTGTAGTTAGATGATTGGAACAACAGTAATTCTTCTTATTTCAGAAATAAATTAACATGGTGAATCATACTTCAATAGATGTTCTCAAAATGCGTTGCTACATTGGAAGTTTTTTCTATGTACTGGTGAATTTCATTTTTTGTAAGAGTGCTTACGTGTCTGATAGAGTCTTCGAGGGTGTCATGTTGTTGGGAATTATTTACCGTGAAGTTTTTTTGTTGTTTCTCTCAAAACCTTTTTTGAAAGCGAAAGAAATTAATAATTTGGGTGAAGTGAAAAGTCATGAGTATGGAAGTTACGAACTGACTTTGTTAAGATATGAATGAGACGCTAGATGATGTATGAATATACTGTTACCCAGGAGAATCATTCCGACCATAGGATCCGATCATGTTTCTATCGGAGTTTCTCTTATCCGACGAAATCCCATCGGATTCCTGGTTGCGATTCCTGATTCGGATCCCTAGTGTTGGATTTTATCGAATCCTACTATCGGAATCCGATTGGATTTCATCGTGTGATCAGACAGGCCTCTACTGTTGGGTTTAAATGCTAATTCGTACTCAAATAAGAAAATAGGTTTCTTCCGTCGGATCCGATGCTGATTCCACAACCCGGAATCCGATCGGATCCGACATTGGATTTAATCACCTGGGTAGGGACGCACCAGTATCAATATATTGGGAGGTGATAAGATTGATGACCATAGTATACTGGTTTTCTACTTTCGAAAACAACTGTTAGTCGAAAGAGTCATTTTCTCAGCCATTACTTCTTTTGTCAATATTCAAGTAAAAAATTGAGTTTTGAAACCCTCTTAAGTAGTACACAGTATTGTCTACTCAGCTAGCTAATAAAAATATGAAGAACTCTTCTCAATAGTTCGCATCGTTTTATAGGCAAGCAACCAATGTCCCTGTTACATGTTCAATTTTGTAACGATATCAATCATTTAATCGAATCTTTTAGCAGATAATCAAAAATATTGTTCTTAACTCTTTATCATTTTGGACTTATACTTACACGTTGTACCTGGCACATACATAGTCTTATTAGTATTGAATAAAACCAGTGAATTAGTTACCATTGTATTAGCAGTTTTTCCTTCTTTGACATTAATACGAGTGGTAATGGTCATTTCTTACAACATATATATTTATTGTTTTGTTGACCGACTATTGTTTAGTACTATCTGATATGTTCAGTATAGTTTTTCGAGCAGTCTTTGTTTGTAACTTGACTGTGAATTGAATTAATGCTCTTTTTTCTTCATAAACGATGCGCACTATTGAGAAAAGTTCTTTATAATGTTATTAGCTAGTTGAGTAGACAATATCGTATACTGTTTCAAAATGCTGTAAAATTCAATTTTTCACATGAATATAGAAAAAAGATGTGATGGCTGAGAAAATGACTCATTCAACTAAAAGTTATTTTCGAAAGTAGAAAATCAGTACAATACTGGTACTATGGTGCATCCCTAATACAGATGTGCAAAAGTGGTATGGATGTAATTTTGGACAAGTATTTGCTTCAATGGAAAATAATTAGCAGCTAATGTGTGTGTAGGAGGATATCCGCAGATATTTTTGTACGTGTAGATTGATGCCAGAAGAGCATGAATGAAGTTGATAGTAAGTATGAAGTAGCATCGAAACATCAACCTATTAGCAGGCTACATAAAATATGACTATGATTATATTTCGGAACGGCCGCAGATCAGCGCGATTGTATGGGGGAGGTTTAAAATTGGAAAGTGCGAGAAACCGTCTCGAAAATCGAAAGTGTGTTACCAACAGTTTATCAGACTTGTTGAAAACTATAAGTGGAGTGATATACACTTCTATTGTTCCCCCCCCGATACACGCTGCTATAAAAATCAATCGAGTAATTTCATCCAAAAGATACAGCTTTTTGACGTTGCTAGATTTTATTTTTCTCTAAAATCTAACCGGAAGATTTTATGAGATTTTATTGTAAGAATAAAACGAACATACTGCAAAGATAAGACTGTTCGCATGGCACTCATGTATCAGAAAAGAAGACCACTTTTATCTTTATGTTTTGAAATAGTAATTCATGAAACCTCTCCCTATATAAATTAACGGAAATGTGAAATTCCGTAACAAAATGAAATTTCGTAACGAGTGATATTTTAAGCTTTTGTATTTGATGCAGAGGAATTGGATCAGAAGCGACATGATACTCCAACAGGTTGTTGGAAGCACAACAACTTTTGAATGCAACCTTGATTTGAATTCTTCGTTCTTTCGTATAAAAATGAGTTACTTCTAATAACTCCAAAAAAAATTAACTTTTTTTAAATTCCACAACGATTACTTTTTGTGATATGATTCTGCTGCAATAGAAGAGAAATGAATGAAATCTTTATTGGTGATAGATCTAAACAAGCTCTATTTCTGATAAAAATTCCGGAAAGTTTACTTATGTGACAAAGAAGTCGCAAAGACTACAAGCTCAAAAAATGAAATTCTGCAACGCTTGGCCATGTCGATACATTACTGATCATTTGAATACATTTCTAGCGGCGTGTGTGCATACGAATAGGATGGCTTACATGAGTCACGTGATACTTGTTCGACTGCAAAACCCAACAACGAATTCAGTGTAGAATAATTTTTGCAATTGGCGCATGTGTGTGTGAGTAAATGAGCGTTCATGTATGTTCAAGTTGAAAAGAAAGGAGCAGTAAATCGTTTTGGCTAATTTTAATGCGTTACTTTTTAATACTCTAACATTTCCCTAGCTGCTGATTGTAAACATCAAGCAGCTTTTGAAATCTCTACTGAAACACTATCCTGTGTCACGCATAGAATTTCGACTAATCTTTGTGACACATGTTTTCCAACTGGAATTCGTTGCACTCAGAGCTTTCAAAATCCTCGGGGGTTTTCAGTCACTCTTTTTCATTGAGTTTCAGTTATTTTTAGAAATCGCTCAGTATGCTAGCTTCGATTTTTGTTTTCAGCGAACTTAGTATGTGCATTAAACCGATTTGTCGTAAGCTCGCAGACAAATATAGATTAACAAGAAAAGTTTTGAATACGCTATTAAAGTATATGCTGTGATTTGTGACCAGGTTGTATAACTCGGTCACCGCGCTGTGAGCCTGTTATTTCTAGTCTAAATGTCGACTACACTCTTGTAAAAAGAAGGTACCATTAGGAACTTTTTATGGTTTTAGCGAAAATGCGGAACTTGTTAAAGTCCAATTTAGTTATTAATAAATCATCAAAGTTTCTACATAATTTAAAGAACCACGCTGGATAAAAATGGTTCCAAGGTTTAAAGGAGTTCTATCTCACATCTTTTTTCTCTTTAAACTGAACTTTGTTTATAAAGATGGTTTTAACACAAGTTGCTTGGCCGAAGCTGGCATTAAATTAAACCCGGAATATCTTTATTTCTTCAATAATAAGAAGAAGAAGCAGACGATATGCATCTTTAATTTTATAATAATAATGGCTAACCACTACTTCACTGTTATGATAAGGATAAGATTTCTTCTATTTATCATTCCAGTGCAAGTCTTTCTGTTGGAAGAGAATTATTTTGCGAAAATAAAGGCTTTTAAAAAAACAGAAGTAGCAACGACATTAACTGAAATTCAAACAAAAATTGAACCCGGCATCATCACCAGAACAACGAGAACTATGTGATCGCCTTTTATTGCCAAGAGTAGGCAATAGAACGCTTCTTCTTTTAAATCTCGAATAAGAGAATTTAATAATCTACGATGATATATGTATTTATCCTGTTTGTTATGCTTACTAAGTCTTACTGTATACGAGAAACTTGAAGTCAGTAAATTTCTTTCTTCCCGTCACGTCTATGTTCCGTATACTCACCAACGAGTTTTATATATAATACAATGGATTGATATTCTGTCCATTGTGATCCAACCACCGAGTCGGAAAACCTTTTTTTAGTATCTTTTGTCACTGAAAAAAAGGAATAATGAAAAGTAACATACTACTAGTTCCATTTGTTTATTCTATCTGAAGTACTGAGAGATCAGCATGTTTATAATAAAGCTTTAATGTAAGAATCAAGTTCTAGATACTTTTTCTAATAGAATAAATTGCAGGCTTTATTATTTCTGTAGTAGCTTTTAGCTTTCAAAATAAATGAAGTTTATTCCTTTAAGTTTATTTCATTGCGAATTAAAATGAAAGTTTGAACTAACATATTACAATAAATAAATCTATATATGCATATGCCCATGTCTCAATAATCAATTCCATGATAATTTGTAACTTGTTAAATGAAATAAAATTTTAGTCATGGAGATACATTCTATAATAATCAACTCAATGCTAAGTTTTAAGTTCTAAAATAATTTATTCTTTAATCTATTTAGGTACCTGTCAATCATCAATTCAAAGGGAAATTCTAACTTATAAATTGAGTTCATTTTTTCTTTATTTACGTATATCTGAATAATTATTTCAATGGTAAACTTAATCTTACAATATAAATTAATTGTGTTTGTGTTTAGAATCCTCTCCACATTACACAATGGCGATCCACTTTTTTTGCAGATAGAGGAGGAACCCAGTGAAAAATTTTCGCTGATTTTAATCGAATTATTCTGCATGAAAATCAAAATTGAAATCGATTGATAATTTCGATTTTGTTACAGAATAATCAATTTTAATCCAAAAATTTAACTCTGGCTAAGTAGCAATATGAATTCATGGTTAAGTCGTGATCTACGATAATCAAAATTATCAATCGATTTCAATTTTGATTTTGTTGCAGAATAATTCGATTAAAATCAGCGAAAATTTTTCACTGGGAAGTGCTTTCTTTTACTCCATTCTTGAAAAATCCCGGTAAAACAATACATATATAGAATTTGATCGTTCAGGAAAGAAATAAAGAGTTAGGGATAAGAACCATTGGCTAGATGCAGGAATCGTAAATTACGTATGTAGTGATTGGGGGTTAAATATAGAATTAAGTATTATAGACACAGAATTAATCAGTAGTATTAGAATAAGTGCGCTGAATGGACTAAGTTTTACTTGGGTTGAGCCATAATTGTAAAAGGAAGAAAAAAGTGTGAGATCGAACCAGATTTCCCTAAAATCATAAAAGGTTCAATGTGATACGGTTTTTTTCCGTAGCATAGGTTCCAGTGTGGTTGTCAGTGATAAGAGAGAATACGTGAATTAATTATGTTTTTCAAGGGAGAATAAGTTTGCTTTAGCTAGAAGCATGTTGTCAGGTTCACACAGAGCAGCATTCGCACTTGAAGATCTCTAGTGAAATAGAACACATTAATTAAATTTTATTCTTGGCATTTGAAAAAGTTTTATTGTAAAAAAAGTGATGTGAATTTAATTATCACAATACAATTCATGGCATAAGACTTGTTTTGGGTATGAACTTGTGCTTAAATCCTGCTGAGCAGTTTATCTACTTAAAATTTCATCTATTCCAATGTTCATTCAGCCATCGTCAATTCAGTTAGCGCATAAGCAATGCTACTTGTGAACTTGCCTGGAGAAATCCTGATAGTTAAGCAACTCAAGTAAGGTCTTCCACGGGTATTTGCAGAGAACCAATTACTTGATCATTTCCCTGAAATTCAATATCTTTGGAAGTCTCAAACTTAACTGAGTTATCGAATGAAGGAAAACATCTAGCTTCGTTTGATTGCATAGAAAAAAATAAGTCATTGGTAACTTCTTCACACTACTCTTTTACACTTCACAAAGCTAATACTTATATTTTCATCTAAAACATTTCTGTGGGTATTAATAGTGGAAGTGTGGATGAAAAAAGTTTGGATTTTCTCAAAATTTTGGCACCACAAGTAAAAATTATTAAATTCTTGTAAACGCTGGGCTGCAGAGATTTCTAGATATTCTTTCGCCCAGCATTAGCACAAAAAGTCTTCATATTTTCACCGTCCAATTTGGAAAAAAGTCTCTATCTTTTGTTTGAACGTTCGTATTCGAAGAATATCCAAGCTTTTTCTGCTCTATCGGCAAATGAACTAATGAATATTCTAGATTTCACTCACTATCCATTTCTCTTTTGTGATGCATGGTTGTGAAGAAAAGGTAACGGAAATTTCTAATCGCGACGTCTAAAGACCGATTTCTGTATTAGTGCAGAGTATTTTCAAACTTCTTAACAGTTGGGAAGAAATTGGCAATGTTTCGAATAGGCAGCGTTTTAGCTTACACTTGTAACGAGTCTTGAGTTTATTCTCTAGAAGAATTCCCATTTCCCTATTATCCATCTCCTTTTATAGCAAGAATAGGATAAGAGAGAAATAGAGAGAAAAGTATAATAAATAGAACAGAGAAAGAAATACAAGAGAGAGAAATACAAGCGAGAGAGAGAGCATAGATTGAGTATGATAAAAGAGATTAGTATTACATGATGCCCTCATTAGTAATATAGCATTGTATAAGAAAGAAGCGTAACTATATGTGATGAGTGAAATAAACAATGACTTGATGAAAAGACGAGGAAGATAAATTATTAGGTCACACTATGTCCAAGGACTGATGCAAAATTCTTGGCACATATGTCAAGCTCTACTGTAAAACAACGGTAAATCCTATGATCCTTGTTCAGTTTTTATTAGAAAGAGCATGAAAAATAGAGAATAAAAAAGTTCAGCAAGTGGAATAAACACCTTTTCGATACATTTTAAAAAGCTTGCCTCAGACACCTTGAACCATTGTTGTCACCACTGTTTGATCTAATTGTTTGATCTTGGATTTGATCTGATTTGCTAATTAATCCAAATTTTTGGCTTCGCACCCTCCATGATATAACATCTGTTCAATTAAGGCCCAAATCTTTTCGATTGGTCGACATTGAGGTACATTAGGAGGGTTCAATTTAAGACAATTGGATTTTGCTCGCTTTTGTTGATCCTCAGTAATGCAATTATTTCGGTGCTGATCTTCGTTTATAAACTCGAAATGATGTTCGTTTTTTCAAATTCCGACTAATTGGCGACTGATTCACTCCAAATCGACGACCAAGACGAGGTTGACTCACTCCGACCTTATTTTCGATACGTCGAATCAATGTTTTGAGCTCTTAATCAGAAATTTTCTTTGGACGACTAGTTTTTGATAAATAATTTGTTGAATTATGTTTACGATATCTCGTAGTAATAATATAAATCATTCTAACCGGAACTTTTTCTTTTTTGAAATGATTTACAGTATGTTTTAAAACTTCTTTACTTTCATTTTCAAAGAAAGTTACAACCCTTTTAGCAAGCATTTTTGATGCGGCTTTTTGCAAAGCCATTTCTATCTGAAAATATAAAAAGCAACATATGTTTACAGACAGTTTGATTGCTCTTTCATATAAAAAAAGAATTAGAATCATAGCATGCATCGTTGTTGTCCGGCAGAGCTCGAAATTTGTGCGAACACTTTTGTATCAGTCCTTATATACACAATTATTAGGTGATAACTGTCTAAGTGCGTCTCTGATTTAGTAAGACGAGCTCATATAAATAACCAGTACACCTCAAACGTGACAGTGTATAATGGTTTATCATTAATTTCCATCCATGTTCTCACAACACTCACATGAAGCACTACTCCACTACTCTTTTGCTTCGATACATACGGTGACGCCCAATTAAAGAAACTTCTTCACGGATATGATTTCATGAATCTTTGGTATAGGATTCAAGATTTTGGATATAACGTATTTTTCAGCATATTGCTATTGCGAATGAATTCTATTTCTATTAGCTTGTATATTTATACAGCGTTTGATCAAGCTGTACCATCATGATTTTATGTTATAGAGCGAAGAAAAGAGTAACTTCGTGATAATTGAACTTAGATTTTCTGCCATTCGGGCCAATGACAGAAGCCACTTAGACTAACAGGAAAATCATAATCTTCGTTTATAATTAAAGTGTATCATCAGTGAAAGTAGTAATTTGAAAATTTGGGAAGTTTAAAAGATTCATAAAATGATTTTCATCCAGAACATTTTGTAAGACATTATTTTTAAAGATAAGATCGACGCTTCACTACTCCATCGTTGAGAGGATGTTTGAAGTCGTATTCTTGTACCAACCGTAGATAGATATGTTTTATGAGAGCTGCACTAAAACTTTGTGAGTGATTTGATCAACTATTTTCATTCTTCGTAGATTTTATATTCAAATTGTGACATGTTTAAACCTTTCTTTCTGTCTATATATTTTTTCTGGACTTGCTTGCTGTAATTTATATGTATTTGGACCATTAAGAATTTCAATAAATACTTGATGATCGACTGGTTTCTACACTCTCTACATTAACATCACCAAACAAGGTTTGTGTTGACGAAAACTTTTATCTCTTCTTGTTTGCTGCTCACATTTCTCTCTCTCTCTCTCTCTCTTACCTGTTGTATTCAGATTTCTCCCCAATGCTGTGTACTTTTTTCAGTAGAATTTGCTAACAGTTGAATAATAAAAAGAGAGGTGTCTCAAACATAATTTATAATGATTTTAATTCAAATATTTTTTTCTGGTTGTGAAGTAAAGCCCTGTAGTATAACAAATACCATAAGCTCATTTTCGTAACAAATGGATGATATGAAATGATGTGCAGTTATTCTAAAGAACACGCTTGCGCACGTTGAAATCGTTTTTACGTTCTTTTTGGAAACATATAACCAGTTTCGTTGCCGATAGACCATAAAAATGCATGAGATACGCTGTCCACGCAAACATATAAATGCAATTCTTAATTCAATTAAGTTTTTTTCTTATTCATCTCAGAATAATAATAGAACGAAAAATTGCACGTAGCCTACCCTCTGTTTACAGACTGAAGCAGAAAAAAGTCGATACCATAAGTCAGAAAAAAATTCTCACATACGTTCGTCGTAGAAGCTTTGATACGTGTGAATATAATAAAACTGATTCCTAAATAACTGTGACACATGGAGTCGACACCGATAAGCGATTGGTCTGTTGAGCCGCCAACTAACCAAACACAGAATATCTCACTGAAACAGGAAAATGGTAAACAGAATAATCATGCTTTCGAGGATGAAGATCGAAGTACAAGGTATCATAGACGAATATTAATCTTGATCGATGACACTATTTCTCTCACTTTCATCGATAAAAATATTATTTTTAGTTCCATTGAAGAAAACCAACGCCGGGGTCTTTATATTGAATTTATCTCGGTAGGTACCGTTCCTGGTATGTTACTTGGAGGAGTAGTGATGGCAATAGTTCTCACCTTGTGGATAACTTCATCTAAACAAACGTCAACAGTAACATCGATCACAGGTACTAAAATTTTTTTAAATGCTTTTTAGTCTCTTCTGGGGAAATTACATAACTGATTGCATATTGCCATACCTCACCGACAGTATTCCACTCTTTTCAGCAGCGAAAAAGCTTTGATTCGCGATCAACAGCAATAACTGACTCGAAAGATATAAGTGAAGAATGTCCAAACAATTTGATGCTTCGACGAAAAATAATAGGATAGTGACAGGGTACTCATACTGTCCCATGTGAGATTCACGAAACTTTTCCATGTTTCTACATCAGTTTCAGTTTTGACTCAAACCGAATTCGGTAATTAATACAGTAAGAGATCATATTCACCATTGGCAAACTAGAATATGGCAGATACTTATGCAACGGTGACGGCAAATCACCAGTTCATCGTTCTAACGATAACCACTCTTACCGATAACCGTTCCAACCGGTAATACCGGTTATACAAGGGATGTAACGGTGAAAATAACCAGTCGTCGCTGAAACCATTCTACCACCTTTGAACGACACTATTTAGTTTATTTTGGTTTATACCCGGTGGTATTAGGAGAATACCAGCTAGTATCTGTGTATCCGGACTAGAGCTGGCTGCTGGTATGAACTGGTGATATGTAGTTCACTGACATTGTTGCATCCCTCTTTTATACCAGCTAATACTACTGGCTAATAACGCCTTATGTAGGCTTGCAACGGTAAATACCCTTACCGGTAACTAATTAAACGGTTATCGTCACCGTTGCATTCCTAATGTTAGAAGTTGTATAATGCCGTCAGTATCATTTGGACAGGCAAGCGGAGTTGTAAAATGGTGAAGAAGTCCTATAGTTGACGTATTTCTGATTGATATTCGAGTATCACGAGTAAGATTTTGTTTAGGATAATAATTTAGAATGAGAGAAGAAATAACGTCTTGAGTTCAATTTAGACGCTTTTCGTCAACTCAATAATCAGTCATCGTACTAAATTTTTCATGGAAGATTCTTATAGTTTAGTTTTAAATGAGAGTTTCTAAAGCACTGTAGAATAGTCATAAAACTTTTAACAGAATTGACAGAATATGGCATTAAACAGCAATTTTCGATACAAAACTGATCGGAAATCATCTCTCGAGTTCTGATATATTTTCGTACCACATCGCAATCTTCTCATTATTCACTAGCAGATGAAGCATTTACAGAGGCTGTTATCTTTCTAGAAGCCTGCCTTCACTGCTTATGCAAACTGAACTTCACTTGATTACGCATGTACACTATAGTTAGCATTATCCACCAGAAAAGAGAGACTATTAGAATTTCAACCTCAAAATGGTCTATAGAATTAGATACAATGAAACTTTCTAAAATCTAATATCTGCGAAGATGACAAATATTTCGAACTCTGATGATAATAAGTAAAAATCTCCTGCCTATGTTAGTTATCCATTCTATGTTTAAAACAGAAATGAATCTTGTACTAAAAAAGATATCATGAGTGCATTACTCTTAGGTTTTCAAATGTCATTCATCTTGAAGTGTGCAAGATTTTGATTTTGTATCCTTTATAAAGTGTACTGTTACTGAGCATAGTTGGCCAGAACATAAAGTACTATAGATAGAAAACTTACTCTTTTCCCATCAAGTGAATTTTTCAACATTCAGAAACATCAGTATTCAAGCAATTAACCCCAGCCATATACCTACCAATGTTCTAGGGAAGCAAGAGGCCTAAAATAATCACAAGCACCCTCATAACGGAAAAAGATTCGTCTAAGATAGTACAATGGGGACACGAGAGCACACTTCTACCATTCTAGTTAGTCCATTCGAGAAGTCTCATTCATATCCAGGCTCCTATACACATGCAAATGACAAAATACAAACTAATCTTTCAAAACCAAGCTGATCATACGAAACCCTGTTCACTTTCATGGGTTCTTGAGGAATTCAAGCACATTTCGAACTGGTTATGACCCTTGATTTTTATTTTTATTTCAACAAGAGGATGAAGATAATTCAATCGTTTATCTATTTTCTAAAGATAACAGATTCATTTGTCTCAGTTTAATAATGTAACATTAAATGACAACTCCTATTTCCCATACTGCTGTTTGTTTCTCAGATAATTACGCATCGCTTGACACCTGCATTCTACATAGGGGAGCAACAAACCCAATGTCTTGGGAATGGTGGCTAATAGATTTGAATTTTTTCTCGCCTGAGATTTGAATTTAGGTTTAGGTTTGGTCTTAAATTATCACAATCTGATGAGACTTTGTAAGATAACCTCCTAGAAGAGACAAAAGAATATCAAATCTGACTAATCGATATGAAACGTTTTAGATTTGGCATCGGTTTGGATTTAGGATGAGATTTGGTTTCACTGTAGCACGAACCCAATGCCGAACGCATGTCACACTTAAAACAAATCTCAACTCTAAATCCAAATTGAACACCCGAACCCAAATCCACGTTCAAGCCCAAATCCAAAACATATCACCAATGCCGAATACAAAATCTAAGTCCAAGAAATTCATATCAACTGCCATGTGATCCAAGTCTAGACGAAATCCACATCTAGGAACTTAATTTAAACAATACTCAAAACCCAGATTCCGAATCCGAGTACAAATCTAAAAAATTCGTTGCAACCGTATTTTTCTCAACCACATACGTTTCAAGTACTTACTTTGATTATTGGTTTCCTTCCGCGTAAAACATTGATTAACTGATGCGTTCATTTCTTATTTTCGAGCTCAGAAGAAGTACGGATCGGATAAGAAAGTAGTGCGATCGAAACTCCTTTTTACAACTCCAACATTTAACGGTATACTTCTCCTTTCTCCAAAAGAAATTCTAGAAAAACATTTAATTCACCTTCTAATAAACAGAATGCGTAACACGTTTCATCTTATCGACTTCTCCTTATTCTCTTAAAGCTTTTCGATATATACAGCTGAAATTCTTAACTAGTGTGGGGCTTTTCTCTATAGTAACATAAGACCACTTCAATACTTTCTGCATAGCAAACATCAGCAGCAGCACCTCACCAACAGTGACAACCAGCTCAAATAACAGTACAGTATCGATAGTAACAACAGCTGTGGACATCACTACCGTATCAACAGTGGCTGCAAGTTTAACCAACAGTACTTCAACAACAGAAACTACTGTTGCCAATTCAGCAACAAACACCACAGTGTCCTCATCTTCCTCCAGTTCTGTGTGTGGTAACTAACGCGTTTTTACTCATGTCATTGTCGTTAGTACACATGATCAATGTTGATATTTTCATTTTGATTAGGTGTAACCATGCAATGGAATGCTACAGGTGTTACAGTTGCTGGTGTCACAGGCACGAATGGAAATGCTCTCAATCAGCTGAACACGCCGATGGGTATTTCTATTTATTCCAACGATAGTTCACTCTATATCGCCGATATGGGAAATCAGCGTATTGTCAGGTGGTCGTCGGGTGCAACGAGTGGTGTCGTCGTGGGTGGAGCTACATCTTCATCCGGTTCAAGCCCAACTCTCCTGTCGAAACCTACTGGCGTTTATGTTGACTCAGTCCAAAATTTTTACGTCTCCGATTTGGATAACAGTCGAATACAATTTTTCCGTAATAACAGCCTGACAGCAACTACCGCTTCTACAGGTTGGGCAACAGCTCTCGATAAGCCTTATTGTGTGCACGTGAAAAATAAAAAAGTCTACGCTTGTGATAATGGTCTCAACGTTATCGTTCGCAATGGTACTCAAGCAGCTGGCTTGGGTAGCGGAGCCACAGGTGAGATTAAAACAGCCAAAGGACTAGTAGCTGACGAGAATGATACCATGTATATTGCAAGCATGGGTCATCATGTGATTGTAAAATGGCTTGCGACTACAGCCGCTTCAGGTTCGGGTACGGTGGTTGCTGGAAGTCCTGCTGGAACTGCAGGGTCGACTAGCACCTTATTAGATACACCTACTTCGGTCGCACGTGATTCACAAGGTAATCTGTACGTTGTCGATCAAGGAAACAATCGTATTCAACTTTTCTGTCAATATCCAACGGCAAATACGAGTGGCATAACAATCGCTGGTACCGGAACGCAAGGGTCGACTTCAACTACATTATCATCGCCCACTGGTATCGCACTTGATTCGTCGCTGAATATTTATGTAAGTGATACAGGTAATCATCGCATACAAATGTTCCAGCGAATCGCTTGAATAGTTGGCTCTGGGCTGAAGATGCGAACTTGTTGATGAATGTAACTTTCTAAGATTTCATCTCGTTTTCCCGATAAACGAACTAACGTTGTCTGCCTTTTGAAGTTGATCGAAATTGAACCTGTGTGTTTGTGTTTGTAACTTGAGATGTACCTGAATGGAGCTGTAGAAGATACTTTGGTACGGTAGTAATCGTTGAAGATTTTTATCAGAAAGCAGAGAAGTGTTTCACATTTATCTCGGTTTTGATATACATTTGTGCTTGTGGCTCATCCTACAGTATGTGTAAAAATATGCTACTTTTTCTGCACTCTAAGGTGCTGAAACTGATGGAAGACATTTCTGAAGATTTGTTTAATTGTGAAGGTACTATGTACTATCATATGTTGGGGTGACTTCCACGAATGTCTCTGGGCATCTTCGATCATTGGAGGTTTCGAACGATGCAGCATGTGAAATTTTCGAAGTTTTTTTAAAAGTTAACTAAAGAAAAAATTGGTATATTACACGGATTCTGCATTAAATTATGATCAGTCGCTTATGGCGCCTGAGCTCGCTTTGTTCGTGTAGCGAACTGCAATGAAACGTACCGTTTTCCACCGGTTTTAGCTCAGTTTTGTGTCAAGCCAGAAATCAAGCCATCTTTCGTGAGAACCGAAAGGTCTCGTTTCATGTCTGCCTCACTGATAATACCCTTGAAGTGTAGTGAAACTGTTTTCTTATCTTATGATGCGCATCATTCTTACTCGTACTAGATGTTAGAAAGTAACGTGCTGGTGCTCAAAACTATTGTAGGAAGTATTACATTAGGTTAATACTAATTAAGTCCACATATGGATTTATCTTTGCAAACATATCCGCTGTAAATTTATAAATAATGCGCTTGACACATGCTCACTACTCACTTTTGTCACAGGTGAGTAAATTATGAGACCCCTCTAACTTGAATTTTGTCCACCCATATCAGTTTTGTTTGTATGAAGTGCGTCGCATTTTGATCATATTTGAACGAACTACCCACTCAGGTAAGACATTTTGATACGTCGGTTGCACTATGGTCACGAGAATCATTCCGGTCGTCTGGAAGACCGTCGGAAACGGCTATAAAAGAATGTGAAACAGCATTAATTCTCACCCGGTTCCGCTGTAATCCGGCAGTTCGTTTTAAGAGTAGTTTGTTTTAAATTGAAAATGACCATCGCTTTTAACTCTATTCTCTTCGTTTTTCGAGCTGATTGAAACGGCACCCTTTTTTCGTCGTTTTGACGCCGTTTCAGGCCATTCACGGGCCGTTTTTTTCACCTGCCCAGGAAGACAAACATGTGGGAAATGCGTTTGAACGCTCAATCTGGAACGCTGATTGTGATTCACTAACGCTCATTAACATAACGCAAGAGACTCGTTTTCTACGTAGAATTTTCACTTTTGGAGTGTGAAAACGGATACAAACTCTTGTACTGAGCGTTAAAACGCACAATTATTCGACAACTTAAAAGCCAATGCGTTTAAACCATTAGAATTAGAGTTTGTATCCGCTTTCACGCTCGGAAAATGAAAATTCTGCGTAAGAGACGCGTTTCTTGCGTTTTGTTAATGAACGTAAGTGACTCACAATCGGCGTTCCCAATTGAGCGTTTAAACGCGTTTTTCCAAATGTTAGCCACCCATGGGTGACTATTTTCGTCGTTGTTTATTAATCAAGCCATTTTGTTTCGTCGTACAGCCAGAAGCATCATCGAAAGTTACACAAGCTCCCATCCTGAAGTAACTAGAAAATACATCAAAAGGTTCTAACGATGGAGCAAATGACGAATTTTTAAGATTTCCAATCCCAAAAAAAATCCCGAATATCCGAGAAAATCTATAAATCTACCAGCAAAGTCCTCTTGTAAATAAAGGAATTTTGAGCTGAATTTTTTATCATATGTAGAACTCGTGGTTCTTAAAATATCCGAGAAGTTTCGATGTAAACGAATGTTTCCCTCTCAAGATGATCATCTTTCAAGAAAAAAGGATTTTCTGACCGTGCTGTGAAATATGAGTATTGCTTGAAATCGCATTATCTTCAGGAGTAGGCATGCAACGAACCCAAGTTCTTAGCTCGGATCGAACAGTTTGGGATTCGGTTTCGGGTTTCAGTTCTGTCTTAGAGTTCGGGTTCGAGTTCCGACTCAGGTTCAGGTTTGGATCCGTTTCTAGTGTGGGTTTGGTTTAAGCTACTCACATTGAAAAATGAGGCAATGAGCAACATACTTTCAGTAGTAAGCTCTCGTATCTGAATTTTGCAAAATTCGAACCAAATAGATGTAAACAAGACTTTTGGTTAGTTCATGTTACTTGGAGTGGAATCGTTTTGCTATCGGGTTGCTTTTGATTCTTATCGAATCTTTCACAATAGTTTTAATCGAGATCGAACCCGAACTCGAATCCTATATCCCAACCCGAACCCTAAAACCGAACCCAAATACGAACCAGAATCCTATAACCGAACCCGAACCCTAAAACCGAACCCAAATACGAACCAGAATCCTATAACCGAACCCGAACCCGAACTCGAACCCTATAACTGATCCCGAACCTAACATCGAGCCCGAACTCAACGAACATGAACGTTCGGGTTCGTTGCATGCCTATTCAGGAGAAAACATCTGTTTACGCTGAAACTTTTAGAATATTCTAAGAACTACTAGACCTACACATGATAAAAATTTCAGTTCGAAATTGTTTCAGTTTCAAGAGGGAATTGCTGGTGGATTTCTGGATTTTCAAAATCTGAAAATCCAAAAGAAACCCAAACAATCCAAAGAAAATCCAAAAATCCCACAAAAATTCCAAAATCCGACATCCGCCGTTTTCCCCTTGGTTCTAACTCTCTAAGCATTTACTTACAAACAAGTTCATGTGGCAGAAGCAGACATGCCGAGTTTTGTACATCCACACAATAATTTGAGATTAATATCATCTCAAATATTTAAAATGAAAACACAGAGTAATTTTTGAAAACTAGAGCCTGTAACAAAATAAAAGACAGATGGTTTTGTTACTACGGCAGTATGTATTTTATTATGATGTTATGAGAAACTGAAGGAGTAGCGTTACAGCTATCCGCGGTGTACGATGTTCACTACACTAATTCATCACTCCAGCTCCGTGTGTTTCACATAGAACACAAGTTTATGTAGGAGAGAGGAAATTAGAGAGAAGGTTGAGTAAAGGACAAAAAGAGCAGGGAGTAACTATCTGTCACGAGGTCAAAATATCTATCCAAATAGTGACCGATTATTGTAACAGATATTGACCGATAGAATACGCACATAGGTCCTGACCTTATTATCGACACAGAGATTGCTTTCTTTTGAAAGATCTCGACAGCATCTATCTATCGAAACTTGCATTAGCTTCAATAAAAACTAGTGAGACCGTGATTCCACAAAAAGTCTTAAAAATATTCAAGAAACAGAGAATCAAGAGAGATATAACCTCACCCAATCACTATTGTGAAAAATTACCCTGTATTGTAGAACCTTTTGAGGTTCTGTCTTTTACCCGATCCCAGAGCTACTAGCGTCAGCAGAAAACTGTTGGTGGTGAGGCTGAGCCCCACTTGGTTTCACCCTGCTGGCACTACTACTCAAAATCGGCGATGGGGCTCAGCCTCAGCTGGCCACACCCTAGTGATGCCACTTACCAGAACACACACCCACATGGTTCTTAACATGAAAATAAGGTGTTCCAGAGGTTATTTGAACTCTCTTTTCTCTTGCAGAACCATTTTTGGAGGTTCTGCGATTCGGTAACAAGCATAACCTTAAAAGGTTCTACAAAACTCCTTTTTTTTAAAGAGTAGGTATTATTCCAACTAGAAATAGCGGGGGGGGGGGGGGGGGGGGGGGGGCGGGAGCGGTGGAATGATTATTAATTTTTATTCACTAAGCTTCATTAAAAAATAAGTAATAATGTTTGTCAGAAATATCTTCGATTGCGCCGGAAAACGACTCGATAACGAAATCCAACGAGCGGTGGAAACAATGTTCATTGCTATTATACCGTCAACAGTTAATGTGTCACATGTTGTTCAAAACCTTATTTCTTCGTTTACGACTGTATTAAAAGTCATTGTCGCCCTATAGTAGTTTACTGGTATTCTATTCGAAATAGGACGATTTCTACTGTAAAATTTTTATTGACTAAAAACACATTTGACTAGTTAGCCTGTTTCACATTGAATAACGTTGCATCATATGATATGTTTGATATACAGCTTGAATATCTGCATTTTTTATCGATCAAAAATTATTATTATATATTGTCGACTTTTATTTTTTGTCATCTTTCGTACAGCAAATGCTATACATACCTACGCAACAGACTTTATCATGCATAGAGTTTACCGATGTTTTCCATAGTCTCTTACTGAGAATAAGTTTACGTTCAAGAAAATTATTTTTCGAATAGAACGGAGATAAGTCATGTGTTGACTTTGATCACAACAATATTTCGAAGAACCACTGAGAAAAATTCTTTCAGTCGATTCGAGTTCATACAGTTGAAATTTGATGTGAATTACTAAGTATTTCTAGAGAACACCCTTCACAGTAAGCCATGGTACTAGATGTTGTTGAATAGAGAGTATCAGGTCCCAAGAAACCTATGTCACTTGTGCTCCGTTTATGTATCATAATTTATAGAGGTTTCAGTACACTTACTGCTCATTAACGAATGAATATGGAAACATTATTTTATTTGAATTATATATGTTATTAAAGTAAACGAAATATAAATATTCATTTGCTAAAAGATAAAATATTGGAGCTAGAATAGTTTTCTCTGCAGCTGAAAATATGGTATAGATATCACAATTGTCCTTTCTAAAAATATACCCGCATAAATATCCCGGTGACATATATTCTAAAAAATTTGCCCATGCAAACAAATGTTCCTAGAAAATGTTTCAGGAAAGCAGTCTTATAAAAAGTGTCTCTCCGTAGAATGTTCTTATCCGAAAGAATCCTCTCAAGTGAATGAATCCGGTACCGAATCCGATCGGATCCTACGATCCGATGAAATCATATGGGAATCCGGGTTGCGGAAACACTAACGGATGCGACGGGAGAAACCTATTTTCTTACTTGTGCACGAATTAGCATTTAATCCCAATAATAGAGGCCTGTTTGATCCTACGATGAAATCAAATCGGATTCCGATACTAGGATTCGATAAAATTAGAGGTGTAAGCCGAAAGTTAGAACGACGGCGGTTCATATTAAGTTTCAATTTTTTAAGGTTCTCAGTGGCCAGCAATTTATAGTAGTAAGCCATTCTTCAGCGGTGGCTATATAACTTGAAATTTAGTTTTCATGGCGGCGGTGCAAGCTAATATTTACCAGTCTTTGCACGGTGGCGGTAGTGGCTGAGTTTCTTATTGATGATTATTTTTGTTAACCCTTTACGGCCGGCTATTTGTAAAACGCTTACCACTTGAGGGAAAAATGTCGTCTTTTGGGCAGATTGAATGAGTATTTGTTTATCATTTGCTTGTGAATGATGGTGCATAGCTCTATTAACATTTCGATAATTGTTTTCATACACTTTAGCGCATATTCATGGAGGCTCAAGAAAAATAACACCTTTTCTTAAAGAAATGTTTGGGGTCTCCCACTTTGTGCCAAACGAGTGTCCAAGCATAAATGATTAATTCCTCGTATTCCTATAGATTCTACTTTTGAGTCAAAAAGCGATTAATTTTCGTTTCGAGACACTTTATCTATTGTATCAGAAGACCAAATTTCTTCGGCACGCCAATGTGAGGAAGAGGAAGATGCTGCCTTTTAGTAACACCCGGCTGTAAGGGGTAAAAAATATTGGAAACGTCAGCTTTTATTGGCCAATGAAAGACTTATATTTTGTTGTTGCTTACAATCAGTTCTCTGAAAATGAAGCGCAACTTTTCTTTCTGCTTGTCATTTTGCAGACTAGAAGTAACAGATGCCTTGATTTATCCTAAAACTACTCCAAATTATGCAAAATTGATTATGTATCTTTAGGAAATTCTTAATATTCCGAGAAATTCGGA